>PVHT020000178.1:9227310-9237533 GCA_004024745.2 Catagonus wagneri
CAGTAGGTTAAGGATCTGGCATTGTCACTGCTGGGGCGTGGGTTCAATTCCTTGCCCGGGAATTTCCATACGCGACAGGCACCCCACAGTCACCAAAAAAAAAAAAAAAGAGAGAGAGACATCTGTGAAAGCCCCATTCAGAGTTTCCAACTCCTCGTATTTTGGTTAGAGTCTTTTGCGGCATTGCTTGAGTAAATTATACTAAATATCTTCTTTGCTCAGTGGCTGATGTACACCCGGGTAGCCAGCTGTGCCAAGACAGCTGCTAAATGAAAATGGTTTTAAATCAGCCTCAGAAGCCTGCAGGTTTACAGCCCTGCCGTCCTCCAGTCCTCCACCCCACCACCACCACCTTCATCCTGCTTTTAAATCCAGCTTTGGGGAGTGGGGATGGTTTGGAAGTCAGAGCACAGGGACAGGGTGCAGGGCTGTGTATGTCTGAGTCACCGTATGTCCAAAATGAGCCTGACCCCAGCCTGGGACGCTGAGAGGGAAATGAGCGAAAGGCTTGCTTGACATTGAGAAGGCTCACAGGGTGTCACAGCAGCACAGGCCCCAGGGCCATCTAGACCTGCAGCTTCCCAGTTTCTTCTCACTTCAGGGCCACGAGCTCAAACACAACCTCGGCAGAACAGAAACAAAGGATGAAATGAAAAATGCTTGTGTTTGTTTTCAAGAAAAGCTGCCAGACATCTTCTCCAGCTAGGGTGAAAGCAACCTCTTTCTGTTTCTGAGTCACTTGAGTGCCCCTTATTCTTGCATTCAGGGGAAGATGAGGCCCCCCGAAGAGGGGGCGACAGGACATTTGGTGGCAGGTCACCTCCCGAGGGAAGGGGGCGGGGGGGCACAAATCTGCAAAAGGGCCAAGGAGACAAAAAGCAGGAAGACTGACCTCTGTTCAAAGCTGGGGACACTTGGGGGGGTTGAGATGGCTCTTATTGAGCCTGTGGGTGAGAAAAGGGCTGCAGGGTCCCAGAAAGGAAAGTCCCATGAGATCAGCTGAGTCCAGATTGGTGACTGGGGAAAGATCCCGAAGCGAGTGTCAGTTCTGGGACCGTGGGTAATGGAGGATCACTGGACCCAGTGTCTGCTCCTCTGGGGGGAGGAGGCAGCGATTCCTGTCCACCTGGCCCTCAGACTCCTGAGCCCAGGGATCCCCTCCACCTTAGGTAACCAATCAGAAGAGGCGGTGAATCAATCCGAAGGGGGGATGAAAGGGCTGCACCTGTGCCTTGGGCTGGTGGGTGCGTTACTACACGGGTACAAAATCTGGGGGCTACAGAAGGAGCAGAGCTGCCCAAGTTAGAGTTAGTGGTGGGCTCCCTGGGTCTAAATCTCAGTCCGTGGTCACTCACTGGCATGGTTAGACTCCCAGAAAGTACAGATACTTTGTAAAAAAAAAGCTCTCCCGTGGAGTTGCTGTCATGGCTCAGTGGTTAACGAATCCGACTAGGAACCATGAGGTTGCAGGTTCGATCCCTGGCCTTGCTCAGTGGGTTAAGGATCCGGCTTTGCCGTGAGCTGTGGTATAGTTTGCAAACACAGCAACGAGTGAGATCGTTGCTGTGGCTGTGGCGAAGGCCGGTGGCTACAGCTCCTGTTAGACCCCTAGTCTGGGAACCTCCATATGCTGTGGATGCGGCCCTAGATAAGGCAAAAAAAAAATAATAAATAAAGCTCTCCCAGAGCTCCTGTTGTGGCACAGCAGAAACAAATCCGACTAGTATCCATGAGAATGTGGGTTCGATCCCTGGCCTCACTCAGTGGGTTCAGGATCCAGTGTTGCCTGAGCTGTGGTGTAGGTCGCATGTGGCTTGGATGTGATGTTAACTGTGCCTGTGGTAAAGGCTGGCAGCGGTAGCTCCGATTCAACCCCTAGCCTGGGAACTTCCATGTGCCGCAAGTATGGTCCTAAAAAGCAAAAAGGAAAAAGCTCTCCCTCTGGAGCCCCTCCCCCATGGCCGTGTGGATGCTCAGTGGTTCCCACTCCTCTCCTTGCCTGTGTCCATCTCTACCACCTAATCTGCCCTTGGGCAGAAGGTGATTCCCCACCCAGGCTCCTGGCCATGTGACTTGTTTTGGCCAATGAGATGTTGGAAAACATGACCTACAGGAGAAGCACTTGCCAGATAGGATTTCTCATTCCTGGGCTTCTACCATCCAATGAGAAGGATGAACCTTGGCCAGCCAGGAGAAGGAGGCGGCCGTCCAGCCCAAGCACGTATTGGATCCCACCTATCCCTAGAGACATGAACTATGGTAACAAATGACTGCTGCTTTAAGCCACAGACTTTTAGAGTGCTTCCTCAAGTAGTATTTTCCTAGTGAGACAGAATATTAACTCAGGCAGTCAGTGTAGGAACATGGGCTCCGATACGTTCCTTGATATGGCCTTTGATTAACATTTAGGGTTTAAGGGCTCCAGAGAGTAATTCCACATAGGCCTTGTTTACTACAGAAAATGTGCCTTCCCACAAACAGACCATAATCTCTAACCCACCACTCAACTGATAGAAAAGGAATGAGAGGAATTGTGAACTAGTCCAAGGGAAGAGAAGGACAAAGTCATTAAACTTAGGGGGACATTTCTGCCCCTAAAATCCTTATTGGGCAAGGACTGATATAGGTAATTGAACAAGGCCAATAGGAGAAAACCACATCTTTCTGGACCCCACGTTGGTACCCGCTCCCCATCTTTAAGGAATAAAACCCACTATAGGTCAATAAAGAAAGGGGCTCTTCTCTCCCCTCCCAGCAGCCCCGGGAGCTATTTGCTTTCCTGTAACAAGGACTTTGCTTGCTTGCTGCCTGCATGTTTGCGGAGTTCATTCTTCGACTGCTGTGAACAAGAACCCGGGTTCCAGTATCATCTTTCTGGTATCACTAGCAACAGCGGTTACAAAAATTTAAGAGAGAATGGGCACCATTCTCTGATTAGGTTGAGCTTCAAATTTAAAATGTATCAAAGGAGTTCCCCTTGTGGTTAATGAATCCGACTAAGAACCATGAGGTTGCGGGTTCGATCCCTGGCCTTGCTCAGTGGGTTAAGGATCCAGCGTTGCCGTGAGCTGTGGTGTAGGTTGCAGACGCGGCTCGGATCCCGCGTTGCTGTGGCGAAGCTCTGATTAGACCCCTAGCCTGGGAACCTCCGTATGCCGTGAGTGCGGCCCTAGGAAAAAGGCAAAAATAAATAAATAAATAAATAAATAAATAAATAATAAAATGTATCAAAAATGTTGCGGGGAGTTCCCTGGTGGTCTGCCGGATACGACTACTGCTTTCACCACCGCGGCCCGGGTTCAATCCCTGGTCAGGCAACTGAGACACTGAGATCCCACATCAAGCCGCTGCTCACCAGCGCCCCACCCCTGCCCCCCAAAATAGAGAAAGAGAGAGAATGGGCACACTAGTCAGCACCCCACGAAGAACCTGCCACCACCTCTCTCCAGCTTAAATAATGGACCAGCAGCTGACAATCCAGGGACTGGGCTGAAAATGCAACTGCTTTCTCCTGTCACAGCAGGTGAAAATGGAGAATATACTGCCTAAAAGAGTGCGATTCCTTTGATTATGGGTGTGTTTGTTGTTTTCCTGAGGGCAGAGCTGAGGCACGGTCTTGGGTATGGCTGGTTTCTTTGGGACTCCATCCCAGGAAGTTGGAAAGAGGGAGAAGAGAGAGTGAGGCAGGAAAAAGGGCCATTGGTAGGAGTGCTGGGCTGATTCCAACTTTGGGCAACTGGGGCTCAGTCCTGCTGGGACTCTCTGGGCAGCTGGAGAGCTTGCAACTGAGTCACCCTCCAAAGGATGGGTGGTTGGGGTTTATCCAGAAACCTAACCCCACTGAGGTCAGGGTCCCTGGTGCATTAACTCCCTCCCTACCCATTTCCACCCTGCACTTTACTCAAGGGTTGAGACAGAATAGCTGGGACACTAGATGAGGTAAGAAGCTTGCAACCTGTAGCGGAAGACAGAGGTACGACAAGGACACACAGCATGGGCACCAACTGCATCAGCTACACCAAGGCTCTCTGAACCAGGAGGATCCTCACAGCAAACCTGAGGAGGGCAGTGGTGAGAAACCTTGTCTTACAGCCAAGCCTGGAAGCAAGCGGTGACTTTGGGATCCAAACTCCAGTTGGCCATATTCTGAATCCATTGATCTTACCCTGGTTCCAGAGCAACTTTCCCATTAACAAGTTTTTTTTTTTTTGTCTTTTTGCCTTTATCTAGAGCCGCACCCGCGGCATATAGAGGTTCCCAGGCTAGGGGTCTAACAGGAGCTGTAGCCGCCAGCCTTCACCACAGCCACAGTAACGCAGGATCCTTAACCCACTAAGCAAGGCCAAGGATCGAACCTGCAACCTCATGGTTCTTGGTCGGATTCGTTAACCACTGAGCCACGAAGGGAACTCCTCCCATTAACAAGTTAATTCATTCAACAAGTGTTTATTACGGTGATTGAGAGGGTGGTCAAGTCTAGTTGCACAGTTTGTGCACTGTGTAAGAACACCACATCCAAGGGGACACCCGTCATATCATAAATAGCATAGGCTGGTATACTTACTGGGATAGTCTTCTAGCAGATGGTAACAGTGTGTCTTGTCCTAACAAAATCCATGCGCAAAAACAATTTTCCGGTAGAGACAATTAAGCATCCTGAGGAAAGGGTCCGCTTTGCACCATTTGGGCTCCTGGCAGCCCTGGGCTCAGGCGAGGACAGTGAAGACCAAGTAGATGTAGTCTCTGCTCTCCTGGAACTGACAGCTAGCCAGAGAGACTGGTGTCAAACAAATAAAAACACTATAATTTGTATATATGCCTGCATCTGTAGATGCTGGGAATGACGCGAGCATACTGGTAGGTCTTGCTCCGAAAAATTTTCTCCCTGAAGTCCCTCTCTGGAGAGAAAGGGAATGAGAAAGAAATACCCAGAGAAAAAGTAGGGGGGAGTTCCCTTCGTGGCTCAGTGGTTAATGAATCCGACTAAGAACGATGAGGTTGCGGGTTCGATCCCTGGCCTTGCTCAGTGGGTTAAGGATCCGGCGTTGCCATGAGCTGTGGTGTAGGTTGCAGACACGGCTCGGATCCCGCATTGCTGTGGCTGTGGTAAAGGCCGGCGGCTACAGCTCCTGTTAGACCCCTAGCCTGGGAACCTCCATATGGCACAGGTGCGGCTCTACATAAAGGCAAAAAGACAAAAAAAAAAAAGTAGGGGAAGAGTGTTTCTGGCAGACGGGCCAGCAAGGCTTGGGCAGGTGGGGCTTCAGCAGGTCTAAGGAGTTTGGGCAGCAGCCAGAGGGTGGCGAGGTGGAGGAGAGGCCACCAGGAGCAGATCACCAAGGCGTGTGGACCAAAGAAAGTGAACTGGGTTTTACTCTAAGACTGGCAGGGCTTCTGGAGGATCAGAAGCGCTGTGGCGCTGACGACAGCGGTTGCTTTTTTTTGTTTTTCCGTTTTATTTTTATTTATTTATTTATTTATTTATTTATTATTTTTTCCATTATACCCAGCTGCACAGCGTAGTGACAGGGTTACACATACATATATGGATTCATCACAAGTGGTTAGACATAGTTCCCAGTGCTATACAGTAGGATCTCCTTGCTTTTCCAGCCCAGAGGCAACAGTCTACAACTATTAACCCCAGACCCCCGTACCATTTAAAGCAGCTTGATTTGCTAATTTGCAGGACTGGGGGAGGCTAGAGAGGGCAAATTAACCAATAGGAAGAAGTCCTTGCCTTCCCCCAGGAGGAGATGAGGCCCTGGTGCCAGGTGCATGCCTTCCACCCGTTCTGCAGAGTTGGCAGCACTGGAGAAAGTGGCAGGGATCACAGATGCGTCTGGGAGGTGTTTGGAAGGAAGCGCAGGTGGCCTTAGCTAGTGAGTGTGGAAAAAGAGACAGAGAGAGCTGTCTGGGGGGTAGGAGATCTTGCCTACTGCAATTTCAGCGCTCCAGAGCATCCCGATAGCAGCAAAAATGCTGAATCGTGGCCCGAAACTCTGTGAAGGGACCCCAAAGGCAGGGCTTGAACCCTCAGGTAGTAAATCCACTCCCAAGCCTATATTTGGGAGGGGGGGCGGCGGGGGGGGGGTGGTAATTAAGAGCCACCCTATTCAGAGATGAGTCTGGAAAACTCACCTTGCAATGTTGAGAGGCACAGCAGAGCCGCCAACACTCCTTGCCAGGTCATTAGTTCCAGTTCCGTGGTACATCTCACCAGCTCAAACTCAGACCGAATGGCAGGGCAGAGGCTTGGGAAGCTGAGTAGTTTCCTAGGGGATCGTACAGCCAAATGGGTCCTCGCTGGGGTGCGCACCTCTTCAGCTGCACCAAGCAGGTCAGCAGTGAACGGACTCCTGTCTCCCCCCGGGTTCAGGCACCTTTGTATCCCCCAGGCTCCCACTCTGCTCTTCGCTCTGTTTTGGCCGAAGTCCTTCCTACTGTCCGCTTGCACCGTGACGGCTTTGTCCTCTCATCACCTGCACACAAAAACAGCTTTCCCCTCTTCTCATAATTTGTCTCCCTCTCTTCTATTCAAAGTTCTCTGCTCAGGGAGTTCCCTTCGTGGCTCAGTGGTTAACGAATCCGACTAAGAACCATGAGGTTGCGGGTTCGATCCCTGGCCTCGCTCAGTGGGTTAAGGATCCGGCGTTGCCGTGAGCTGCGGTGTAGGCTGCAGACGCGGCTCGGATCCCGCGTGGCTGTGGCTGTGGCGAAGGCCGGCGGCTACAGCTCCTGTTAGACCCCTAGCCTGGGAACCTCTATATGCTGCGGGTGCGGCTCTACATAAAAGGCAAAAAGACAAAAAAAAAAAGTTCTCTGCTCAGAAATCTTCCCTGATTATATGGGATGGGACTGGCAGTTTCACTCCACACCTGATGGTGTGTGTGTGCTTGTGCCTCTGAAGTCACCTGCCTCTTTTCCGTGACTCAAAAAAGTCACACGAATGCAAAATCGGTAAGGATCCGCAAAGAAACACCCATGAAAATAGCAATTAGAAAATACAGTCCTCCTTTAGAATGTTCATTTAGATGTTCCTAATGAATGAACATTTAGAATGTGCCTAAGATGTTAGGGCCTTAGATCTGTTCTCCACTCTCCTCCCTCGTGGGTGTTTGAGACATCAGTTCCAACAAGATAAACGTAGAACACTATCACTGTGGCAGTTCATTCAAAGCACAGACTTTCCTTAAGGCTTTGAGATGAGACCAAATAGCAGCTGACAAAATCAGTAGCTAATACCACTTATTGCAGAGAACAGCAGTGTCAGACAAAGCAACTGTGATATTCATAAAGACATATTCCTTATGAATATTCCTTATGAACATTCAAAGCCTTCTTTTAAGAAAAATTACGCCCATGGTGCCTGATTGAATAAAAAGGAAATCAGCATTTGCAGCAGATCAGAATGTAAAAATATGGCAGCTGATACTGATATTGAGACCACATGGCAGAAAACGGCGTGGCCAAAGGCTCCCCCGGGAAAGCAGGAAGCCTTCAAAAAAGCACCCAGATCTGGAAGTTGGTTGAGTTAATGTGAGTGAGATTTCTCAGTTTAACAAGAGTAAAGAATCTGGAGCCGGGTTACCTGGGTTTGAATCCTGCTTCACCACGGATGAGCTGTGTGACCTTTTGCAATCACTCAAGCTCTCTGTGCCTTAGTTTTCTCATCTCTTAAGAATAATAATTGTACCTGCAGAAGTTCAATTGCAGCACAGTGGAAATGAATTCAACTAGTATCCCTGAGGACATGTGTTCAGTCCCTGGCCTCACCCACTGGGTCGGGGATCCGGCATTGCCGTGAGCCCTGGTGTATGTCACAGATGCAGCTTGGATGCCACATTGCTGTGGCTGTGGCACAGACCAGCAGCTGTAGCTCTGATTCGACCCCTAGCCTGAGAATTTCCATATGCCATGGGTGCAGCCCTAAAAAAAAATTTTTTTTTGAAAAATTGTACCTGCCTCAAAAATTTTACCTGCCTAAAAGTTGTGAGGAGTAAAACAGGGTAATATTCAAAGTGCTAAATAGTCACCAGACATAGGAAATACTCTGTATATGCTTCACAGACATTGTTTTCTTTCATTCTTACAAAACCCTATGAGGCTGATATTCCTGTTATTAGTTTCCTGGTTTCCTCACCTCCAGAATAGAAAGGAGAAGGAATTTACCAGTGGCAGAGCTGGGATTTGAACCTAGGTCACATCACACCTGTCCCTGGAGCCGATGGTTGTTGGGCCTTAATAAATTGATAGATTTGGGGCTTGCTCTCCTAAAGTCAACCCTTCACTATCTTGTGAGTGTGTGCACGCACTCGCGTGTACGCTGTTCACTTCAATTCCTTCAGCATTTACTGAATATCTACTATTTTTTTTTCGTCTTTTTTTTTTAGGGCTGCACCCGTGGCATATGGAGGTTCCCAGGCCAGAGGTCTAATCGGAGCTATAGCTGCCGACGTAGCACAGCAACACGGGATCCAAACTGAGTCTGCAACCTACACCACAGCTCACGGCAACGCCGGATCCTTAACCCACTGAGCAAGGCCAGGGATCGAACTTGCAACCTCATGGTTACAAGTCGGGTTCATTAACCACTGAGCCACGACGGGAACTCCTGAACACCCACTATTTGCCAACACTGTTCTAGGTGCATGGGTTCTATCAGTGAACAAAACAAAGAATCCTTCCCTCTATAGCAGGGGAAATATCAATAAATATAATAAATTAGTAAGTTGGATGACAAATATAGTGTCAGGGAATGGTCTTTGAAGCTTCCCTTCACAAGTTGCCATCTCTCAAGATGAAAATGACCCCCAACAGCGTGTGCTGACCCTGAGGCATTGTTTTAATGTTGCCCATGACAATGTGGGGCATGTCAACCCAACCGGCCAAGGGTGACAGCAGACGGTGTGTGTGGGACGCAGCTTGGTGGTGTGGCAGGAGCCAGGAGACCCCAGTTTGGATCTTGCTTTGGCCAAAAACACCTGCTTTCCACTCCCTGCCCTCCTTTCTAAAGTCATTGCCATTCGGACATTCCACGAGGCATTCATGGGGAAGCACCTATTACTCGGTACTTAATAATAATAATAAACCTTAATAATCACGGCTTCCAGCTAAGTGCTTTCTCACAGAAAGATGCACTCTGCTCCCACCTTAGACCTTAACTCAGTAGGGAAGATGCAATCCCACTGGCACTGTTGCCACCAAGAAGCAAGTCTATTTTCAGAAATTAACATTCAGGGCCTTACGATTCAAACTGAATGGGGAGTTACCGTCGTGGCACAGTGGTTAACGAATCTGACTAGGAACCATGAGGTTGTGGGTTCGATCCCTGGACTCACTCAGTGGGTTAAGGATCCAGCGTTGCCGTGAGCTGTGGCATAGGTTGCAGATGCGGCTTGGATCCCGCGTTGCTGTGGCTGTGGCGAAGGCCGGCAGCTACAGCTCCTGTTAGACCCCTAGCCTGGGAACCTCCATATGCCGCGGGTGTGCCTCTAGATAAGGCAAAAAGACAAGGAAAAAAAAAACTGAATGGGATAAACCCTGAAAGAGTAAGTAGCCACTTGTAGCCTCACAGTGGGACATGGCCACACCACTGCTTCCAGACTTTCCCGGGTTCCTTCAGCACCGTGCATTGGAAGTACTCCACGGTGCTGCGCATGCCAAGCCCCACAGGCTCCACTGGGTCAGGGATTGAAGGGATTTTTTCAAGGCCAGCTTTACACAGCCATCATGCCATTGTGCACATTTCACATCGCTGTGGGCAAGTCAGGGTCTGCAAACGCCCTCGTTTGAATGCAGGACACGGCCCACTGGTCAACCTGGAGAGCACAGCTCTGACCAGACTGGTCGATAAGATGTGCACAAGGACACTGCTCCCCAAGCTACGCCTTCACATGCACACATGCATGCACATGCACTTGGCACACATCTTCCTAGAGAGAGGGTGTTCTCAGCAGATCCCTACCACCTCCTGCCATCAGTGATGAAGCTTAAGGAATCCGAGCACCACGTGAAGGGGGGATGGGGGGGTGGCATGTAGGAATTGAATATTATAGTGGCATGTAATTTAGAATGATCTTATGACTCATTAAGGCTTCAAAACTTAAAGAGATGTTTATTTTAAACCCCATCTAAAAATTAAGCAGTTAACACACCCGTCAACCACCCTCCTTCGTGGGCTGGATGGCACAGCTAATCAGCACACTTAGCTCTCGCCTCTG
>PVHT020000178.1:9237633-9250690 GCA_004024745.2 Catagonus wagneri
TTTTTTTTTTTTTTTTTTTTGTCTTTTTGCCTTTTATCTAGAGCCGCACCTGCTGCATATGGAGGTTCCCAGGCTAGGGGTCTAACAGGAGCTGTAGCCGCCGGCCTTCGCCACAGCCACAGCAACGCGGGATCCGAGCCGCGTCTGCAACCTACACCACAGCTCACGGCAACGCCGGGTCCTTAACCCACTGAGCAAGGCCAGGGATCAAACCCGCAACCTCATGGTTCTTAGTCGGATTCGTTAACCACTGAGCCACGACAGGAACTCCAAGTTAGTTCCATTCTGTTGAGCCTTTCTGGACACCCAGAATCCCTTCATTTTCCTCCTTCCCTGCCTTCTAGCCTGTGGCCCCCTGGAGATTTAGTTGTTCCCAGAAGCTATCTCGGTCACTACGTGATGCAGGCCCTCTCCCCTAGAGGGAGCTAGAGAGGGCCCAGTGTGCATAAGCCTCCCTGCTTCATTGCTGGCCATCACCCAGACAGTCGTGAGCTGCTCTGGAGGAGGGAGACAGAACGCCGGTACCCCAGGCATAGGAGGAAAAAAGATACTCCCCTTGACTTGCATCAATCCTCTCATGTTGAGAAAGGCTGAAGTCATCTAGGCAACAGGCTGCCCTGTGTACAGAGGCCACAGAACCAACTTAGCGGCTTTGTGTGCTGGTGTTACTGACCAGGGTTCTTAATCTTCCTTCAACAAAGGAAATTGATAAGAAGCCAGACAGGAAATTCAGGCCAGAAAACAAGTAACAGGATCCCTGGCTCACTTGCTCCTCCAGGCGGCAGGTGGGGAGAGGGAGGGAAGAAACCTGTTCTTTTTTTTTTTTTTGTCTTTTTGCCTTATCTAGGGCCGCACCCGTGGCATATGGAGGTTCCCAGGCTAGGGGTCTAACAGGAGCTGTAGCTGCTGGCCTACGCCACAGCCACAGCAATGCGGGATCCGAGTCGCGTCTGCGACCTACACCACAGCTCACGGCAACGCCGGATCCTTAACCCACTGAGCAAGGCCAGGGATTGAACCTGCAACCTCATGGTTCTTAGTCAGATTCGTTAACCACTGAGCCACGAGGGAAACTCCGGAAACCTGTTCTTTATATGGGGTGAGGGTAAGAGAGGGTCCAAGACTTGGGGGGGGGACTTAAGTGTTCTGCCCACCCCTTTGGTGGTGTTGTGTACAGAGGACATGGTTTGCTTGCTTTTGCTCTTGGCTCTATAGAAATGGCAGTTGTTTTTTTCCTTTTTTTTTTTTTTTGTATCTTGTTATGCATACCTTGTCCCAGCTATGCATGCATACAGTTATTTTTAGTTCCATATAGTTTTTTAATATTTTGTTGCTTAAGGAGATGCTTGTCCAGGTGCAAGCACTGCAGCCACTGTAGCAAAGGGTCTCAGGTCCCAGGTCCCAGCCTGTCTCACTGGGACAGTGGCCCTGGGGGTGGATCCCAGCACTGGAAACTGGGCAAAGGACAAGGTTCTGAGCCACTGAAGCCCAGAACATCTGGGCAAAGGAGGCCGCACAATGAAACAATAGCTTTGAGCATGACTCTGACCTGTGCAGTCTACTGAGCCCAGTCTTTTACTCATTGCCACTGTTATTGGGCTCTTTCCAGATTCCTGAAGAGAAATGCCATAGAAAATACTATTGCTTCCATAAGACACTTAGACAAGCAAAGCTTTTTATGAAAAGACTGTGTCCCTCCTACACAGGGAAGAAGCCAGCGGGGAAAAAAAGCCAGCTCTACAAGTAGGAGGGATAAACTGCTTTTATAACCAAAGGGAGAGTTTGTCTCACGATCATTGATAATTTCCAGAAATTGTCAGACTTCTTTGATCAGCAGCAGGCGGCTTCATGGTGGCTGTCAGGAATAGGAAGTGCTTCTGTGAAGGGATAGAAATGCATGAGAATTTTCTGCCAGAAAGCACAGGAACAGCAGTTCCCATTGTGGCTCATCTGGTTAGGGACCGAACATTGTCTCTGTGAGGATGCGGGTTCAATCCCTGGCCATGCTCACTGGGTTAAGGATCCTGCATCGCTGCAAGCTGCAGCATAGGTCATAGATGCAGCTCAGATCCAGTGTGGCCATGGCTGCGGCATAGGCCTAGAGCTGCAGCTCTGATTTGACCCCTAGCCCAGGAACTTCCATATGCTGCAGGTATGTTAGGCCGGCGGGGATGGGTAGCAGCCCCCCAAATGGCAAAGAGACCCCTCATATCAAACAGACCCCATGAGACACGGACAAGCCTGCGCGGGAAGATAGGCCGCCAGCCCCACCTGCGCCAACTGACGATCGAAGCCACACCTACCCGGAAAACTCCCAAAGGCCTATCCCTGACCAATCACCTAGGGACACGGTGGTACCTTGCCTAATTTGGCAAAGGCACTACCCGGATCCAGACCCGGAACCAACAAGGCTTAAAAACCCCCCGCGCTCCCAACCTGGGCGCGACTTTCCTAACTCCGTGCCTGAGAGTCACGGAACGTCGCCCGGGAGCCAAATTCTCCAATAAATCATGATCGCCGCCTTTTGCATGTATCCCCTGCTTGTTTCTTTCTCCCCTCTTTCCGTGCTAAACCAATTTCTTACAAGGTACAGTCAGAGAAAAGAGGAAGGAAAGAAGGGAGGGAGGAAGGAAGGAAAGAAGAACACAAACAGGGAATTCCCGTTGTGGCACAGTGGTAACAAACCCAACTACTGGAGTTCTCGTTGTGGCTCAGTGGTTAACGAATCCAACTGGGAACCATGAGGTTTCTGGTTCGATCCCTGGCCTTGCTCAGTGGGTTAACGATCCGGCGTTGCCGTGAGCTGTGGTGTAGGTTGCAGACACGGCTCGGATCCCGCGTTGCTGTGGCTGTGGCGACGGCCGGCGGCTACAGCTCCTGTTAGACCCCTAGCCTGGGAACCTCTATATGCTGCAGGTGCAATCCTAGAAAAGGCAAAAAGACAAAACAAACAAACAAAAAACCCAACTACTATCCATGAGGATGCAGGCTCGATCCCTGGCCTCATTCAATGGGTTAAGGACACAGCATTGCCATGAGCTGTGGTGTAGGTCACAGACATGGCTTAGATCTGGCATTGCTTTGTGGCTATGGTGTAGGCCAGCACTTGTAGCTCTGATTCGACCCCTAGCCTGGGAACATCCATATGCCATGGGTGAGGCCCTAAAAAGACAAAAAAATAAGGCAACTAGGAAAACTCTTTTGTGTAACAATCATTAAGTTAATCTCTTATTCTTCTCGAGGCCCCAGGGCCTTTGTTCTTGAGTTTATAAAGCCTGTTTTTTTCTTTTTGCTTTTTAGGGCTGCGCCCACGGCATATGGAGATTCCCAGGCTACAGGCAAATCGGAGCTACAACTGCCAGCCTGCACCTTAGCCACAGCAAAGCCAGATCCGAGCCACATCTGCGACCTACACCACAGCTCACGGCAACGCCCGATCCTTAACCCACTGAGCGAGGCCAGGGATCGAACCCACAACCTCATGGTTCCTAGTTGGACTCGTTAACCGCTGCGCCACGACGGGAACTCCAATATAAGGCCTGTTTTGCCCATAGCCATTCCCTGGCCCTTTCCCAAAATGGCTGTGCTCTTGCCTCACACGTCCAGCCTTCCTGGCAGCTCCCTCCATGGTTTCCTGACCGTGGCCCTCGCTCCAGTCTCATTCCACACATGAATATTCTTCCTAAAACTTGTCTCCACTTAGCCCTCCCTGACTAAAAACTTAATGGCTCTTGCTGCCACCCAGACTAACTCCAGTCCCCTCCACCTCTGCTCCTCTCGTGCCCCTCCGGGAATCCAGCCCCATGAGCTTGCCAGAGCTCCTACCTAAAGCCTTTCCTCTCTACCAGCCCCTCCACCTCCGCCACTAAGCCCCCTGGCCTGCACTGCAACTTTTGCCACAAAATGGCAATGCTGAATCCATTCCCACTTTACCATAGTGGGAACTCGTGGTACTTTTTTTTAATCTTATTTTAAGCTTTTACCTGAAGTGTTTTCAAATATACATAAATATCAAATAGTGTAATGAACCCCTGTGTACCAGTGACTTGACGTCAAGAATTATCAATCTCATTTCACCCAGTCTTCTCACTGAACAAATATATTTAAAATACTTACAGCAAGGAGCTCCCATTGCAGCACTGCAGAAACAAATCCTAATAGGATCCATGAGGATGTGGGCTGGATCCCTGGCCTCGCTCAGTGAGTTAAGGATCTGGCCTCGCTGTGAGCTCTGGTATAGATGGAAGACACAGATTGGATCTGGCATTGCTGTGGCTGTGGCTGTGGCATAGGCTGGCAGCTGTAGCTCTGATTCGACCCCAAGCCTGGAAACTTCCATAGGCCGCAGATGTGGCCAAAAAAAATAAAAATAAAATAATTTTAAAGAAACAAAGAGACTGTTTAAGACCAAAACAGGTAACATGGCTGATGCCCACAAGCTAATTTCAACGTTTGTTAAAATGCATATTAGGGAGTTCCCTGGTGGTCTAGCGGCCTGGGTTCAGTCCCTGGTTAAGATCAAGCTGCTCCAGGCCATGGCCAAAAAAAAAAGTTAAAATGTGTATTAATTCATAGTATGCCAGAGACAGTGTAACCTGAGAATGGGACACAGATTTGGGTTCAGGGGTTCCCACCTAAATGTTCTTGTCTTATTGCAGAAGAAATTCAGAAGCAAGTCAAAAACTGAGAAAGTACAGTGAGGATTTATTTAAGTGAGAAATACGCCCCCAGAGTGGAGGCAGGCAGACAGGCGAGCAGCTGCCCTGCGTTTCATCAGCAAGCTGGCTTTGAGGGGCATACAATTGAGGGGGCAGAATATTCATTGGGGAAAGAGGGGTTTGGGGGAGTCATATACCCTGATTTTCATCCCAGCTCCACCTTCTCCAGGGGAAGAGGGATTTTTGTCCTTATTTGGCTTCGACTGGATGTGTCATGGTGCACGATGGGAGCTTCTTATCTGCAAGGCTCATTTTATTGTAATAAGGGCATAATGAGCAACAGTTTCCATTCAGATGCTGGAGATTCCTGCCTTTTCCTACATGTCTTTGTCTGCCTCCAGGACACTTTTCACCCAAAATATGTGGTTTCCTGTCAGTCTGGAAGTTCCTGCTTTGTCTGCCCATGGACCGGTGTTTTCACAATGCATGGTTTCCTGCCACCTGGCCCCATGCCCCGCTTTCTCTGCTCATGCTAGCTACCTGCCTGCCGTAACCAGGACAGGCCACCAGGGCGGCCCCCCAGGCCCAGGAAAGGGCAGCCAGCACTGGGCCAGGGCCCCAAGTTCAGCCAGGAAAGCAGGAGGCAGGAAGAACAAGGCTGTGCCCTGATGGCCGTGACAGCATCAAGGGGCTGGAGAAGGAGTGCTAGTCACAGCATCAAAAAGCCTCCTGGGGACTTCCCATCGTGGCTCAGTGGTTAACAAATCCGACTAGGAACCATGAGGTTGCGGGTTCGATCCCTGGCCTCGATCAGTGGGTTAAGGACCTGGCGTTGCTGTGAGCTGTGGTGTAGGTCACAGACACGGCTCGGATCGCGCGTTGCTGTGGCTGTGGCGAAGGCCGGCGGCTACAGCTCCTGTTAGACTCCTAGCCTGGGAACCTCCATATGCCGCGGGTGCGGCCCTAGATAAGCAAAAAAAGACAAAAAAGAAAAAATCTGAAGATCTCCTTGGTATTTTCCATGTCCTGTCTTCCCAGAAGCAATTAGAGGTTTCAGCTGAGATCCTTAATTTCCTACTTATTCTTTCACTTGAACACTCTGAGTGGAATCATACAAACCCAACATTGTCTGATTAAAGCATTGAAAAGGGTATAAGAGGGTAATGAAACGAATATGTCAAAAAATGTAAGTGAAAAATCAGACCAGTTTTCAGAGGCGGGGCCTCAGAGAAGAGGCGAGGCCGACTTCGGTGCATGTTTCCGAAGGGTCATTGCCGCCTTCCCCTTCCCGGAAGGAGCCACTGCCGAATCAACTCCCAAAACATGAGCTGCTCGGAGGGTCCTTGAGCCAGGGAGAGCAATGGCCATGGGCCTCTTCCAGAAGATTCAGTGCACCCTCAGGCGTGACCCCTCTGGCCCACTACCCTGCGGATAGAGACCACCCCACCTGCATACACCAGCCCTGCCGGGGGCTGGCCTACCTGTTTGGCCATTCACGTCACCCTGCCTTAGGCTCTAAGTTCCAGTTGTACTGGGCCCATTTCTCTCAAACAGACCAAGCCCTTTTCCCATTGTGTGAGGCCAAGCTTTTCAGTACACACTGCCCCCACCCTGCGGCTGGCTTCTTCCTTAGCTTTTAAGTCCTGGCTTCAATGTCACCTTGTGATTCACCTTGTGACTGTAGTTTTCTTTTCTTTTCTTTTCCCTTCTTTTCTTTTTCTGCCACATATGGAAGTTCTCCAGCCAGGAGTCAACTCGTAGCTGCAGCTTCGGCCTATGCTGCAGCTTGCAGCATTTTCAGATCCTTAACCCACTGAGACTGAACCCACATTCTTACAGAGACTTAACCTGCTGAGCCACAGTGGGCATACCTGGGATACTGAGATTTATATCAAGGAATATGTATTTGGTCTTTGTCCCATTCCTGGCACAGAGTTGCTAAAACCTTTGGTGTTTTCTAAGGAATGAGAGCCGTGAAGGTATCCTTTGTTAAGTTACTGAGATGACTTTTGGAAAGCACTTAAGGATGGGGACTGTTTGCCAGGGGATCTAACATGAGATTAGAGGAATGGAACTTTTCGTTTTGTTTGTTTCTTTCTTTCTTTTAGGGCCACACCCGCGGCATATGGAGGTTCCCAGGCTAGGGGTCTAACAGGAGCTGTAGCTGCCGGCCTACGCCATAGCCACAGCAACTCAGGATCCTTATCCCACTGAGCAAGGCCAGGGATCGAACCCGCAACCTCACGGTTCCTAGTCAGATTCGTTAACCGCTGTGCCTCAGCGGGAACTCCTGGAGTCTGTCTTTCGGATATCCATCCCCTAGTTTATAACACTGTCATTAATTCTGGACATGATCAATTATTCCAGGTTTCCCAACACTCACTGTAATTCATGCCCAACACTGCCTTGAAGATTGCAAAGTTCTCCAGTTTTACATACCAGGGAGAAATATGGTGCTTGAAGCTGTTGACTAAAAAAAATACAACCTGAAAGTCGAGAGTTAAGTTTTGTTTGGGGTGAAATTAGGACTTAAGCACAGGAGACAGCATCTCAGGAAGCCAAGAAATGACTCGGAAGAGATGAGGGGGGGAGCTAGTATATATGAGTTTTTGCAACAAGGGGAGATAGTAGGAAAAAAAGATTTATAGATAACCAGATTTACAGAAGATTTACGGAAAACCATTTCTTTGGGAAGGTCTGGGCTTACTGGATGATTCCTTCGATAGGCTTTCCTGAGTTCCCTTAGGGCTCACTGGCCCACCCTTGGGAGTTGCTGTTCTCACAGGAGACAGTGACATCTTTTGTTTTGCCCAGGAGGGCTATCTGAAATACTGCCCCAAAGAGGAAAGGGGATTTGGAATATCAAGTTATGAGTCATAAAAGTGAAGAGGGAGGTGCCTGCAGACACGCACACATTTTACAGGTATTCGCTTCTGGTCTCTTGAAGGTGACTCCTAGTCACAGACATCAGTCATCACTGAGAGATTTTAGGTTTTTTTCTAGATACAAGAAGATGCAAGAATTGGGCTCATAAAGTCTTCTCCTGGGAGTTCCCATCGTGGCTCAGTAGTTAACGAATCCGACTAGGAACCATGAGGTTGCGGGTTCGATCCTTGGCCTTGCTCAGTGGGTTAAGGATCCGGCGTTGCCGTGAGCTGTGGTGTAGGTCGCAGACACGGCTCGGATCCCGCGTTGCTGTGGCTGTGGCGAAGGCCGGCGGCTACAGCTCCTGTTAGACCCCTAGCCTGGGAACCTCCATACGCCATGGGTGCAGCCCTAGATAAGGCAAAAAGACAAAAAAAAAAAATAAAATAAAATAAAATAAAATCTTCTCCTGAAATTACATAACTATCTGAAGGCCTATTCTTCCAGTTTTCCCAAAGCACAGACTGCCTCGCTCCCTGGTCTCCACCCTCCAACATGAGGGGCTGCAGCGGCTCGTGTTCTACTCCACGTAGAGGCTGATGGCAAGTGCCAAGCTTGAGCTCACGAGGCAGAGCCATAAACTGGCCGTAAGTTGCTCTCAATAAGGAAATGCCAGATGAGCAGAGCAAGTGCTTTCAAGCTGTGCTCCGCTCTGTGATGAAGCGTTTCACGGTCAGGCAAGACTGGGAAGAGATGGGACAACAGGTAGACGCCCCTTACACTGTGTGCTCTGGTGCCGGACATGCAGACTCGAAACGCATACTTGGGCCCATCTCACATCAGTGTGTCCCGTGGTCAGCCAGGTGGCTGGCCTATCCGGCCGCGGTCTCTTGTTTTGCTATTATTTCACGATATGAAGAACAGATTTGTTCTATAATGGTCATCAAAAGGCAAGCAGCTCCTGGCACACAAAAGTTGTCAAATACGAGTTTTACAGGCTCTTGGGAACTTTCAGGAAATGGTCAGTTTAGCGGGTTAACACTCAGCAGGAACTAGGGACCTGCCAGTCCTTTCAGTTCATGGAGGGTCTCAAAATGGAAGGTCCAGGGCAGAGACTATGATCAGAGCGTCTCCACTCTTCATCTGGAAATGAATAAAGGCAACGGTGCTGAGCCAAGCTCATCTCTTGAGGGACTGGGCTACAACGACCCTTGTGGGGTTTTTTTGTTGTTGTTGGTTTTGCCTTTTGTCATTTTAAGACCACACCTGCAGCATGTGGAGGTTCCCAGGCTAGGGGTCTAACAGGAGATGTAGCCGCCGGTCTACGCCACAGCCACAGCAACGCGGGATCCGAGCCGCGTCTGCGACCTACACCACAGCTCACGGCAACGCCAGATCCTTAACCCACTGAGCAAGGCCAGGAATTGAACCCGCAACCTCATGGTTCTTAGTCGGATTCGTTAACCACTGCGCCACGACGGGAACTCCATGTGGTGGTGGATTCTTTAAAGGTCACCTTTTTAGTGAATCCTTCACAATCTCTATCACCATCACCACCACTCCAGGGGGCTCCCCTCCCATCTCAACTTGCAGCTCCACCAAGTCAAACCCTCTCTCCATGTCCTAAATAAATTGGTACTGATCACAGCCACAGCTACTCCTTTATGCACGTCTGTGGCTGCTTTCATGCTACAGCAGCAGAATTGAGTAGCTGCAACAGAGACCGTATGGCCCACAGAGCCTAAAATATTTACTAGCTGGCTCTTTATAGAAAAAAAAAACAGGCCAAGCCCTATTCTAAAGCAATTAGCTGAGTCAACAGACAGATACAGAACACCCCTGTAAAAACACAAAGGGCCAAGCAGGGCTTCCATTCTTCCTGATATGGAAGTTTCTGGGCCAGAATCAGCATGTTGGGAAGAGGGAGAAGAACAAAGGAGTCCCCCATAGGCCGTGTCCTAAATGTTGAAGATGCCCTAAGCCATCCCCTGGGCCCCTCCTCTAAGAATCTGGAGCTGCTTCTTGCAAATACCCTGAAGACTCCATCTGAGGGATTTTTTCGGGGCCAAACAAGGCAAGCTGAGCACTGTCCCCAAGATAGATCTCAATCATAGATAGATGCCGAGTTGGTGGATAAACACCCCAGTTCCTTGAGCCTCAGTTGGGGTAACTTGTAGGTACTTCCCGCCAAATTCTCCCTTTTTCTTTAAACTAACTCAAATTGGGCTCTATCCCTTGCAATTAAGAATCCCAACTAGGAAGTTCCTGTTGTGGTGCCGTGGGTTAAGAACCTGACTAGTATCCATGAGGATTCGGGCTCAATCTCTGGCCACGCTCAGTGGGTTAAGGACCTGGCATTGCTGCAAACTTCAGCGTATGCCAAAGACATGGCTCGGATGTGGCATTGCTGTGGCTGTGGTGTAGGCTGGCAGCTGTAGCTCCGATTCAGCCCCTAGCCTGGGAACTTCCATATGCTGCAGACGTGTCTGTAAAAAAACCTTTTTTATCTTATTTTATTTCATTTTATTTTGCTTTTTAGGGCCGCTCCACAGCATATGGAGATTCCCAGGCTAGGGGTTGAATCGGAGCTGTAGCCACCAGCCTACGTCACAGCCGCAGCAACACAGGATCCAAGCCGCATCTGTGACCTACACCACAGCTCACAGCAACGCCAGATCCTTAACCCACTGAGCGAGGTCCGGGATTGAACCTGCATCCTCTTGGATTCTACTCAGATTCGTTAACCACTGAGCCACAACGGGAACTCCAAAAAAACCTTTTTTAAAATACCAACTAATTCCTGTCCACAGCATCTTCTCCAGGTAGGGACCTGGGGACCACAGTGGGCAGGTGCCCAACAGACACTCATCGGGGGCTCAAGGGCTCTGCTGGGACAGAGACCCCAGGAAGAACCCCCCACCCCCGCACCCCGAACACTCTGCAATCAATATGCCGTGGCCCAAGAGGAAGCAACACTGACCTCCCCACTTCCACCCATCTACCAGAAGACTCACATCTGCCCACATCTCCTAACCCTCTGGGGCCACCTCGTAACGACTGCTCATGCCCTCCAGGGCCCCACATGAGGCCTCAGCCTGTCTCCAAGCTCGTTTCTTCCCCACCCTCCCTCCTTCAGGAACTTTGCAGTTGCTCTTCCCTCCCTCCTCCTGCAATGTCTCCCTGAGATTCTTTTTTTTTTTTTTTTTCATTTTTATGGCCGCACCCACAGGATATGGAAGTTTCTGGGCCAAGGAATGAATCCCAGCTGCCGCTGTGACTTATGTGGCAGCTGTGGCAATGCGAGATCATTTAACCCAGTGCACTGCTTTAGGCCAGGGACCTGAGCCGCTGCAGTCAGATTCTCAACCCATTGCACCACAGTGGGAACTTCCTCCCTGAGACTTTTGCATGACTGGCAATTTCTGGTTATTCAGCGCTTAGCAAAAATATTCCTTCCTCAGAAAGGTCTTCTCTGACTTCCATCTGAAATGGGTCTCTCATTGCCGCCCCTTCACATTTGATCGCATCACACTGTTTTATTTCTCACTTTACTTGCTGCTGTGAAACTATCTTGCATGTATGTTTGTTTATATTATCAGTCTCTTTAACAGTTTAATGCCCCAAAGAGAAAGGACTTGTCTTTTATTTACTATTGTTTTCCCAGCATCAAGAAAGCACACTGTAGATGCTAAATAAATATTTGCTATATAGATGGATAAAAGGATGGAAGGAAGAAAGGGAGGGCAGAGGTGAGGGAGGAAGGAAGGAAAGAAATAGGGTGTTTAATTTCTCTCTAAATTGCCCAGATTTTGCAGCTTGAGGCTGGTCACTGTTTGAGCCAGACAGAACAGGTATCTGTTAGAAATGTGTTAGATTATAAAGTCTACTATAATAGCCAAAAGATAAGAGATCATTTTTCTTAATAATAAGAAATCTAAAGATAAACAGTTGCTAGCACTAGTGCTAGTGTTTAATGATGGCATCATAGACTCCAGCTCCTTTCCTCTTTTCATCTTCTTTAGCATGATGACTCTCCCTTACGTGTGTCCTGCCTCGTGGTCACAGGATGGCTGCTGCAGCACAAACATCACATTTGGATCAAGGCAGGAAGGAAGAGGAGTGATGCAAACCTTACTGTCATATTCCTTTCAGAAAGGTTAAATCTTTCTCTGAAACTTCTCCCCAACTACCACCAGGTTTTTCAATTATATCTCACTAGACAGAACCAGATCACACGACCTAGCTGCTAGGTAGTATGAGGAAATGAATATATATCCTTCCAGCCTCTATAGCAGAAAAGCAGGTGAGAAGAGATGGGAACATGTGTTCTATTGAAACAAATTCTAGTTTGGTCACTGAGCAGATCTCCGGGAGCCATAACAACCAAAGGAAGAGGGACAGGATAAATCCAGTAGACCAAGAGGTGTTAACAAAGCCACCAGAGAGAAACATTTCCTTCACCTGTTCCAGCCAAATCAACAACTCCCAATGCAATGAGACTTTGCTTAATAACAGTAATTTGGGAAAACACATCCCAGGAGTACTGAAAGTGAGTCATTCTTACTTTAATAATTTGTGGGTTTCACAATCGAATTAAATGAGAATGGTGTGAAAATGTCACTTTAAAAAAAAAAAAGGTTAAATAACTCGCTAAGTATAGTCATGAAATTGTTACAAGCTGTGAAATTATTTTCAGACTAGGTAAAGGAAACAAGCCTGGGAGATCTGTCTGGTGTGTTAACATGGATTATTTATCCCAAGGTGACATTTTAATAGCAGGAGAAACATGAGCAGGCTCCCAGGCCTTGCAAGCATTTCGCCACATGCTGCGCTAAATGCATAAATCCCGGCTTTGTCAGAAGTAATGAGGCCCAGCGAACAGGCACCTGCTGGGATCCTTGAACTTTTTCTGAGAAAAATATACATAATTAAGGAATTGTGAGCACTCACCTCTGATTTATTATTAAAATAACACACCTCAGGCCACGTTTGCACCCTCACTCATTGGAGTTAAACAGACAAGTGATTAAATACCAACCTCACAGGGAGTTTCCCAGCATACACTCCCCAGCTTTTCAAGTTCAGCCCACCTACTCTTGGAAAAAGAAAGAAATTGGGCAGCAAACCAGGGCAGACAGGTTGTGGATGCACTGAAGCTGGGAGCCTTTGCGGCCTTCCACTGTGTCTGCTTTTATGAGGTGTGTAGAGCTCATGGTGAATAGCTCTGCCCTGTGGTTGGCCAGACCCGGATTCACATGCCATCTCTAGTGTCTAATAGCTATGTGCTCTTCTACACTCTGAGCCTCAATCTCCTCACCTATGAAACAGGGTGGGTAATGGCTCCTGCCTCATAGGGTTTCAATGAGGATTAAGTATAATCCTTGGCAGTTTCTAGCAGTAATTCCTCATGGTCACAGGATGGCTGCTGCAACTCAAACATCACATCAACATTCATTACAGGAAGGATGGAAGGAAGTGACACCAGCCTCATCTGTCCTATAGAAACCTCTCCCACTAATAGCAATGGAAACTGT
>PVHT020000178.1:9251690-9274492 GCA_004024745.2 Catagonus wagneri
TGTCCATCACTGCGGACACCAGTTCTGTTTTCCAGAGGAGGAGGCTCAGAGATTTGTCTCAAGTCTCCTGTAGCCCTAGCTGGCTGCAGCTTCTGGGCAGGTCCAGGCGGGTGAAGAAGGGAGTCACCTGGCCCAGGCTCCCGTCTTTGCCCACCTGTCTCTCCATCCTCCCCTCACCGACCAGAGTAGTCTGCCTTCCCTTTTGCCCTGGAATGAGTGAAATCTAAACTCCTTGCACAGGAGTTCCCGTCGTGGCGCAGTGGTTAACAAGTCCGACTAGGAACCATGAGGTTGCGGGTTCGATCCCTGGCCTTGCTCAGTGGGTTAAGGATCCGGCATTGCCGTGAGCTGTGGTGTAGGTTGCAGACGCGGCTCAGATCCCGCGTTGCTGTGGCTGTGGCGAAGGCCGGCGGCTACAGCTCCTGTTAGACCCCTAGCCTGGGAACCTCCACATGCCACGAGTGCGGCCCTAAAATGACAAAAGGCAAAAAAATAAATAAAAATAAATAAATAAAAATAAATAAATAAACTCCTTGCACGACCCACGAGGACTTACCCCGAGTGATCCGGGCCACCCCTCCTGGCTCTGCCTCTCTCTGTGTGTCTCTGTCTTTCTCTCCCTCTCCTGGTCTGCCAGCCACACTAGGTTGTTCCTTGGAACACCCATTCCTGCCTGAGGCCTCTTCCCCTGCCCTTCCTGCCTGAAAAAGCTCTCCTGTCCCAGCCTCAGCCCCTCAGGAAGGTCTGTTACCTTCCAAGTCACAGTAACACCCATCTGGTTTATTTCCGCCATGGACTCTGAGATTGTCTCATTTCATTTTTGTTTGTTTGTTTGTTTGCTGGTCATCTCCCCATGAGAATGTGAGCTCCTTGATAGCAGTTTTGCTCACTGTTGTATCGTGGTGGTTTTCTTTTTGAGTGAATGAGTGAATTCAAAGGCATTCCCTGAAGCAAACACAGGGCTGATCGGGGTCTCAGATCCCATCCCTGCCCGGGTGGGTTACCCACCTCTAAGCACCTCTTCCATCCAGAAATTAGACGCTTCCTGTGTGCTCCCTCCCACCCTCGGCTGCACTAGCCTGAGGTTTCTCCTGGGATCCTGGGCTTTCTCTGCCTTGTGCTCCCTGATCTGCAACTTCCAACTTTGGCAAGGCTAACGCCTTTCTCGTCCTTGTTAAGGGCGAAGCTCAGGTGTGTCTCCATATGCCCGTTTCTCTCACCCCTAAAGGCAGCTTCTGAACATGCTCAGCCTCCCAGGTACTATTTCTAGCAGCAATATTTTCAGATGTTTCTTTTCAGTGGAAAGTCATTGGAAGGATTAGATTCCTTTCAGGCCATCGATTAACACGTGCTGGGAGGGGCCTGGCCCTGACTCACCCTGGGGGGTACAAGAGAAGACAGGGTCCAACCCTCAGAGAACGTACCATCTAGGAGAAAACCAAGATACCTGCTTGTGCAACCACCGTGGATTCATTCAGGATCATGTCACCTTCAGGGTTAAATTGTTTGAAATTCCAACAGCAAGCTGCTAAAAAGTACAGAGGTCATTGTGGACCGGAATGGTCAGGGAAGGCTTCCTGGAGGAGGCAGGAGAGCACTGCCCGCCCACCACTGGTTCACGGGGATGAAAATGCAGCAGGTACTTCAGAATTGAATTTTTCCAAGCTGCCCATGGATATTTTGTTTTGTTTTGTTTTCCAAGATATTTTGCAACCTTTGTATATGGATAGTATAAAGATAAGAACTTACATTTCACAAATAGCACAACTGTTAGGCAGGCGGGGACGGGTAGCAGCCCCCCAAATGGCAAAGAGACCCCTCATGTCAAACAGACCCCATGAGGAACGGACAAACCTGCCCAGGAAGATAGGCCGCCCGCCCCACCCGCATCAACGGAGATCGAAGTCACACCTCCCCGGAAAGCCCCCAAATGCCTACCCCTGACCAATCACCTAGGGACATGGAGGTCCCTTGCCTAATTTGGCAAAGGCACTACGCAGATCCAGACCCGGAACCAACAAGGCTTAAAAACCCCCCGCGCTCCCCAACCCTGGCGTGACTTCCCTGACTCCATGCCGAGAGTCACGGAACCTCGCCCGGGAGCCAAATTCTCCAATAAATCATGATCGCCGCCTTTTGCATGTATCCCCTGCTCCTTTCTTTCTCCCCTCTTTCCGTGCTAAACCAATTTCTTACAACAACTAAAGCCGTGTACTTGATAGTTGTACCATGCTTCTATAAACACCTCCCGGCTTTAGGGAGTTGAGAGAGATTGCTGGGAACACACCCCACTCCCATGCCCCACCGGGCCCTTTAGGATGGACAGGGCTTGTAAACCAACACTCAGAAGTAAGCAGGAGAGAGCAGCCCTTTCCAAGAGAAGGAAGTAAGATCCTATAGGTAGGAACGCATAAGGGAAGCAGCAATTCATATCCATTAAGAAACCAGTCAGAGGTGTCAGACAAGGGACCCCCACCGGTGCAGCTCTGTCACTTTACAACTTCTTTCCTGCTTCTTCTGCAGGCTCAGGGCTTCTTCGCTTAGACAATTACTCGGTTAATGTGATTATAGACAAAAACTCTGAGATGCAGATGATACTTGATACCCTTTATTTCACCAGAGCTTCACAACAGCTCCACAAGGAAGCAGAACACGGTACATTAGCCCCGTCTCCAAGCTGAAGAGACGGAGGCTTAGAGAAATGAAATCAAATGGTTTGCCTGAGGCCACACAGCCAGCGAAAGCACCAGACTCCCCCGGCAATCTTATCTCCCGACCATCTTGCTACTTTCCCGTGGAAGACTCATTGACTCATTCCATCATAATGAGTGTACACACGGCGTTCAAGGATCAGACTGATAAAATAATCCTTTTATGTAGTGTTTTCCCATTACCAAGTGATATTACCTTGCCTTTTCATATTCCATTTTTGCCCAAAGCTGTATCATTAACTAAAGAATATGTTCTGACTTCTCCAATAAAGTATTTAACCTTTTTTAATGCTTTATTGATTCTTAAAGCTTTGGTTCCACCAGAAGATCCTGATAGCTACATTAACAATCTCATTGAGGAGTTCCCTTCATGGCTCAGTGGTTAACAAATCCGACAAAGAACCACAAGGTTGAGGGTTCGATCCCTGGCCTCGCTCAGTGGGCTAAGGATCCGGCCTTGCCGTGAACTGTGGTGTAGGTTGCAGACGCGGCTCGGATCCCGCGTTGCTGTGGCTGTGGCGAAGGCCGGCAGCTACAACTCCTGTTAGACCCCTAGCCTGGGAACCTCCATATGCCACGGGTGCGGCTCTAGATAAAGGCAAAAAGACAAAAAAAAAATAATCTCATTGACATTCTTTTAATAGATCTTCCGTCACGTGAAATGCAGCGCGGGAAAGATCGGGCTCCTAACGACCTGTTAACCAATGAGCTAATCTTGCATCCACCTTATGCACGTTGCAAGAAGATGGGTAATGGGAGACAAGGTCAACATGCAGGTCCCACTGAGGGCAGTGACATCCAAACCCAGATGGCTGGGCTGCAAGGTGCAGGGCAAGGAGTCAGTGGAAGAAGGAAAAATTTTTCTCCAGGCTGCTTCTTCCAATGCCTTTCAATCAGCTTGTCAAGCCAAATTGGACTCTCTTAAGGGCAACTGTGCCCCACTGGACAGCTTCAAGCAGAATTGAGATGTAAAGTCCTATTTTTTTTTTGTCTTTTTACTTTTTCTAGGGCCACACCCGCGGCATATGGAGGTTCCCAGGCTAGGGGTGGAATCCCACAGCCACAGCAATGGAGGATCTGAGCCACGACTACACCTATACCACAGCTCACGGCAATGCCGGATCCTTAACCTACTGAGTGAGGCCAGAGATCGAACCCGCAACCTCATGGTTCCTAGTCAGATTCGTTAATCGCTGTGCCATGATGGGAACTCCAATCCGTGGTTTTAAATTAGAGTCACTCACCCCATGTCTGGACTTACTGAGGTTCAGGTTCTTCAGAAGGAATTAGGCAAGAGACAAAGCAATAGGCAAGAACTAGATTTATTGATAGGATGTTTGTAAGAGATGCAAGTGGTCAGGCAAGGAGGCTCCGCCCTGAGGATCCGGTGGGCTACAGTTTTATCCTCCAAGGGGAGTGAGGGGTCAGAAAAGCCCACCTCTTCCTCTTTCTTGGAGCAGTAGCTCCTCCTTAGTATCCCTTAAGTTGTGGATTCAAATCAGCAGAAGGACTGTCCTCAAACTCCCGCCCTGGGTCTGAACCTGAATGCGGGCCTCCTCCCATCCCCCACCCAATGACCTGAGGCAATTCTCACACCTCCACCCGTCCAGAAAGACTACCTTGTTCTGATGGCTTTTTTGAGCAATTTCTTAACTTACAGTGATCTTCCAACAATCCCTAGATTTTCCTGTCTATCTATGATCCTTTACTGGGACTTGAACAACTACCTGTGCCTACTCCATCCCCATTGGTCGGAACCGTGACTGCGGTGGCTGTTCTCATTCACGCTGCCCAGAGCTGCAGCGCCACACCAGGCTGAGTTCATGTGAACAGACGTGCTGGGGAGTCATGATGAGGCAAGAACTCACCAGACTGCCGGCTCCCTAGCTTGAAACCCCATCTGTAGATGCCACGCGGTGGAGGTCAGTGATCTGAAACACAGAAGGAGGAGTTCCCGTCGTGGCTCAGTGGTTAACATATCTGACTAAGAACCATGAGGTTGCAGGTTCGATCCCTGGCCTTGCTCAGTGGGTTAAGGATCCGGCGTTGCCGTGAGCCGTGGTGTAGGTCGCAGACGCGGCTTGGATCCCGCGTTGCTGTGGCTGTGGCGAAGGCCGGTGGCTACAGCTCCTGTTAGATGACTAGCGTGGGAATATCCATATGCCGCAGGTGCGGCTCTAAATAAGGCAAAAAGACAAAAAATAAATAAATAAATGAAACACGGAAGGAGAAATTGTGAGAAAGACCCAGGAAAAGTGGGAGGAATTTGGGTCCCCATTTGAGAGGAAGCAGCAGCATTTTGAACTCAGGTCTCAGAGGGTTTGCCACACAAGGACCATCTTGGAAACGCTGTGTATCAGCTCGCGGGTTGGAAGCACCGACCTGCAGGGAAAGTCTGGGGAGATGAGAGAAAGGCAGGAGCAGAGGCCCTGCTGATTCTGTTTTGCATCCAGCTCTGACTCAACAGCTGTTACAAACTCTGACTTTACGGAAATATTTCATATTTTGTTCATCGTGGATTTTTCCCATTAATTTTGATGTTTTTTCTATATCACATTTAACTATTGTTTGTCTTCACTGAGTTTTTCTAACCCCCACTGAATTTTGCTCCAAGTGTTTGCCTCGCCCACCTCATCCTACCGCCCTTCCAGCTGGTTCAGGGCTTCAGGCCTCCAGGGCTTCGGTATTTGCAGAACCGCCTCGGCTCATCCACGCCAGAGACCATGCAGGGTCCAGGTGTCTGTGTGTGAAAATCAAAAACCAGGCCACCACCCACTCAGCGCCCATCCCCAGGCAGCCAGCACAGCACCGGAATGTGGGCTCACATACTAACCGTTCTAAAGATTGAAATTCAGCTTGAAAACTTTGTGGTTGGCGATGGTTCCTGCTGCGAGAAGGGAATATGACAGATGGCATAAGATATTACAGTAATTTTACTGACAAAGCACTAAGTGTATCACAGAAGAAGTTCAAAATCAATTCATCTGCTTCCCAGCAGAAGCGCATCTAACAGGCAGTGAAGCATAATCTTGATAATGTGGTTGTTCCGAAAGAAGAAGGAATTAACCAGGCTACCCTAATGTGTCGGTATGACATTCTTTTTTTGTTTCTGTTGCCCGATAAGGACTTAAAATCCCATTTGTATGGAAATAAACTAAACTCCGAAGTTATCTTATTCTGGGGAGGTCTCAGGAGGTCTGCTACAAACTCCTGTCTAGCTTTTGTGATTTTCAGGCTCAGGCCCTGCAGTTTCAGCTTTTGCTGTTAAACAATAAAACGCACTTTTATTCTAACCACCACGAAATGGCTTCTTTAGTGGCTGTATCCATTAAGATCCTTTAATGGCACACAAAGAAAACTGACCCTGAGCAACCCAATATCCCACCTAAGTTTTTTTTTTCTTTTTTTGGTCTTCTTAGAGCTGCACCTGCGGCATGGAAGTTCCCAGGCTCGGGGTCAAATCGGAGCTGTGGAGCTGTAGCTGCCGGTGTACACCACGGCAATGCCTGATCCAAGCCATGTCTGCATCCTACAGCTCACAGCAACACTGGATCCTTAGCCCACTGAGCCAGGCCAGGAATCAAACTTGCGTCCTCATGGATGCTGGTCAGATTCGTTTCCACTGAGCCACAACGAGGACTCCCCTAAGTTCTTTTTCTTTTTTTTTTTTTGTCTTTTTGCGTTTATGTGGAGCTGCATATGGAGGTTCCCAGGCTAGGGGTCTAACAGGAGCTGTAGCCGCCGGCCTTCGCCACAGCCACAGCAACACGGGATCCGAGCCACGTCTGCAACCTACACCACAGCTCACGGCAACGCCGGATCCTTAACCCACTGAGCAAGGCCAGGGATCGAACCCACAACCTCATGGTTCCTAGTTGGATTTGTTAACCACTGAGCCACGAAGGGAACTCCAGTTCTTTTTCTATTTAAATTAACAGAAGAATCACCTGAGCAAGAGCGCCAGGTTTAATTAGAATGGGAACCACGTGGTGCATTGGATGGGCAGGGAAGGGCTGATGTAGGTGGCAGGCAGATACCTCACAACTTTGCCGGAGCTCATTTATTCCAACAGGAGGTCCCCAACTGATGCTTTATATTCTAGCATTATTTCCCTCTGGATTCGGATTCAGAGTCCTAAGAAAACCAGTCCAATCGCCGTGTTGGGGTCAGGTGTCCACACTAGACTGACAATCTGAGGATTGGTCTCAATGAGCAAGGAAAGGTACCCTGCAGGGCTATGAAGGTGCTGTGACCCAGAGAAGGGGGAGTGGGTGCTGAGTGGGCAATCAGAGGAGATAAGACTTCTCAGATGTCAAGGCCACACTTCTAAGCTCATTGAAGTTCCAGCATTTTCCCTAGTACATTCCAAAAACATCAGAAGGGTTTGGAAAACACTCTTCACACTGCCTGATACATAATAGGCAAATTATTATCATGGCCTTCATCTCCATCATTCTCACCAACGAAGCTTTGTTATTTGGATTATCTGGCCAAGCCTTTGTAAAAATGAGTTGTTTACTGTGGAATGGGGGTTGGGGACTTGTTTTTTTCCTCAGTAAAAGAAATAAAGAGGTGGATTAACAGGGCTATTATTAGCACTTGCTTCTGAAGAGCCCTGGCTTCCTGCCGCAGCCCAAACTGCCATTGTCCAGGCCACACTAGGGGCCCGGGGCCCACAATGCTGTTTGAGGCACACGAAAACAGTTTGACTATCGAAGAAAAAAAAATACACTTTTTTTTTTGGCTTAACTCATGGCATGTGGGAATTCCTGGGCCAGGTATCGCACCTGTGCTATAGCAGTGACCCAGACAGCTGCAGTGACAATGCCAGATCTTTAACCCTCTGTGCCACAGGGTAACACCAAAAACAAACTTTTAAGTGTAAGAAAAGGTTCATGGAGTTCCTGTCATAGCTCAGTGGTTAACGAATCCAACTAGGAACCATGAGGTTGCAGGTTCGATCCCTGGCCTTGCTCAGTAGGTTAAGGATCCAGCATTGCTGTGAACTGTGGTGTAGGTTGCAGACGCGGCTCGGATCCCGCGTTGCTGTGGCTGTGGCAAAGGCGGGCAGCTACAGCTCCTGTTAGAGCCCTAGCCTGGGAACATCCACATGCCATGGGTGCGGCCCTAAACAAAAAAAAGAAAGAAAAAATGTGAGATGAGAAGACATTCGGCAAGTCTTCAACTACTTTTTCAGCTGTGGCAATTTGCATCCCTTCATTCAGTTAGATACGTGTTTAGAGGGGCCTGCTTTGTGCCAGGCCCTGGGAACTCCATGTAGAAGACAGGAAGAGTTAGACTCTCACTGCGCTAGAGTGACTCTCAGACCCTCTGCCAGTCACCAGCTGCATGCCCCTGGGCCTGATCCTAATCTCGTTTAATCCCAACAGCAACCCTGTGACATAAGTACTATTACGATCCCCATTTTATTTTATTTTTAAAAATTTATTGATTTATTTTTGCTTTTTTAGAGCCTCACCCTCAGCATATGGAAGTTCCCAGGCCAGGGGCCAAATCAGAGCGGAAGCTGCTGGCCTGCACCACAGTTTACGGCAACACTAGGTCCTTAACCCACTGAGCAAGGCCAGGGTACAAACCCATGTCTTCATGGACACTAGTTGGGTTCGTAACCCGCTGAGCCACACCACAAACTCCTATCCCCATTTTAAAGATAAGGAAACTGAGGCGCAATTAAGTTAATACATAAAATCATTTACCATATGTCAGGCACTATGTGAAGTTTTCCAAAACCATTCTCCATTTACAATTACCCTGCTGTAGTAGATTGCAAAAATGGCCACAGTTTTCACCCCTCCCGGCCCCCATGCCATTTTCAACATCCCTTTGCAGTAATGCCCATCAAAATATAGAGTCTAATCATCACTTCCCCCTTTTTTTTTTTTTTCCTTGTTATGTAGAGCCGCACCCGCGGCATATGGAGGTTCCCAGGCTAGGGGTCTAACAGGAGCTGTAGCCGCCGGCCTTCGCCACAGCCACAGCAACGTGGGATCCGAGCCGCGTCTGCAACTTACACCACAGCTCACGGCAATGCCGGATCCTTAACCCACTGAGTAAGGCCAGGGATTGAACCCGCAACCTCATCGTTCTTAGTCGGATTCGTTAAACACTGAGCCATGACGGGAACTCCTAATCCCCACTTCTTGAAGCTGGGCTGACTTGTGACTGGTTTAGTCAAGCAGAATGGGGCAGACACATGTTCTGCCATTTCTGAGCCAAGGCCTCAAAGAACATTGCTGGTTTCCTGCCTCAGAAGCCAGAGGCTCCTGTGTGAACAAACCTGAACAAGCTGGAAAATGAGGTAGATATCCAGCCAACTTTCAGACATGTGAATGAAGGCATTCTAGACCACTCAGGCCCTGGATGACCCCCGAATGACCACACACCTGAGTGAACCCAGCAGAGATGAGCTACGCCAGGCTCTGACCATCAGAGCTGCCCAGTTTACCCCTAGACTCACAGGTAAGGCTCAAGATTATCATTTTAAGCCACTGAACTTGGGAAGGTTTCAAGGCACAGCAGGGACTCATAAAGGCCATAAGCTTGCGAGAGACACATACTCAAAGAGGCCAAATCCCAAAGACATAAGAATACAAAGAAGAAAGCATTTCTCCTCTAAAGGGGGACCAGCAGGATCCCCAGGAAGGGTCAGCTTGGGTATCCTACCCACCCCAGTGGCAGAGCAGCTGAAGTCACCCCAAAAGTCCACCCAAGAGCTCAGACACAGGGATTCGTTGGGCCCTCTCTTGGCTGCCTGTACCGAGAAGACTTACTAAGGCATCAAGCTGGTCAAGATCACACCTCCACGTAGGTGGCCTTGGGGGCCAGATTGCCGGATAACAAGCCACAACCCAGAATGCCCAGCCAGGGGGCACCACCCACACACAACCCTGGCCCCCTGTGCACCCTCCATGCTTCTCCTCCCCACAGCTTTCCTTTTTTTTTTTTTTTGAATTTAATTTAATTTTATTTTATTTTATTTCCTCTTAATGGATTTTATTTCAATTATAGGTGTGCATAAATCATCACAAGTCAATTTTACAGATTTTGTATCCCAAACCCCCAGTGCATACCCCCACCCTCCCAGATTGTCTTATTTGAAAAACCAAGGTTTTCCAAAGTCTGTGAGTCATTGTCTGTTCTGTAAGAAGGTTCGTTGTGTCTTTTTAGTTTCCACATGTAAGCGGTATCATTGGGTGTTGCTGTCTAATTGTCTGACTGGTTTCACTTTGCATGATAATTTCTAAGTCCATCCATGTTGCTATAAATGTTGGTAATTTGTTCCTTTTAATGGCTGAGTAATATTCCATTGTGTGTATGTACCAGATCTTCCCTATCCACTCCTCTGTCGATGGGCATTTAGGTTGTCTCCATGACCTGGCTATTGCATAGAGTGCTGCCATGAACACTGGAGTACATGTGTCTTTTCGGGTCATGGTGTCCTCCCCACAGCTTTCCTAACAGCTCCTGTCCAGAGCCATTCGGCTCCAGACCGGGGCAATGTTCAAAACCATTTCAGTATTGAAATGAAACAAGAGAAACCATATTTAATTTGACAAGGAAGAAACTGGCTTTGGAGATGAGATGCAGTAGGCAAGAAGATGGGGTTCGGGGGAGGCGGGGTGCCTGTCTGCAGCAGTTATTAAGATGAGCAGCTCTGCACACGGGAGCTACCCACTCAGGGGAAGCTACACAAACCCAACACCAGGCCACTGCAGAGGGGCCAGGCATGAATCTTCAAGCTAGTTTGGATCAAAAAAGGTACACATGCTTAGAGTTTAAGAATCAGGAGTTTCCGTGGCTCAGTGGTTAACGAATCCAACTAAGAACCACGAGGTTGTGGGTTCGATCCCTGTCCTCGCTCAGTGGGTTAAGTTTCCACCGTTGCCATGAGCTGTGGTGTAGGTCTCAGAGGCATCTCGGATCCCGTGTTGCTGTGGTTGTGACGGAGGCTAGCTGCTAGCTGTGATTCGACCCCTAGCCTGGGAACTTCCATATGCCATGGGTGCAGCCCTAAAAGCCAAAAAAAAAAAAGGAAAGAAGTCTCTCCTAGAGCCTTCTGACTTGCTTCCAACTGGAACTCATGAGACTTAAATATCTCAAAATGTTATTATTCAGTCCTTACACTTATTAAATAGCTTGGCTGGATATAGAATTCTACATTTGGAATTGTGTTCCTCCCAATCACCAGTGAGGTTGATCTATCATTATCTTTTAGCTACTGGTAAGTCATTCTGTTTCCTGATGTGGTACATTTTTTTTAATGGAAGCTTCTAGGATCTTCTTTTGTCCCCAGTGTAATAAAAAACCACTATGAGGTACCACCTTACACCGGCCAGAATGGCCATCATCAAAAAGTCTACTAACAATAAGTGCTGGAGAGGGTGTGGAGGAAAAGGATCCCTATTATACTGTTGGTAGGAATGCAAATTGGTGCAACCACTGTGGAAAACAGTATGGAGATTCCTCAGAAAACTCAAAATAGAATTACCATTTGATCCAGCAATCTCACTCCTGGGCATCTATCCAGAGGAAACCATGACTCGAAAAGACACATGTACTCCAGTGTTCATTGCAGCACTCTGTGCAATAGCCAGGTCATGGAAACAACCTAAATGCCCATCGACAGAGGAGTGGATAGGGAAGATATGGTACATACACACAATGGAATGTTACTCAGCCATTAAAAGGAACGAAGTAACAACATGTATAGCAACAGGGGTGGACCTAGAATTATCCTATGAAGTGAAACCAGTCAGGCAATTAGACAGCAGCACCCAATGCTACGCTTACATGTGGAAACTAAAGAGACACAATGAACTTCTTTGCAGAACAGACAATGACTCACAGACTTTGGAAAACCTTTGGTTTCCAAATAAGACAATCTGGGGGGTGTGGGGATGCACTGAGGGTTTGGGACACAAGTGCTATCAAATTGAGTTGTGATGATTTTTGTACACCTATAATGGTAATAAAATTCATTAAGCAATGGGAAAAAAAGAGAAAGCTATTAAAAAGAATATTCAGAGAACAAGAAAGTATTCTTGAATATTTGTTCATGTTAAGTAACGTGAACAAACATTCCTACAGAAATGTTGGAAGACAGATCTGAAAAAAAAAAATCTACTATAAAATACAACAGACAAGGACAGGATAAGGATGGGCAGTATTTACAGCTTTCATATTAGAGGCATTCCTCACACTCTGCTGGCCCCAAGCTGATGCTCTATTTAAACACTGGACACTCACATGCCGATGGGAAGCTCAGTCACATGCAGGAACTTACCAACTGTGGGCTTTAATGGCGGGGCGATTGCAGGATCATTCCACCACAGAATCTCCAAGGTCACTATCTGAGGAGAACCTGCCCCGAGGATTACTCCAAACATCTGTCCAGGCCTGGCAGTCAGCATCCTAGAAGTTGAGTGGAAGCAGTCAAAAGAGGGAGTTCCCATTGCATTGCAGAGGAAATGAAAATCTGACTAGTATCCATGACGATGCAGGTTCATTTCTGGCCCTGCTCAGTGGGTTAAGGATCTGGCATTGCAGTGAGCTGTGGTGGAGGTCACAGACACAGCCTGGATCCTACATTGCTGTGGCTGTGGTGTAGGCCGGCAGCTGCAGCTCTGATTCGACCCTTAGCCTGGAAACTTCCATATGCCACAGGTGTGGCCCTAAAAAGCAAAAACAAACAAAAAAAAAGTCAAAATAAGCCATTTTCAGGGTGATGCCCCTGCTGTCTGTCATGCTTGATGCCCCCAGGTCAGAGATCTTGTTGTATCTTTTTTTTTTCTTTTTTTTTTTTTCAGGGCTGCACCTGGAAGTTCCCAGGCTAGGGGCTGCCGGCCTACACCACAACTCATGGCAATGCCAGATCCTTGACCCACTGAGCAAGGCCGGGGATCAAACCCGCATCCTCATGGATACTAGTCGGGTCCGTTTCCTCTGGGCCACAAGGGGAACTCCCTTGTATCTTCTCTGAGAAGAAACCTCCCTCCTGCCCTGCGTGGGAATGCCAATGACCACTAGCATGGAGTGGAAGAGAATTAGAGCTTCTAACTGCTTCTAAAATAGATTTTATTTTGTTTTGTTTTTTTGCTTTATCTAGGGCCACACCCATGGCTTATAGAGGTTCCCAGGCTAGGGGTCTAACAGGAGCTGTAGCCGCCGGCCTTCGCCACAGCCACAGCAACGCGGGATCCGAGCCGCGTCTGCAACCTACACCACAGCTCACGGCAACACCGGATCCTTAACCCACTGAGCGAGGCCAGGGATCGAATCCGCAACCTCATCATTCCTAGTCGGATTCATTAACCACTGAGCCATGACGGGAGCTCCTAAAATAGATTTTCTACCTGGCTTTTACCTCCACCTACAGAGGTACCTGAAAATGACAACTCCTGAGCCTTTTAGTGGCTCTTCAGTGTAAATCGATCTGCTTTTCAGCAGAGCAGAGATGATGACCCCTAAGTGAGGAAACCAAATCAGTTATCATTTATCCATGTGACTTTCAACTTCCAAAATCTATGTTTTTGTTCTATTTCCCTTTCTCTTTGTTTTTGTGGGTTTGTCAGGAATCTTGCTACTTTTTGTTTACTCTCAAAACTTCACTAACATACCAGCTAGTGTACCTGAAACCAGCTGTCTCTACCGAGAACCTAAGCTGACTCAAACACTAAAACTTCAGTCCTAAGTTAAGAAGCCACAGAACAGGAGTTCCCGTTGTGGCTCAGTAGTTAACGAATCTGACTAGGAACCATGAGGTCGCAGGTTCGATCCCTGGCCTCGTTCAGTGGGTTAAGGATCCAGCATTGCCATGAGCTGTGGTGTAGTTTGCAGACGCGGCTCGGATCCCGCATTTCTTTGGCTGTGGCGAAGGCCAGCAGCTACAGCTCCTGTTAGACCCCTAGCCTGGGAACCTCCATATGCCACGGGTGCGGCCCTAGATAAGGCTAAAAGACAAAAAAAGAAGAAGAAGCCACAGAACACCCTATTTGCCTTTTAGTCTCCCGACACCAACCAAATATTCTCCCTATGGAAACTATGAAAGAGAGGAAAGGTCCCAGTCTCCCAGCACCTGGGAAGTCACATGGGTCACGTTATCTATTGTCAGGGGCTGCACAACCCCGCCCGCTTTGGTGGGTGGACATATGATGGAGGCTTAGCGAGTCACAGTATCTCACCACTCAGGGCAGTGACTGGCTTAGGAGCAGACAGGTGGTTCAATGAGGACTAGTACTGGGGAGAGCAAATGCAATAGAAAGAGAACTTCTGGAGTTCCCGTCATGGCTCAGTGGTTAACGAATCCGACTAGGAACCATGAGGTTGCAGGTTCGATCCCTGGCCTTGCTCAGTGGGTTGAGGATCCGGCGTTGCCGTGAGCTGTGGTGTAGGTCGCAGACGGGGCTCGGATCCCGCGTTGCTGTGGTTGTGGCGAAGGCCGGCGGCAACAGCTCCTGTTAGACCCCTAGCCTGGGAACCTCCATATGTCGCGGGTGCGGCTCTAGATAAAGGCAAAAAACGAAAAAAAAAAAAAAAAGAAAGAGAACTTCTAAGATGGTAGGACGTTGACCTGGAGCCGCCAGGGGCTATCTTTTCTACCACATAGAAAACACTTGTCTGCAATAAGAAAAAAATAAAGCCAAGCAGAGATGTGGGGGAGAGAGAAAGAACAAACACAAGAAAGAGGCACTGAATGTGCTGATAGCATGCAAAGAGAGCAGCAGGAGAAAGCGAAGGGAATTTCTGGAATAAGATGGAAGGAACTGGGTAACACAGACATGCAGATAAGTCACCAACATTCATAGGTGGGAGGCAGAGAAGAGCCAAAAGCTGAAGACAGTAGAGACCCAGAGCCTCAAATACTTGGCTCACAAAGGGTTAGCAGTCATGCTGAGGGAAGAAGAAATGCAAGGCTAGAGAAGCCTCAGAACCAAAGAAGAAAAATGAAAAGTCTGAGCACCAGGGTAGGTCCCCATTTCAAAACCAAACCAAAACAAAACTGTCACGCGTCCATTTTGTGACTAGTGAATCTTTCTCAAGAAAGCATATGAACAAAGAATATCGACAATATATGGTAGGTACCTGTGTTGGGGTTGACTTTTCTGCTGTGTTCACCTAGATAATGGTGACAGTCTCACCTCCTGACCTTTCTGACATCGTGCATAAGTAAACTGTCCCCTCAATGCAGCACCACACTTCACACACACAACACACACACAGAAATGAACTTTCCCACCATGGAAGAATACACTCATATTCAAAATCGCCAACTTTGCCTGTTGCCATGGTAACCAGCAGCATTAAGTCCTGCTGTTTAAAACTGCAAGAGCAGATGACATGAAGTATGCATGTGTAATTGCCCTGTATCAGGAGAAAGAGCTTTGCTTTCATATAAAATATGAGTGTGTGTCAGATGAGATGGGCATTTATGTACATCAGGGGAATGTAACAAGTTTCTCTGTCCCCCTCAAGCTCCAGCCCAGTGCATGTTACTTCCAGAAGAAAGTGGAAAGCAAGTTGGCACTGAGGTCATTCTACAGAACTTCTCATTTCCCAAACTGGTGGTAAGCGGGGCGGGGGTGAGGGGGTGGGGAGAAATGGACTACCTTTTATTTTTTTTATTTTTTTTATTTTTTTAGCATTTTAGGGTCGCACCCATGGCATATAGAGGTTCCCAGGCTAGGGGTCTAATCAGAGCTGTAGCCACCAGCCGATGCCACAGCCACAGCAATGTGGGATCTGAGCCACGTCTGCGACCTACACCACAGCTCACGTCAACGCCGGATCCTTAACCTACTGGGCGAGGCCAGGGATCGAACCCGCAACCTCATGGTTCCTAGTCAGATTCGTTAATCGCTGAGCCACGAGGGGAACTCCAGCCTCTGCCTAATCTGAATTTATCTTTTCAGTGAAGGAGAGCAGAATCTCTGCTGACCTGGTAGGACTGAGCGGACAGCTCAGAAGTGTGGCCCAAAGTGAGTGGGCTGAGGGGAGACAGAGACTGGTTCAATTTGGGCATAGGCAGGGCTTCCAGAAGGCTCCTCATGATAGCAATAGAGTAAATAGTTACACAGGTAGCTGTAAAAATCCCAATAAGGGACCATAGATAGAGAGGGAAACCTAGAGGATTTGGGGAAGTCACTGTAAGTTAATAACTGCTCAAGAAACCCATCAGAACAAAGCAGACTTGGAGTTCCCATTGTGGCTCAGTGGTTAATGAATCCAACTAGGAACCATGAGGTTGAGGGTTCAATCCCCTGGCCTTGCTCAGTGGGTTAAGGATCCGGCGTTGCCGTGAGCTGTGGTGTAGGTCGCAGACGCGGCTCGGATCCCGCGTTGCTGTGGCTGTGGCGAAGGCCGGCAGCTACAGCTCCTGTTAGACCCCTAGCCTGGGAACTTCCACATGCCGCGGGTGCGGCCCTAGAAAAGGCAAAAAAACAAACAAAACAAACAAACAAAAGAACAAAGCAGACTTGCTTGACCAGTGGAGGTACTAACATGCCTCGTGTCACTGGGTGGGGGATGGGGTGAGGCCCGCATTCAGGTTCAGACCAAGGGCAGGAGTTTAAGGACCGCCCTTCTGCTGATTTGAATAAGCACCGGGACAGTCCTAGTTTGACATTATACGGTCAGATACTCTCTTACTAGATACCAAGGAGGAGTACTATTCAAAGAAAGAGGAAGAGGTGGTCTTTTCCCACCCCCACTCCTCTTGGATTATAAAACTATAGCCCACCTAATCCTCAGGACAGAGCCTCCTTGCCTGCCAGCTTGCATCTCTCACAAGCGTCCTATTTTTTTTTTTTTTTGTCTTTTCCCTTTATCTAGAGCCGCACCCACGGCATATGGAGGTTCCCAGGCTAGGGGTCTAACAGGAGCTGTAGCCGCCGGCCTTCGCCACAGCCACAGCAATGCGGGATCTGAGCCATGTCTGCAACCTACACCACAGCTCACGGCAACGCCAGATCCTTAACCCACTGAGTGAGGCCAGGAATCGAAACCACAACCTCATGGTTCCTAGTCAGATTCGTTAACCACTAAGCCACGACGGGAACTCCACAAGCGTCCTATCTTAGTTCTTGCCTATCACTTTGTCTCTTGCTGAATTCCTTCTACTCTGAGGCACAAAGAACCTGAACCTCGGTAATTCTAGAAACCAGGTGACTGATTCTAACTTAAAAACCGTGGGTTTGGAGTTCCCGTCATGGCTCAGCAGAAATGAACCTGACTAGCATCTATAAAGACACAGATTCGAACCCTGGCCTTGCTCAGTGGGTTAAGGATCAAGCATTGCAGTGGCTGTGGTGTAGGCCAGTGACTACAGCTCCAATTCGACCCCTAGCCTGAGAAGCTCCATATGCCTCAGGTACGGCCCTAAAAAGATTTAAAAAGAAAAAAAGTGGGTTCAAGTCCCAGTCTGGGTTCCGACTGGGTTCAAGTCGTAAGTGCTGTCAGTTTCACTCTCATCTGCCAGTTCTAGCAGCCTCCACCCCATCCCTCCCCATTTAAGACTTCTAAGGTCAGAAAGGCCAGGAGTTCCCAACATGGCTCAGCAGAAATGAATCTGACTAGCATCCATGAGGACGCAGGTTCGATCCCTGGCTTTGCTCAGTGGGTTAGGGATCCAGTGTTGCCGTGAGCTATGGTGTAGGTCGCAGACACAGCTTGGATCTGGCACTGCTGTGGCTATGGCAGTGGCATAGGCCGGCGGCTACAGCTACGATTCAACCCCTAGCCTGGGGACCTCCATATGCTGTGGATGTGGCCCTAAAAAGACAAAAAAAAAAAAAAAATAGGCCAGTTGTGAACCTCGACACCACTGCCAAAATTTAAGTGAAACTTGTAGTAAAAATTTTTCTTTTTTTGTATTTTTGTCTTTTTAGGGCCGCACTTGTGGCATATGGAGGTTCCCAAGCCAGGGATCCAATCAGAACTGTAGTTGCCGGCCTTCGCTACAGCCACAGCAACATGGGATCCGAGCCGTGTCTGCGACCTACACCACAGCTCATGGCAACACCAGATCCTTAACCCACTGTGCAAGGCCAGGGATCAAACCCACGTCCTCATGAATACTAGTCAGGTTCATTAACTGCTGAGCTACGATGGGAACCCCTGATTTTCATCTCTAGCAAAAGGCAAGCTTGTTTTTGTTAAACATCCAACTTCAGGGTGTTTTTATGGCTGTGGTTGTGTTTTGTTTGTTTCTGTTGTGCCAGATAAAGGAGAGGAAGCCTGCCATCTCTTGAAGGGCAGATGAGCCGAAGACAGGCTCCGGGCATATTCCCCTGAGGTCATCAGCCACACTGACTCACATCCATCTGCTTGAGCAGGTGAGTGACAAAATGTCCAGGTATGGAGTTCCTTCTATGGTGCAAGGGGGTTGGTGGTGTCTCTGCAGCTCCAGGATGCAGGTTCAATCCCCAGCCCAGCACAGTGGGTTGAAGGATCCAGTGTTTCCATAGCTCCAGCGTAGGTCACAACTGCAGCTCAGATCTGATTCCTGGCCCAGAAACTCCATATGGCACGGGGCGGCTAAAAAAGAAAAGAAAAGAAAAAAGTCCAGGCAATGTGATATGTATCCAAAGCCTTTGAAACTTAACTTTTCTTTGCCCATGTCCTTAATTGTTTCCTTAAAGTAAATCCCTAGAAATGTAATCCAGCCGCAGAAAGGTTCATTGCAGCACCATTTGCAAAAGTGGTGCAAAGGCTGGCAACAACCCAGCTGCCCAGGGACCAGAAGCTAGGACACTCCCATCCTAGGGGTTGCGCACCGACCCTCGACCCTCTATAGGCAGCGTGATTTACAGGAAGCCCGGTCAGAATAGCATGGACCAGTCTGCACCACTGTTAGGGATTTCCAACCATTTCCGTAAGCGCAAAGAAGTCGGGACAGTTAGACCCCAAGATGTTCTGAGTAATTATGCCTGGAAGAGTGAGAACGTGAGTAATTTCAATTTTTGCAGTAGTATTTTATTTTATTTTATTTTTTATTTTATTTTTTAAACAACACACATAAGTGTGTGTGTGTATGTGTGTGTGTGTATTGCTTTTTAGGGCTGCACCCATGGCATATGGAAGTTCCCAGGCTAGGGGTGGAATTAGAGCTATAGCTGCCAGCCTACACCACAGCCACAGCAATGTCAGCTTCCCCACGAAGCGTGCACCTGCCATGGCATCCTGCTGGCCCAGCAAGCCAGCTCCTGCGGTGCCATCCCCACCCCCCTCCCACCATTAGATGGCTCTGAAACCATCCCAGCCCTTCCTCCCAGCGCAGATCTGGGGAAGCTGGGTTGCCATATCTTCCTTGGCATCCAGGTGCCCTCCATCCTTCCCTGCAGCCTCTGCACCTCCCAAGCCAACCTGCGACGCAGGCCATGTGGGCACAGAACCCCAGAGCTCCTGGCATTCAGCATCCCACCCACAAACGGTGCCGATGTGCGCAGCCGCGTGTGTGCAAAACAAGAATTCCCTGCTTGAAGTGTGTGTGTGTGGGGGGGGGCTTTTCTGTAATTCTTTTTCATCTCTGATTCTTTCAGATGTTTCTTTCTTGCCCATGAGGACTTTATTCTCATGCGTGGACATCAAAAGCTGGCTAGAAAATTCCACTCGGTGCTGCCTGCGTGTTAATATTTCTAAAGAGTCTCCTCCCATGGGTGCAAATGCCCGGGTGCCCCCTGCCCACATTAGCTGCTGAGATCTGCCTGTCTGCGCCTCGACCTCCCCAGACCAGGACCAAAACGAACCACATGCTCAGCTTGGTCATCTGGACCCCGCTGCATGATAAAGACACACAACCCAGAATTACTTTCTAAATGACTGCAAAATTGTGAATGATGGCAATGGCAATGGCAATTACAGCCAAACTTCAATCATTCTGATGCACTCGGGGATCATGTCCACTTGGGGTTTTTTTTTTGCTTTTTTTTAGGGTCGCACCCACGTCATATGGAGGTTCCCAGGCTAAGGGGTGAATCGGAGCTACAGCTACTGACCTATGCCACAGCCACAGCAACGCCAGATCCAAGCCGCATCTGCGACCTGCACCACAGCTCACAGCAACGCCGGATTGTTAACCCACTGAGCAAGGCCAGGGATCGAAGCCACAACCTCATCGTTCGTAGTTGAATTCGTTAACCACTGAGCCACAACAGGAACTCCGTTTTTTTGTTTTTGTTTTTGTTGTTTGTTTTTGTTTTTTAACGGCCACACCTGCGGCATATAGAGGTTCCTAGCTAGGGCCACAGCCACAGCAATGCGGGATCCGAGCCGTGTCTGTGACCTACACCATAGCTCACGGCAACACCAGATCCTTAAACCACTGAGCAAGGCCAGGGATCGAACCAGCATCCTCAAGGATGCTAGTTGGTTTCGTTAACCACTGAGCCACGATGGGAACTCCAAAACACGTCATGTCTTGATCAGAGGATTTGCCCTCTTTCTTGCTTGAGTCTCACCTTCATGTTAGTCATAAGCTTCTCCATTAGAGACAAGAAATGTTAACCAAGAGCCAACATGAGCCCAGGAAATTATATCGCTTTCAATGTCTGTTTTAGAATGTTTACACCGAGGGAAATGTCAATCCAGGTCCTCTAGTTAGAGCAAGTGCATGTAAGGTGGATCGTGGCTACCAAGAGCCACAGAGCAGAGAGGAAACTGAAGGCCGGGTGACGTGTGACACCGTGGGATGGGCTATCGGGGAACAAAGGCCAAGGATCCCCATCTCTATTAGTTTTTTAGGTGTTTAATCAACTGTAAAACTGCTGCCGACTGCCTGCACTCCCGGTGGTCTCTCTATTATCACTGAAATAATAAAGACAAATTGGGAAAGGCAAGGAGGACAGGCAAATGTGAAGCCAAGTGTTGAAGACAGCAACAGCAGGTGACAGCCAGCAGCCCTCTGGCACCAGGAGGAACCAGGAGGGTCTTGGGGGACCACCTCTCCCAGGAAGCAAAGCCAGCCACCTGCATTCGCCCTACCAGGAGGAGGGCTTGGGGTCGGGGTGGGGAGCCAAGGAGGACTGAAGGAGAGTGACAAGGAATTCCACCCAAGCTGTAATCAGCCCTAAGGACCGCCTTGCCTCATTTCTGCTGGAGGAAGAACAAAGGCAAAGCCAGAATCACAGTGAAAGGACATGGGTTAGACCGTGGCCGTAGCTGGGGCTTCTGCCCCAGGGGCTTCACCAGGACAGCTCAGGGGGGGACATCAAGGGGACCAAGGAGTGATGGCTCTTTACCCTGCTGGAAACATATGGGATAAGTCTAGAGCTAGTGCTGGCTTCAGGCCCTTTAGCTGGCAACTCCAAATGTTTCGGAATATGGAAAAACTACAATCAGCAAAACAGATGGCCATTTTTTTTTTTTTTTGTCTTTTTGTCCTTTTATGGCCGCACGCGCGGCATATGGAGGTTCCCAGGCTAGGGGTCTAACAGGAGCTGTAGCCGCCGGCCTTCGCCACAGCCACAGCCACGCGGGATCCGAGCCGCGTCTGCAACCTACACCACAGCTCACGGCAATGCCGGATCGTTAACCCACTGAGCAAGGCCAGGGATCGAACCTGCAACCTCACGGTTCTTAGTTGGATTCGTTAACCACTGAGCCACGAAGGGAACTCCCAGCATCCTTTATTTCTTCAGAGACCACCCGGCACGCCACCCTCCTACCCAATATATTTGATGCCCCATTATGCACACTATTTTACCTTCCCGATATTTAGTCCTTCCTTCAACATCTTTATTTACTGAACAGCTACTAGGAACAGGTACAAAGCTAGGCCTTGAGACTCCAGCCACGATCAAGAAACAGTTCATGCCTTCTTGGCGTCTGTCGTCTAGAGGATGAGAGAGCATTAATTTTACATTTAACAAATATTTTCTGACAGTATTTGATATTTACATTGAGCTATGAGGAAACAATATGCAAAGCACCCGAGGTGAAGTGACTGGAATTAAAGCACTACAAAAAGTTACACAGATGCATTTCTTCCCCAGCCCCACCCCCACTTCTGACAGTAAACACGCGGACCTTGCACCCACCTCTCAGGGCGCAGGGTGGGGACCCAAGGTCACAGCATCTGTGCCAGCGAGGGGAGGGGGCGCTGCGGCCCTGCTTTCTCTTGCCTTCCATGCACCTGGTCCCACAATTCGTTTCTCATAATTAATCTGTTTGACAAGTGAAAAAACTGTTTTCAAAGTAAACCAAATAAATCAAAATGGGCCTAACTTCTCTCACTAATGTCCCCCATCAATCACGGATGACTCGAGCTTTTTAAACAAAAAGATTCGCCAGCAGACAGAGCGGGGAGCTTGAAATTCAACTGCTCTCCCAAGTCTGTAACATTAAGGCGTTGGAATTGATTTGTCATTAAAAAGGGAGCTGCAAGGATTTTATATGCCCAGAAGGTGGGGGGAAAAAATCAATGTTAAACTACATAATTGGGAGAGGGGTGAGACAGTAGGAGGGGGTAAATTCCTTATTGATTCGGGAAAAAAAATGCAATCAAAAAGAGTCAACATCTTCATTTCATGCCTCATGTAATGCTATAGGGCAGGGTGACCACTGGGAAAGGTCTGCCTCCTGGAAACATTCATTCATCAAACCCTGGGAAGTGTGGGCGGGGCTTGCAGGTGGCTTCTCACCAGCCTCTAAGGCAGGAGCTGAACTGTTGGTGGTGAGCCCCAAACTCAGCAGGAGAAAATGGGACGTAGAGGAAATAGACAATAGCAAACGCAGGTTCTCAGGGAAACTAAGACAAAGCAGCCAGAACTTTCCAAATCCAGAGTCACACATTATCTGTGAATCAAGTTTTACTATTAAGAGCACATGGAGCAGGAGTTCCCTTCGTGGCTCAGTGTTTAACGAATCCGACTAGGAACCATGAGGTTGCGGGTTCGATCCCTGGCCTTGCTCAGTGGGTTAAGGATCCAGCGTTGCCGTGAGCTGTGGTGTAGGTCGCAGACGCAGCTCGGATCCCGCGTTGCTGTGGCTGTGGCAAGGGCCGGCAGCTACAGCTCCTGTTAGACCCCTAGCCTGGGAACCTCCATATGCCGCGGGTGTGGCTCTACATAAAGGCAA
>PVHT020000178.1:9275492-9288698 GCA_004024745.2 Catagonus wagneri
TTTATTTATTTTTTGTCGTTTTGCCTTATCTAGAGCCGCACCCGCGGCATATGAAGGCTCCCAGGTTAGGGGTCTAACAGGAGCTGTAGCCGCCGGCCTTCGCCACAGCCACAGCAACGTGGGATCTGAGCCACGTCTGTGACCTACACCACAGCTCACGGCAACACCGGATCCTTAACCCACTGAGCAAGGCCAGGGATCGAACCCGCAACCTCATGGTTCCTAGTCGGATTCATTAACCACTGAGCCACGACGGGAACTCCAACAGCATTTAATTCTAATGTTTTTTTTTTTTTTTACAGGTAAAACTGAAACTCTTTTTTAAAAAATAAAATGTGTTTTTAAAATCAGTTCACAAATTCTGCTGATGCATAAAAGGTAGCCATCAGAAAGACGGCTGTCCAGAATCCTGCAGATGTGAAGGCCACAGGCTATTCTGTGTGGCAGATCTGAGGAAATGAACTCTGTGTACCTTCAATCACTGCAGTAATTCACAGGAGGATCATCTGCCTCATGGGAGATGTTTAAAGCCAGTAGGTACATAATCAATAGCTATTAAGAAGTCAAACTCAGAATTACTGTCCCCCATGCAATCCTGGAGAATAAATTCCTTGGGGGCAGGGGCCCTGTGTGGGTAGATTGATAAACTGCTTTGTGCTTCTTTTGGAAACCCCACCAACCACTGCACTTAACACAAGACCAGACAGAAAGTACCCAGCACACATTTCCAGATTCACTGATTGATGACAAACATCAGGATGGCTGCTAGGAGTTCCTGTTGTGGCTCAGTGGTAACGAACCCAACTAGTATCCATGAGGACACAGGTTCGATCCCTGGCCCCACTCAGTGGGTTAAGGATCCAGCATTGCAGTGAGCCGAGGTGTAGGTCACAGATGCGGCTCGGATCCTGTGTTCCTGTGGCTGAGGCTTAGGCCAGCAGCTGTAGCTCCAGTTTCGATCCTTTGGCTGAGAACGTCCATATGCCACGGGTACACAAAAAAGATGTCCACTGTTGTCCACATGAAGGAATCTGAGTATCCTTGAACATACTCCGTGGCCACCGGTGCAAATAACCTTATAACATCAAAGAAATATAAGATGTCTCAATGTTGTTTCCAATCTTTGTCAATCTGATAGGTGGAAATTTTAAAATGTATACTGCTTCCAGGAGCATGATTCGTAATAACAAAAAGATGGAAACAAACCAAATGCCCATCAACGGATAAATGGATAAACAAATTGTAATACATAAATAAATGTCATACAATTCAATTATAAAAATAAATATAGTACTGAAACACACTACAGCTTGGAAGGACCTCAAAAACGTGATGCTAAATGAAAAACCCGGACATGAGGGTCACATGTTACAAGAATCCACTGATAGGCGATATCCAGAACAGGCAAATCCAGAGACAGAAAGTGGATGCAGAAGGAGGAAGTGGGGAGTGATTACTTAATGGGTACAGAGAGTTTTTCTGGGGCCAGTGAATAAGTTTGAAACAGAGAAAAGTGATGTTTGCACAGTGTTGTGAATATACTAAATATCACTGAATCATACATTTTAAAATGATAATTACATGTTATGTGAATTTCACCTCAACTTTAAAAAAAAAAAAATACTCCCACCAGCGTAGGAGGATACTTACACTAAGAAGTGTAATTTCCGGAGTTCCCGTCGTGGGTCAGTGGTTAACGAATCCGACTAGGAACCATGAGGTTGCGGGTTCGATCCCTGGCCTTGCTCCGTGGGCTAAGGGTCCGGCGTTACCGTGAGCTGTGGTGTAGGTTGCAGACGCGGCTCAGATCCCGCGTTGCTGTGGCTGCGGTATAGGCCGGCAGCTAACAGCTCCGATTAGACCCCTATCCTGGGAACCTCCATATGCCGCTGGTGCGGCTCTATATTAAAAAGAAAAAAAAGGCAAAAAGACAAAAAAAAAGTGTAATTTCCCACAGGCCTTTTTTTTTTTCCTGTGCCCGAAGCGTACAGAAGTTTCCAGGCCAGGAATCTAACTCACACCATGCGGTGACCTGAGCCACAGCAATGACGATGCTAGATCCTCAACAGCTAGGCCACCAGTGAACCCCACCCCACCCCACCCCAAACAGCCTTTAATTTGGGGCATGTAAGCAAAACCTTAGACCTGTGTGATCCAGAATTTCTAGTGATTAGGATTTATTCTAAGGCAGTGGTTTGTCCTCAGCAAAGGCAGTTTCCCTCCCAGAGGACATCTGGCAATATCTGGAGACATTTTTGTTTGTTGCAGTGGGGAGATGCTACTGGCATCTAGTGCAAAGAGGCCAGGGATGCTGCTAAACATTGTACTGTGCACAGGACAGCCCCACAAGGAGGAACTGTCCAGGCCAGAGTGTCAGTAGTAACAGAGGTACCAAGATTGAGAACCCACCTCAAGAAACTAATTAGGAGTTCCCCTTGTGGCTCAGTGGAAACAAATCTGACTGGAATCCATGAGGATGTGTGTTTGATCCATGGCCTTGCTCGGTGGGTTAAGGATCCAGCATTGCCATGAGCTGTGATGTAGGTCACAGCCGTGGCTCAGATCTGGCGGGGCTGTGGCATAGGCCAGAGGCTACAGCTCCGATTTGACCCTTAGCCTGGGAACCTCCATATGCTGTGGGTGTGGCCCTAAAAAGAAAAAAAGGAAGAAAAATACTCAGGCAAATACACAGTGACGCAGGGGCACAAATGTTCACTTTAGCAGGTTCACTGTTATATTTTTATGTTAGAGTGAAAATTTATAAAGAGCCCAAATATTCATGAAAGAGTCGTTAAATAGACTAGGATTCATCCATCTATTGGAATACCAAACAACCAATAAAGACAACGATGTAGATACATGCAGAAAGTCCTTTAACAGGAACACATTAGGCTCTACTTGTTGTTAATAATGTAATTGTTTAAAAAAAAATAGTTATAATTATTGACCAGTCAAAATGATGGTGCTCACCTCTTGGTAGTGGACAAATTGACTTGCTTTCTGTCCCAGCTTCGTCCACACATCTGCAGTTCCCAGCACAGTAACTGGCGCATAGTAGGTGCTCAATAAGTCTTGGATGAATGAATATCTATGACCATCCACTGAAGTTCAAGTTTTTAAGGAAAATTCTATACAATGAAAATATTTCCATTTTGAAATTCTTTGCATTATGTTTTTTCTAATTCAATTCTGAAGACAACTAATTGGACATGTTAGATGCTTTCACTGAACCACTTTAGTTGTTCTAAAGATCTAAATCCATTCAGCTCTTTGACATAATGGACTTATCCAAAGATATCCAAACCTACTTAGTAAATTCAAGCATCAGGAATTGCGGTTGTACACAAGCACAGTTTTGATGATCTCGTTATCAAGCATCTGTCTGCATTTGGGTACAATAAACAAGCCTTTCCAGTATTGAGTCAGTTATTGACGTTAACTGGCTAGAGGTCCTTAGTGTGTGTCATCTGAGGAAGGAATGACTCAGTCTGTCATTAACAACACAGTTAACAGAAAAACAATCCATGAGTTTGCTATTCCCAAACTACTGGAAAGCTGCTATTCTCTTAAGGGCTCTTAAAAACAGTAAAAACAAGGAAAATAATTTTCTTTGAGTATCACCTTGGAAACAAAGGAGTAAACCCGAGAACAATTTTCCACTTGACACCATGGAGCATCTTGTATATTGTTTTAGTTTCTCTGTCACTTCTGTGCTCCACGCCTCCTACTTTGGGAATAATTAAATGAGGAGTTTCCACCAGAGTTTAGTCCTGATGGGCCACACATAAAATCTGCCTGGCAGGACTCAGGGAGGCTGTGAAGTGCAGAGTCTCAGGTCCAGTCCCTACAGGGCGGCACGTCTCACACACAACCACGTCCCTTATCCCGGAGGTGAGAGGAGCCCGTGCCAGATGGGTGGAGGGACCCACTGTCTCTCAGCTCCCGAAGTGCCAGAGCCGGCCGACACCTGGTCCTCCAAAAAATGGAAATTCTGATTCTTATCTAAACGCCTCTGATCATTTTTCTCTTGATTCCTAATTAGATTAAAAAAATAAAAAACAACACTATGCAGGCTGAGTAAAACGCCTGTGTGGTCCACTGGTGTGCAATCTCTGAGCATCTTACCTTGAGTTTGAGGCTGCCTTCAATTCTTTCCACTCCTGAACGGAGGGACAAACTGCTCTCCTAGGCCCCCTTTGGCTTAAACTTGCTTTCTATCTTTATCTCACGAGTTTCCTAATACTACTTCAGGGGGAAGGCCCCTCTTGAAACTAAGTAGTTGTCTTCTCTCCAGATCACTTCTGTGTTTGGAAGTCACATTAATTACAGCCCCAAAACCAATTTTCCCCTCTAGTCAACTGGATAATGGAATTACAGGCCCTCTTCCTAGAAAGGGCACATAGAAAAATATTAGTGGATTATCATATCTGATTTTCCTGCCCCCACGTTACCCTAGATTCCAACAGAGGTGGGGCAGGCAGCGCAGGCTGGCTGGAGCCGAACGTGAACGGCTGACACTCAGCGGCCCAAGAGCAGAGAAGAATGATGCGCTGGCTGTTCCCCCAGAGACTTTCTAGCGTCCCTCCCCTAAATGCCCAGCCCTCAGCCTGCACCCCCCCGTCCACCCCCAAGCTTCCCGTGTCAAACCCGGGGGACATCTCCAGGTCCCTTCTCCACTCAGGAGAGACTTCTAGGGCCCGAAGGCGCACACGCAAACCTCTCTGTAAGCAGAAAGGATCCAACATGATGGGTACACACAGCACACAGAAGCAAGGTGAAAAGAAAAAGAATCCACATCTGTCACAAAGAGGCCTTTTCCACTCTCTAACTTATGAGGCAGCCAATGATGAAGCTGAACACTTTGCAAGATGCTTAGTTTCCCACCACGGGCGGCGTTCAAGCATCGGCTGTCAGTATGGAAGCCTCTGACTGCATGCGCGGGTGGGAGGCTGGACCTCGTGGCCATCCGACCATTACTTTCAACAACAAAGCCTTCCACTTGCACAGTGTTTGATGGGAATAAAGTGCTTGTGCCTATGCCACCTGTCTCGTGATGCTTACAGGAACTCTGAGGGGAAGCTCTTTTGACAGAGGAGGGAGTAGAGGCTTAGAGAGGTTAATTTAACAGGGAAGGAGTTCCCGTCGTGGCGCAGCGGAAACGAATCCGACTAGGAACCGTGAGGTTGCGGGTTCAATCCCTGGCCTTGCTCAGTGGGTTAAGGATCCGGCGTTGCCGTGAGCTGTGGTGTAGGTTGCAGACGCGGCTTGGATCTGGCGTTGCTGTGGCTGTGGCGTAGGCCAGCTGCTGTAGTTCCCATTCAGCCCCCTAACCTCCATATGCCACGGTGCGGCCCTAAAAAACAACAAAAGACAAAAAAAAAAGATTTAACAGGGAAGAGAGAAGACCCAAGAGGAGAAAGTCAACTTCCAGCTGTGTCCAAGCCTGGCATCAGGGCAGGAGTATAGAGGGGCTCGTTGGGAGAGCAGTAAACTGACCCAAACCTGTGTTTTTGTTTTGTTTTGTTTTGTCTTTTTGCCTTATCTAGGGCTGCATCCGCAGCATGTGGAGGTTCCCAGGCTAGGGGTCTAACAGGAGCTGTAGCTGCCGGCCTTCGCCACAGCCACAGCAACGCGGGATCCGAGCTGCGTCTGCAACCTACACCACAGCTCACGGCAACGCCGGATCCTTAACCCACTGAGCAAGGCCAGGGATTGAACTCGCAACCTCATGGTTCCTAGTCAGATTCGTTAACCACTGAGCCATGACAGGAACTCCAAACCTGTGTTTTCTAAGGCCCTCTTGTTATTAGACCCTGCCAAGACCCCAACTCTCCCACTGCATGGCTCTACCATTGGCGGCTTCGGGAAGCTTCATCCCAGAGAATACACTCCGTTTTGGCACCTCAAGACTAGAGCAGGCATGATGAGAGGACCCAAACATCACTATGACAGAGGAGATGGCAGCGTATAAGCCGGGAACAGCACACAAGACCACATCTTAAAGGCAGTCGGTCAGCTCAAATTCTTGATCTCAGAGAGACAGCAGTGAGTGATGGCTTGGAGCAAGATCTTAATTCGCTGCTCAAGACTTGAACCTGGGCAGCCTGGGTGAAAACCAGGAATCCTAGCCTCTAGACTAGCTAGAGGCTCTAAGCCGAATTGCCCTGCTCCTTGCCCCTATTGAAAGCAAGACTGTTTGCAACATTCTCAAGGAGGAAAAGACTATAAAGGTCAAGTATAAAATTTATTGTTAGAAACACAGTAGAATACGTGCGAGAGCACCCAGAGAAGTAGTTTATCTAACACAGAAGCAAAGCAGTTATTTTGCCCCCAGAGGAGGAGTGTGCATGCTCCCTGAATGAGGAGCACACCAGAGAGGTGATTTAAACCACTTATATAGGACAGTTCTTCCGAGTCTTTGTTTTCCTTTGGCCATTTATCTTGTTTGATTTCTCACACTTGCCCAGACCCAAGGCCTCCCTGATATATGTGTGCATCTTTTGGCCAAGATGGATTCCAGAGCAAAGGGTTCTGGGAAGGTACCGGGACATATGTCCTGGACCCCCTCCTTTTTTGACCCCAGAAGTGTTTCTGCACAGGTGTAATTGGGGAGGTCTCCTTGACCCCAGGGAGTGATTGATGTGCTCATCTTATCTTTTTCTTACTCCAGTAGAGCTCAGCTCCTGCCATTAACTTCCTCCTTCAAGTATCAAAGAGGAGCAAGGCCCAATTTACTCAGCCTAACAAGTCCCGGCTGTTCTCAGCCCAGGGATTCATCTACCTCCTGCCTCATTCTCGCCAAGCCTTATTGCTTCCCACACTGCCTGACCTGCCGGGGCCCCCTGAAGGCTTCTGAGTTTGTATGACATTGCGTAGCCATGTGGGGACCAGTTAGGGGAGGCATGCAACAGGCAAGATATAAGGGAAGCCCTGGAGTTCCCGTCGTGGCTCAGCGGAAATGAATCTGACCAGGAACCATGAGGTTGTGGGTTTGATCGCTGACCTCGCTCAGTGGGTTAAGGATCCGGCATTGCCGTGAGCTGTGGTGTAGGTCGCAGACGCGGCTCAGATCCCGCGTTGCTGTGGCTGTGGTGTAGGCTGGCAGTTACAGCTCCGATTAGACCCCTAGCCTGGGAACCAAAGTAACATCCTTGACATGATGTGAAATGTAACTATAACTTATCTTTAATGTGACAATAATGTTTGGAAGACTGCCAGAAACAAAGGTCCAGGTTGTGTTGGATAGCCTGCGCTTGCATCACAAGGACGCACTTGGCACATTCTATGTACATCAGAAATCTGCAATGATCACTCCCCTCAAGACAGCATCCAATGAGAGAGGGAGGGATAGTTCCCCTTTGCAAAACCAAGGTGCCTGATCTTATAACCATTCATCTGGAGACAACCATGCTGATTCCGGGGGAGTGCTTCCATGGGACCTCACAAGGGACCGCTCATTTAGTCTCAGCAAATGATGCCATGAAGCCCGGAGTGTCTCTCCCCTCATCTTCTCAAATCCACGCAGAGACAGTGGGGATATCAAATGCAGAGCACACACTTAGGGATGGGTTTGAAGCCACGATCAAAGTTCAGTGCAATGTTCAAGCACCTCCTAAGTGAATAAGCACACAACCAACCTTGAACTCAGAAACGCCTCTTGGGGAATTTTGAAATACATCCTTCGGGAATGAGGGATTTCAAAAAACTCTCTGGAGTCAGAACCGTGCCACATCCCCTGTGCATCGGCCACAGCCCACAGTGATGAAGAATGACCATCACCTTGCATCTGGGCTCCCTGATGGGGTCTGGGAGGGCGGCTTCCCAGCCAAGGAGACCAAGACCAGGGAGGCTTAATGAGTTAATGTTTTCAAAGGCTTTCTAAGCACGTTGATGGGAGCAGATGCAGCACTTCAAAGCAGCCTTTCATCTTCCCGAACAGTCTCTCTCTTCCTACCCTGCTAGTCCTAACCAACCCCACCAAGACCACCGCCTACAAGAGGAGAGGACCAAGATCGCGGGCAGCCAGCTCACAGAACATGACCAATGGGCCTCCCAAGGTCTCTGATCCTTTGCCTAATGCACCTTGGCTAATTTTGCTCAAACAGCATCCTCAGCAGCACAGGAAGCCCCACTTCGATGCTCTTGGTCTTCTGAGGAAGCAGAGAAAAACTTCTGCGGGGGGGTGGGAGGGGAACAAATGCAAATAGATTCTAATCAACAGGAAGAGCTTAGTTAGAGCCAAGTTCAGCCCTCTTCAAAGACTTTGCTGTTTTCCCCCTGGCTTAGCCCCTACGCGGTTCTTTTGAAGGGGTCTGTGACCTTGGGAGAGGCTTGGCTGTGGTGGGCATAATGCAAAGTGTCTGGTCGTCTAGGATCACATGTGATCTGAGACTGAACTCTTCCAGGGAACTCCATAGCGAGACCAGTAAACTTCCCACCCCGCTTTGATGTCTTCTACAAACCAGACGAGGGCTGCTGGTTACTAGAGATAGCTGAGTTTAGAGCCCGTCTCCCTTCTTGCATACCCACCGCAATGCCATCAGCGCTAGTGCAGAACCGGGCTCAGTGAAGGTCTCTGCACGTGGCCACAGGTCCAAAGGGCTCTCAGCCGTAACACCGCCGGAGAATCATGACCACGCGCAGAAAGTCAGCTGCTCTGTCAGCAGGCTCCTACCAAGCGACCTCAGCTAATGAGAAGTTGGAGCCTGACAGCTGAGGAGATGAGGCAGGACAGGAAGCATGGCCAAATGCCAGGCACTCTTTTCTTCTTAATTGAGATATAGTTGATTTACAATGTTAGCTTCAAGTGTACAGCAAAGTGATTCAGTTTTAATTCACACACACACACACATATACATACATACACACACATGTATATATACATTCTCTTTCAGATTCTTTTCCAATATAGATTATTACAAGCTATTGAGTATAGTTCCCGAGCTATACAGTAGGTTCTTTCTGTGCACCTATTTTATACATAGCAGTGTATATATGGTAATCCCAAACTCCAAATTTATCTCCTTCCTCCCCTGCAATCCCCTTTGGTAACCATAAGTTTGTTTTCTATGTTTCTAAGTCTATTTCTGTTCTGTAAATAAATTCATTTGTATCATTTTTTAATTTATATTTTATTATTTTTTAAGGCTGCACCCACGGCATATGGAAGTCCCCAGGCTAGGGGTCAAATTGGAGCTGCAGCCACCGGCCTACACCACAGCCTCAGCAATGCCAGATTCAAGCCGCATCTATGACCTAAGCTGCAGCTTGCAGCAATGCCAGATCCTTAACCCACTGAGCGAGGCCAAGAACTGAACCTGCCTCCTCATGGATACTAGTCAGGTTCTTAACTCGCTGAGCCACAACAGGGACTCCCAGCATGTATTTTTTTCAAGTTAGAGTTTTGTCTGAATATGTGTCCAGGAATGAGATTGCTGAATCAAATGGTAACTCTATTTTTAGTTTTTTGAGGACCTCCATGCTGTTTTCTACAGTGGCTGCACCACTTTACATTTCTCCAGCATTTACTGTTTGTGGCCAGCCATTCTGACTGGTGTGAGGTGATAACTTCATTGTAGGTTTTTTTTTTTTTTTTGCCTTATCTAGGCCGCACCCGCGGCATGTGGAGGTTCCCGGGCTAGGGGTCTAACAGGAGCTGTAGCCGCTGGCCTTCGCCACAGCCACAACAACGCGGGATCCGAGCTGCATCTACAACCTACACCACAGCTCATGGCAACGCCGGATCCTTAACCCACTGAGCAAGGCCAGGGATCGAACCCGCAATCTCATGGTTCCTAGTCGGATTCGTTAACCACTGAGCCACGACAGGAACTCCACCTCACTGTAGTTTTGATTTCCATTTCTATAACAGTTAGTGATTTTGAGCATCTTTTCATGTGCCTGTTGACCATCGGGCACTATTTTCTTTTCTTTTCTTTTTTTTTTTTGACTTCACTTGCAGCATGTGGAAGTTCCCAGGCCAGAGACTGAACCCACACTACAGCTGTGTCAACACCAGATCCTTAACTGCCAGGCCACCAGGGAACTCCCTGGCACTATTTTCTGAACTTAGATCTCAGCATCTACTCCTCATCAGCCGTGCAATCTTGGGGAAATTTCTTTACAATCCTGCAAGTAGATATTATTGTTATCTCTAGTTTGTAAAGGAAACAATCTTCACATTATCTCAAAGCCTGAAGAGAAGAGGGGAATACTTAGCACAGTAGTCTGTGTGCAGTAAAGGCTGCTCAGTAATATCATGCCTTCTGCTGCTGTTAGTGACACTGATGTCCCAGAACATGTTGGTGAGAATTCTGAAAAAGAGCTAGTGGCCAGACATTTCAGGAAAAGCTGCATAATCCTCTTCTGGGGGTATGACAAGGCACTTTTCTGTGGGACCTCTCAGAATCATTAACATGTTAAAGGTATGTTTAAATTTACTTGCCTATTTTTTGCTACAAAGAATATCTGCATATATGTATGACTGGGTCACTTTGCTGTATCGTAGAAATTGGCACAACACTGTCAATCAACTATACTTTAATAAATAATAATGAATACCTGTAAACATCTCAATACAGGAATGGTATGAAGTACAAGCCGAGAAATGCTGAACTGGAGTTCCTGTCGTGGCTCAGTGGTTAATGAACCTGACTAGCATCCATGAGGACACTGGTTTCATCCCTGACCTCGCTCAGTGGGTTAAGGATCCAGCATTGCTGTGAACTGTGGTGTAGGTTGCAGACGCGGCTCGGATCCCGCGTTGCTGTGGCTGTGGCGAAGGCCGGCGGCTACAGCTCCTGTTAGACCCCTAGCCTGGGAACTTCCATATGCCGCTGGTGCAGCCGTAAAAAAACAAAAAAGAAAAAAACGGGGAAATGCTGAACTAGCACATTTTCAGCCCCTCTCCTCCTCCCCCATATAAAATACACACACTCCCCCAGGCACACAAGACCTCACACAGTGGGAGGCAGGAGCCGGGCTGGGTGGCAGGAGGGGGTCTGCCAAACTCGCAATTCAGGCACTGACTTTCTCTGTGGCTCAGCTCTCCTTCCCTCCAGGGGGACTGCTTCCAGGCTGGAGGCCATTGCTCATTTACCTCCTATTTGGGGGTTTGGTTTAGGTTTTATTTTTTTGTATTTTGTGGGTTTTTTTGTCTTTTTGCCTCATCTAGGGCCGCACCCGCGGCATATGGAGGTTCCCAGGCTAGGGGTCTAACAGGAGCTGTAGCCGCCGGCCTCCGCCACAGCCACAGCAACGCAGGATCCGAGCCGCATCTGCAACCTACACCACAGCTCACGGCAATGCCGGATCCTTAACCCACTGAGCAAGGCCAGGGATCGAACCCGCAACCTCATGGTTCTTAGTCGGATTCGTTAACCACTGAGCCACGACAGGAACTCCTTTGTTTTTTTTGTTTGTTTGTTTGTTTTACTATCTAACTACATCTCTCCTCTTTTTTACATAAAAAACAAAACTTGGAAATTGGACTGAGACAAGCGAGTTGTTCATTTCGTCAACTTCATCTTTGCAACCTTTAAAAAAATAATAGATTGGGTCCGTTTATTCACTCTCCTAATATCAGAAGCCCCAACTGACAGATTTCCTTGTTATTACAAAATCTAAGGTAGGAAAGTGCTTCTCCTAAAGATGGAATTTTTTAATAAATGGGAGCAGGGCAGAGTCACCCCAGTGCAAGACCCTACCTGGCAGAGGTGAGATGTAGGCTCCCTCTTGCACTGTTTGTTGGGCAAAAAGAGGCCTTAAAGCCTACCAGCTGGAATTGGCAACTTCCAATTTATCATTGTATTCCTGACCTTCTAAACTTATGCCGGCATAGAGTCCTACCTACTTCACTAGTGATTGCAGAGTTTTCCAATGGTTTCAAAAAAAAGGCTCTTAGAGGAGTTCCCATTGTTGCTCAGTGGGTTAAGGATCCAATATTGTCTCTGTGAGGATGAGGATTTGATCCCTGCCCTTACTCAGTGGGTTAAGGATCTGGCATTGCCATGGCTGTGGCATAGGCCATAGCTGCAGCTCCGATTCAACCAGTAGTCCAGGTACTTCCATATGCTGCCCATGTAGGGAAGGAAGGAAGGAAGGAAGGAAGGAAGGGAGAAAGAGAGAGAGAAAGACACTTAGAAACTCGGGGTTCATATCCTAAAGATGAAAAGCAGCAAATCAGCACTTTCAGTCCCCTATGCCTTGGTCTTCCGAGTTTTCACCATTAGCGGAAAACTCAGACTTATGCCCACATGTGACTTTCCTAAGGATAAGCTGGTGAGATGACTAGGAAGAGAGAGTGGTGTGCTAAAAAGGAGCCCCCACTGCAGAAATAGTTACAATAGTTTTTGGACCTGTCTCCTAAGGCAAAGAAAACAACAGCAAGAATAAACCATTTAGATCTAATTAAGCTTAAAAGCTTTTCTTCAGCAAAGGAAACCATAGACAAGATGAAAAGATAACCCACTAAAATAGGAGAAAATATTTGCAAATGATATAAGGGGTTAATATCCAAAATATATAAACAGCTCAAAAATAACCCAATTTAACCTTAAAAAAAACCCCAAAAGACAACTTACAGAATGGAGAAAACAGTTTCAGATGATGCAAATTATAAGGGCTTAATCTCTAAAACATAAAAATAACTTGTACAACTCAATAACAAAAAAGCCAACAACCCAACTAAAAAATGGGCAAAAAACCTAAATAGATATTTTCCCAAAAAAGCCATACAACGGCACCCCAGCATTCACAGCAGCATTATTTACAAGATATGGAAGCAACCTAAGTGTCTGTTAACAGATGAATGGATAAAGAAGGTGTGATATATTGATATATACACAATGGAATACTACTCAACCATAAAAAATAATGAAATTTTTGCCATTTGCAACAATGTGGATGGACTTGGATGGTATTACCCTTAGTGAAATAAGTCAAAGAAAAAAAATGCTGTATATCACTTACATGTGGAATCTAAAAACGAAAACAAACATAAAATAGAGACTCACAGGAGTTCCCTTCGTGTCTCAGTGGTTAACAAATCCGACTAGGAACCGTGAGGTTGCGGGTTCGATACCTGGCCTTGCTCAGTGGGTTAAGGATCCCGTGTTGCCGTGAGCTGTGGTATAGGTTGCAGACGCGGCTCGGATTCCGCGTTGCTGTGGCTGTGGCGAAGGCCGGTGGCTACAGTTCCTGTTAGAC
>PVHT020000178.1:9288798-9320683 GCA_004024745.2 Catagonus wagneri
GTCTCTGGAGTCAACCTGCTCTGGGCTTGACTTTCAGTTGTGTGCTCCAAGGCAGGCAGCCTAACCTCCCCGAGGCTCACTGGCTCAGACTCGCAAAGGAAGGCACTAACAATTGTCCCACAAGCCAACTTGGTAGTTCTTCCTTCAGTGCCCAGAACATAGTAGCTGCCAGCCAACATTTATCGAGGACTGAATGCCATCAGTATTAGTGACTAGTCAGTGGGCACTTAACGGCCCAAAAGAAGAGAGGGAGAAATAAAAGGTTCAGAATTAATTTAAAAAGTTACATAAGTAGAGAGCCCTGGCACAGACGTCCGTCTGGCTTTGTCCTGGTGGGCAGGACGGGAACTGTTATTCCCAGTTCACAGGTGGGAGAAACTGGGAAATGAGAAGGCAACAGAAAATCCAGGTCTGAGGTCCAGATCTTTCAGCCCCCGAATCCTCCCTTCCTCCCACTAGACTAAGCTGCTTCCTGCAACAAATCTTGAGTTCCGTTCTTCCTAAACCTTTCCAGAGGGGCCAGCTTTGTAACCCAGCAACGGGTTCACTGACCTTGGGAGAAGCTAACACAGGAGCCCCTCATCCTGGGCCCCCAATTCCCCTGCTCTTCAGTGTAGACAGTGAGACAAGATTTGCCCCAAAAAAGGTGCCTCCTGACACCTCTTCTCTCTGCCCTGCTGCATTTACAACCCCCAGCCCTGCCCAGGGGATGGGAGATCTGGAGCAAGGTCATGGGCCTTTTTTTTTTTTTTTACTATTTCAATTATTTATTTTTATCATTCAGACTCTATTTTTTAGAACAATGTTAGGTTTACAGCAAAACTGAGGAGAAAGGTACAGAGATTTCCCCCCAACCCCCTGCCTCCACTCTTGCACAGCTTCTTCCATTAACATCCTCCGTCAAAGTGGTACATTTGTTGCAACCGATGAATCTGCATTGACCCGCTGTCATCACCCAAGGCCGATAGTTATAAAATATGGGTCACGGTTCTTGGTGTTTTATATTTTGTGGGCTTGGACAAATGTATAATGAGGCATATAATGACAAATATCATAGGCCCATTTCATAAGAAAATTGGTGACTTTGAGAATATGTTGAATGGTGATGAAAAAAAGTCTAAAAAAAAAATTACCTAGGTAGTGAGTTCAGATATAACAGGGCCTGCCAGACTTTTGAGAATAAAAGTGAAACATTTCTTATAAAGTTATTATTGACCTGATGTCTTAGATTCCCCCAGGGCAGTTGCTATAGATTATGCCCTCATTACTGCCACGTTCTCCAGCTTGAAATCTTTTTTTTTTTTTTTGGTCTTTTTGCCTTATCTAGAGCCGCACCGCGGCATATGGAGGTTCCCAGGCTAGAGGTCTAACAGGAGCTGTAGCCGCCGGCCTTCGCCACAGCCACAGCCACGCGGGATCCGAGCCGCGTCTGCAACCTACACCACAGCTCACGGCAACGCCGGATCCTTAACCCACTGAGCAAGGCCAGGGGTCGAACCCGCAACCTCATGGTTCTTAGTCAGATTCGTTAACCACTGAGCCACAACGGGAACTCCCAGCTTGAAATCTTTTTGACTCACCCTGAGATCACAGTGAAGTTTCCTAATTAAAGCCCTTCCTCTTCCATCCAAGTCCTTGTGACCAAAATAAGCCTCATAGGATATTTTTCCTTTCCTTTTTTTTTTTTGCTTTTTAGGCCACACAGGTGGCATATGGAGGTTCTTAGTCTAGGGGGTCGAATCAGAGCTGTAAGCCGCCAGCCTACAGCATAGCCACAGTAACACCCAAACCTCATGGTTCCTAGTTGGATTCGTTTCCGCTGCGCCACGACGGGAACTCCCTGGGCTTTCCTTCTTACTGCTTCCTTGCACAGCCCAGCACCGCAGCCAGAAATCTTTCCCAGGGGAGGGCCCTTGCTTAAATGGCAGAGGGAAGGGTTTCTGAAACTTCCCTTAACATTCTTCTCCCCCAGAAATATCTGTCATCAAGTAAAGTTTGGGAAAGGTGGCTTACTCTGCCCCTTTCCCATACGTCCATCCTTTTGGGAATTCACGATGCACACTGGCATTCATCCTGCAGGCAAAGGGGTACACAGAACCCTTTCAGACACAGGGCCCTCCAAACTTATTTCACAAGTCCTTTTTACAGATAGCACCGACAGAACTGCTCTTTCTTGAAATGCTCCTTGAGAAATATTTTCTGGAGTTCCCGTTGTGGCGCAGTGTTTAACAAATCTGACTAGGAACCATGAGGCTGCGGGTTTGATCCCTGGCCTCACTCAGTGGGTTAAGGATCCGGCATTGCCGTGAGCTGTGGTGTAGGTTACAGACGCGGCTTGGATCCCGCGTTGCTGTGGCTGTGGTGAAGGCCGGCGGCTACAGCTCCTGTTAGACCCCTAGCCTGGGAACCTCCATATGCCGCGATTGCGGCCCTAGAAAATGCAAAAAGACAAAAGAAAGAAAGAAAGAAAGATTTTCTTAGTGGTCAAGAGAAGTTCCCTTATCTTTTCTGGGCCTAATACTTGAAGGGGCCAGTACCCACACCGGCAGGATTCTTGTGTGGATTAAAATGTTTAACCCTGTGCGGGGCACAAAGGCAGCACTCAATAACTGGTAGCACTGAAAACAAATTTTTTGAGAAATAATACATTCAGTAAAGTGCACAAATCTTAAGTGAAGAGTTTGATGAAATTATACACACACACAGACACACACACATCCATGTAACCACCACCCAGATCAGGAAAGAATCTCTCCAGCACACCAGAGTTCTTCCTCAAGCTCCCTTCATTTAGAACAGCTCCCCCACCAAAAGTAACTAATTACTTTTTCTTCTATCATATAGATTAGGTTTGCCTTAAAAAATTTTTTCTATAAATAGAATGAATGGATTCAGCTATTTTATATGTCTGGATTCTTAATTTTTTTTTTTTTTTTTGGCCACACCCATGGTATGCAGAGATTCTCAGTCTAGGGATCAAAACTGCACTGTATCAGCAACCCAAGCCACTGCAGTGACATCAGATCTTTAAACCAGTGTGCCACAAGAGAACTCCATATGTCTGGCTTCTTTCATTCAACATTTTTTTTGGGAAATTCACCCATGTTGTATGTAATAGTCCAGTTGATGAAAACACTGTAATTATTTATCCATTCCCCTGTTGGTAGACATTTGGGTTGTCCGCAGTTTGGAGCGAGTATGAACCATGCTGCTATGAATCCATTTCTTGCGGGTCTACATGGCTGAGGGTAAAATCGCTGGGTCATAGGAGGCATGTATGTTGAGAATTAGCAGAGTGGAAATTGTTATTTTTTACCACCATTTAAATCGCTCCTCCAGGGCACACTCCATCACTGCCAGAAAGTCTTAAACACTGAAGGATGGTGGAAGGGTTGCCCAGGACATGGAACTATAGTGCTAGAACCGGGAAAGTCCCCCTGGTAAACTGTGTGAGCTAGTCACGCTACCACGGCTGCAGCACTCTCTCCTTGTCAGTATACCTTTCGATCATTTGACACTTCGTGTGAAATAGCATTTTTTTTTGTCTTTTTGTCATTTCAGGGCCGCACCCGTGGCATATGGAGGTTCCCAGGCTAGGGGTCTAATCAGAGCTGTTGCCGATGGCCTACGCCAGAGCCACAGCAATGCCAGATCCGAGCCACGTCTACCACCTACACTACAGCTTACGGCTATTCCAGATCCTTAACCCACTGAGCAAGGCCGGGGATCAAACCCGCAACCTCATGGTTCCTAGTAGGATTCGTTTCTGCTGCGCCACGACGGGAACTCCAGCATGGGACTTTTTCTCAGAGTTTCCCCACTTCCCTCCCAAGTTCCTCAGAAGCAGGAGTTAGATCTTACACATCCTTTACTTTCTCACAATGCCCAGCAGAATGCTTTATACTCTACAGGTAAGTCCCCGGGTGATATTACTATACTCAGACATATTGTAAATACTTAGTGAAGAGACTTAGACGTTAACCCTTCTGAAATCAACTCAAAGCATGTCAGCAAAGTTGTATTATTCATACTGCAGAACCTTCCCTTATACCAGTGGTTAATCCTAACAGCACATCAGAATATCCTCGGGTGTTTCTTTTTTTTCTTTTCTTGGGGCCGCACCCATGGCACATGGAAGTACCCTGGTTATGGGTCGAATCAGAGCTACAGCTGCCAGCCTACGCCACATCCATAGCAAAGCCAGATCCAAGCTGCATCTGCGACCTTCACCACAGCTCACAGCAACACCGGATCCTTTAACCCACTGAGTGAGACCGGGGATCGAACCCGCATCCTCATGGATACTCATTACCGCTGAGCCACAATGGGTCCTTTTTTTTTTTTTTGGCTTTTTTGCCTTATCTAGGGCCGCACCCGCGGCATATGGAGGTTCCCAGGCTAGGGGTCTAACAGGAGCTGTAGCTGCCGGCCTTTGCCACAACCACAGCAACGCGGGATCTGAGCCGCGTCTGCAGCCTACACCACAGCTCACAGCAACACCGGATATTTAACCCACTAAGCAAGGCCAGGGATCGAACCTGCAACCTCGTGGTTCCTAATCGGATTCATTAACCACTGAGCCATGATGGGAACTCCAGAACTTCCTTCTTTTAAATCATCTATGCCTAAACTGACTCTAGACCAGTTAATTCAGAATCTTGCAGAGATGGGGGCTGGGGGAAGGCTATGCATAAGGTTTTTTTACAAGTGAACCAAGTGATTCTAATGCTAAGGGCTGAGAGACATCAGCTAATGCCCTCGCCTTGTCATCTTACAGAGCTGGCATGGAGAAAGAACACAAAGGGGATAAAATAATGACCCTGCATGCTTGGTCTCTAGAAGTGGCTGGGTAATATAGGTACTCAGACTCGCGTGTATTCACAACCAACGCCACAAGTGATGAGCCTGAAATAATTTCACCTTCACGTTCTATGGAAATTATCCTTAGACTCTTGAGAAGCAGCCAAAGGTGCCGAGTAAACATGAGATATTCATACATTTCCATGATCTCTAAAATAGTACCTTCTGAGAGCCTTCTATATTCCTGCCATTGTCCACATCCTTAATAAACTCGAAAGTCGGATGAGGAGAGAGACCCGGTCTCTTTCCTGAAGCACTTCAATGCCCTAACACACACTATAGGAAAATATCTGTAGACCAACGTTTCTGTCTTGGGAGAAGTGATTTAGCTTTCCCATTGTCAGTATTTGCTTTAATATTCTCAGATATTTACATATTACTGTAAGAAACTGGTTTAGCACGGAAAGAGGGGGGAAAGAAAGGAGCAGGGGATACATGCAAAAGGCGGCGATCATGATTTATTGGAGAATTTGACTCCCGGGCGACGTTCTGTGACTCTCGGGCACGGAGTTGGGGAGCGCAGGGGTTTTTAAGCCTTGTTGGTTCTGGGTCTGGATCCGGGTAGTGCCTTTGCCAAATTAGGCAAGGTACCACCGTGTCCCTAGGTGATTGGTCAGGGATAGGCGTTCGGGGGGCTTTCCGGGTAGGTGTGGCTTCGAACGTCTGTTGGCGCGGGTGGGGCTGGCGGCCTATCTTCCCGCGCAGGCTTGTCTGTTCTTCATGGGGTCTGTTTGATATGAGGGGTCTCTTTGCCATTTGAGGGGCTGCTACTACCCGTCCCCGCCGGCCTAACAATGACATTATGCAGTTAATTTCACAGCGTAAGCACTTATCTAACATAACCAGTGCATAGCAGCCTCCCCTCCAAAAAGGCTTTTAGGTGATAGTGTTCAATGGAGCAGATTTCCCCCTTCCCCTCATCACAGCATCCTGCCATCAGCAAATTAGTCATTACATTCCACAGAATCAGGCAGAGCCCTCCCTTGTCAATGGCTGAATCGTCAATTACAGTCTGGACAAATGTGTTTTACACTGATTAAAGAAAGAATTACAGCCATTGATTCTGCTTTTCAAATTAAGGGACAACATCTACATAATAGGGAACTACAGAGAGTTGGCTTAACGAAATGGTTATTTAAAAGAATAGAGAGTTGGATTTAGAGAGAAAACTCTGTGACAAAGGCAATGTGACTTTCCAAAAACAAGAAATATGAACTCGGTTAGCCTTTCTAAACCTATAAAATTGAAAGACCCCAGGGAACCGTAAGCTCTAACCTAATATCAATACTATGTTGAAAAGACAAAATGTTAATTTCCTCCAGCACTGGAAAGGATTTGTCTCACTAGCAAATTTTAGATATAAACACCGAGTCAAAAATAATTCTCCAGTGAACCTGAGCGTTTTACCGATGACAACAGATTTGAAATGCATTTTAGAAGCAATGAAAGGGAATTAAATAGATTCCTAGTGCTGTAAAGCCTAATATTACCTTAGAAAGTGTTAAAACTGCTCATCTTCCTTGCAACTCATTTGGTATCTTGCAAGCACCGAAGAAAAGCTAAGTGCAGGAGCACTTTATTAATGCACCAGAAGACATATCAATGTTAGTATGCCTAACACCTTCAGAAAGTTTCCGAGAGATCTGAAAGTTTGTGAATTCCTGAAAGACTTGATGGAAAATATCACCAGCTATCACCTAGAGAGCTGCCTCTAGCTCGAGGACTAACTATAAATTAGGGGTACTTGATTTTGCAAGAACATTCATAATGCATTATGATTCCCATGAAAATAATGCTAAGATTCTAATTGGTTTTGAATTGCTTGCTAAATTGGTCCAGTTTTATACAAAATGGCCTTTAAAGAGCTATAACACCAAGATTATTTCAGTGAGAAAGTTGTCAGCCCAGCTGGCCTAAAAGTATGCCGAACTCCAAAAGCATACATGGTGAGCTTACACATGCTCTTAATAAGACAGGATTTTATTTAGCAATGAGCCTTGACCTCACCCACACAAATAGGTCTGAATGCAGAAAACTCCTAATTTTGGATTTAAGCAATTTAGGTTTGGCTAAGATTCCAGATGTGAATGTGTTCAACTTAAAGAGTTAATGCCCTTTAAAGCCACCCCAGTCCCAGCCCCCTTAAATGCTCCAAAAATGTTATGATCAAATACCAACCATTCCAGTAAAGACTTCAACATAAACAAGCTAGTGAAACTCAGAAAAGTGACCTGGTTACTAAACGGCTACTAACGTGGAGTCCCCCATTTCCTTTGGACACGGTGCCAACCTGGAGGATCAAGAAAACGTCCACTTTTGGAGTTCCCATCCTGGCTCAGTGGTTAACGAATCCGACTAGAAACCATGAGGTTGCGGGTTCGATCCCTGGCCTTGCTCAGGGGGTTAAGGATCCGGCGTTGCCGTGAGCTGTGGTGTAGGTTGCAGACGCGGCCTGGATCCCGCATTGCTGTGGCGAAGGCCGGCAGCTACAGCTCTTGTTAGACCCCTAGCCTGGGAACCTCCATATGCCGTGGGTGCAGCCCTACATAAAGGCAAAAAGACAAAAAAAAAAAAAAAAAGAAAACGCCCACTTTTGATCAAAACTGAGTAACAAGTTTCAGATTTACCCTCCTGCCTTAAATAACTAGAAAAATGGACAAAACGTGACACAATGGTTTCCAGACATCAGACAAAAGAGGATTGTGGTAGCTGAGGAGGAGGAAACACAACTATACGAACTTACTGCCTGGAGGCAATTTTCAGGCTGTGGTATAGGGAGAAAGAAAGAGCACAGCTGATTCACTAAGACAAGGAAACAGAAATCAGAGTTCAGAGGCCAAGCCACTCAGAACTAAGGCAGAGTCCTGGAGGAGGGAGAAGCACAGAAAGAGGGCGCCAGAAACCTGCAGTGGGTCCCCCTGAGTTTTGGTTGAGTACCAACCTACTATGGGTGAGAAGAAACTACTCGAGGCTGGGGAAGGAGCAACCAGAAAGGAATGAATGGAAAAAACTTGACTCCTACCTGCCAGAGTGAAAATACCTCATAATACATGGGGCACCGGACAGATTTCTCAGAAGGGGAGGGTGTGTAAATTAGCACTAACAGCTACTCTGGACTTGCCCAAACAGAGTTTATAGGCAAACACTGAAAGGATTCAAATGATTCTAAATAACTGCATTCCAGGAAAAAAAAAACAATAGCCAACACTTTAACGGAATAAACAAATCATGCCACATTAGTAACATAAAATTCATAGTGACCAGCATCCAATCAGAAATAAGCAGACAATAACAGACTCACAGCCTTTGAAAACAAATTGGTTAACAAAGAGGATAGGTAGTGGTCAGAGGGATGGACTGGGGGTTTGGGATTGGCATATACACACTGTGGTATATGAAGTGAGCTCAACAGGGACCTACTATAGAGCACAGGGAACTCTACCCAGTAGTCTATGATGGGCTATATGGGGAAAAAAATCTTAAGAAATGCTTCCAAAAAGTGTAAAAAAAACAAAAAAAAAGAGAGAGAAGAAGTAGATAGTGAAGAAACAAGAAAATATGACCCATAATCAAGGGAAGAATCAATTCATAGAAACAGACCCAGAAGCAACAGAGATGACAAAACTATAAAATGAGGACACTAAAATAGCTATTATAAATACATCTTATATGCTTGAGAAAGTAGAAGAAAATGTGATCATGTTTAAGACAGAAGGTAAATACAAAGGGGTTCCCCCCCTCAAACTATTTTGGGATTAAAAAAATATAACATCTGAAATGAATAATTCATTGGATCAATTAATAGCAGTTTAAACTGTGTGGAAGAAAATTTTAGTAAACTTGAAGACACAGCAATAGAAACTACACAAAATGAAACACAGAAAGAAAAAAAGGATTGAAAAATGACCTGAAAGACAAAATAAAACAGAGTAACATACATGTAATTAGAGTTAAGGAAAAGAAAAATGAGAGAGAAGGTAGGACAGAAAAAAATAATCTCGAACAATGAAGAAATACAAGGAATGCCATGTCGAATAAGCAAAGAAATCCAAAAGATACAGAATCATGAAGTTGCTGACAACAAGTGATAAAATCTGAAGAACAGCCAGAAGAAAAAGATACACGACAGCAGTTGGCTTGTAAGCCAGCTGACAGAGGAGCAACATCTTTAAATACTGAGATACACTGTCAATTTATAATTCTCTAAGCAGCAAAAGTCATCTTTTAAAATTGAAGACAAAAATAAACTTGATCAAAATTTAAACTTCTGTTGCTCAAATGGAAATGTTAAGAAAATTAAAACCCAAACCACAGGCAGAAAGAAAATATTTGCAAAACACATATATTTGATTAAAAACTTGCACCCAGAATTTAAAAAACAAAAAACAAACACACAAAAAACCCCCAACCTTATAAGTCAATAAGACAGCCTGATTTGGAAAGGAAAAAAGTAGGCATAAGTTTTGAATAGACACTTCACTAAAGATATAGAAATGGCAAATAAGCACAGGAAAAGATGCTAAACTTTTAATTAATCAAGAGGGAACTGCAAATTAAAGCCACAATGAGGAGTTCCTGTTGTGGCTCAGCAGGTTTAGAACCCAACTAGTATCCGTGAGGATGAGGGTTCAATCCCTGGCCTCGCTCAGTGGGTTAAGGTTACAGATGTGGTGTAGGTTGCAGAGGTGGCTTGGATCCCATATTGTGGGACTGTGGCGTAGGCCAGAAGCTGTAGCTTGGATTTAACCCCTAGCCTGGAACTTCCACATGCCGTGGGTGTGGCCTTGGAAAAAAAAAGTCTGATATACTTAAAAAGCAGCTTAATAGCCAAGAAGGTTTTGAAAAAAAAGAATGGAGTAGGAGTAAAGCTACATTTTCAAGTCACTAGTAGGAAAAACAACATACTTAGACATAGGATGGCTGGAAAACAGTTCTAGATAGTCCAGATTGAGCGCTAGTGATCTGGATTCTTGTAACAGAATATATATTTATCTGGAGTTTATTAGGAATTTTTATAGGGCCACATCTACTGTTCTTTTTCTTTTTTTAAGAGATACACCCTCAGCACATGGAAGTTCCCAGGCTAGGGGTTGAATTAGAGCTACAGCTGCCAGCCTACACCACAGCCACAGTAACACGGGATCTGAGCTGTGTCTGCAAACTACACCATAGCTCATCCCAAGGCCAGATGCTTAACCCACTGAGCAAGGCCAGGGATCGAACCTGCATCCTCGTGGATACTAGTCAGGTCCATTATCGCTGAGCCACAACGGAAACTCCCCAAACATGGGAATTTACTGTGATTCCAATTAAGTGGATAAAAAAATGAACTATTCTGTATCCAATATCAAGAGAACTCACCATTTAGAGAAAGATTCCTACATCATATACATAAAGTCAAATTATAGATGGATAAGAAATATAACTATAAAAAGCCTATTAAAGTACTAGAAGATAACATATTTTTATAAACTTGCAGTAGACAAGCCCTATATAAACCAGTCACAAGGTCCACAAGAGTAGATTTGATTATACATTAATATTTAAAATTTAAGTAAAACAAAATACAGTTGGCCTTCCACATCTGTGGGTTCCACATCTATAGATATAAGCAACCGTGGATCAAAAATATTAAGAAAAAAATTTTTCCATAAAATTCCAAAAAGCAAAACTTGAATTTGCTGCATGCCAGCAACTATTTACACAGCATTTACATTAGGTATTATAAGCAATCTAGAGATGATTTAAAGTATGTGGGAGGATGTGCTTAGGTTATGTACAAATCTACAGCATTTAATATAAAGAACTTGAGTATCCCCAGATTTTGGTATCTGCAAGGATTCCTGGAACCAATCCCACACTATGGATACCAAGGATGACCATGCTGTAAACAAAGCACAGACAGCTCAAGCACCCGCAACATGTGGATATCCTGGGCCAGGAATCAAACCACACTACGACAGCAACCCGAGCTGCTGCGGTGACAACTCCAAATCCTTAATCCACCACACCACAATGGAATGCCTCAAGAATCTTTTATACGTATTCACGTGTATTATATATTATATACAACATATACACATATATCTCTGTAATATTAAAGGATTAAAAGCCACACTACATAAATCTCCTATACATCAATGACAAAGCCAAACTACTCATAGAACAGTAGGCAAAGGATATTAACAGGCAATTTTTAGGAAAATAGATATATGAAAATATAATGATAAAATTCAAATCTAGGAGTTCCCGCTGTGGCATAATGGGATCAGTGACATCGCTATAGTGCCAGGATGCAGGTTCAATCCCCGGCCTGGCACAATGGGTTAAAGGATCTGATGTTGCCACAGCCACGGTATAGGTCACAACTGCAGCTCAGATCTGATTCCTAGCCCAGGAACTCCACATGCCACAGGGTAGCTAAAAAAGAAAAAAATAAAAATAAAAAAATACAAATCTAATACACACAAGTCAAATGACTTTTTTCATTCGTCAGATAAGCAATATTTGGTGTTATCAGAATATGGCAAACTGGCACTCCCATACACTGTTGATGAGTGTAAACCAATGCTCTTTTTTTTTTTAGAGGACAATATGGCAATAGCTATCAAAATTTAAATCCACAATCCTCAACCCAAAAAGTCTTCATCCAATAATCTAACCACAGAAAATCTTAGAGAAATCACAATTATTGCCCTGAGCATCCTTTTATGTGTATCTGTTTGTAATAATGAAAAACTAGAAATCTGTGTACCCATCAAATACAGGGGAATAGGTTGTTATGAATCATCCCTCTCTAGTAGGCATCCATGTTTTTACCTGCCAAGCAGACCTTCCATCTTCCTCTAGTAACAGAAGTCCCCTTTTCTCTAGAAACTGCTCTTCTACCTAGAGGCAGAGAGTCGGCCTTATTCCATGAAGGTGGAATGTGATTCAATGGGAAGAGATACAGCATCCTTCAGATTTACAGTGACTACTCAAAAGATAAGCACAAAGTCAGCAGAGCCAGGTAGGTGCTAGGTCTCTCTCCCTTCTGGGACCACAAAAACTGGGGATATAGAAGGTCATCTTGGAGTTCCCGTCATGGCTCAGTGGTTAACGAATCCGACTAAGAACCATGAGGTTGCGGGTTCGATCCCTGGCCTTGCTCAGTGGGTTGAGGATCTGGCGTTGCCGTGAGCTGTGGTGTAGGTCGCAGACGCGGCTCAGATCCCGCGTTGCTGTGGCTGTGGTGTAGGCCGGCGGCTACAGCTCCTGTTAGACCCCTAGCCTGGGAACCTCCATATGCCGCGGGTGCGGCCCTAGATAAGGCAAAAAGACAAAAAAAAAAATTATAGAAGGTCATCTTTGTGACAACACAAAATAAACCAACCTGAGGATGAAGCCAATACAAGGAAAGGCAACTAAAGGGGTGGATATCTACCCAACCATGCCCCAAATCAGCTTCTAGTCTTCAATACCTCCTAGTTCCAGGAACCAATCCTCATAAGCCTGGCTGAGTCAGGTTTTTATGACTTACAAAAGAAGGAATTCTGACAAATAAATAAAGCACAATCATCAAAAAGAATGGGGTGGATCTGCATGCACAGGCACGGATTTCTACAATATGTTAAGGGAAAATAGCAAAAAGGAATTTTCAGAGCATTATTATGCTATGCTTTTTTAATTTTTTTAAAGGACGTATTTTTTTCCATTAATAGTGAGAAGTGGGAAAAGCAGAGAATGTTCACTTTAACACGTTACAACTTTAAAAATTTCATGTATACATATAAAAATTCTTAACACAGAATAAAATAAAATGTTATGAAGTTAAATGCTATGCATAAAATCTGCATCAAGGTCTATCAATTTCATCCCATCTTCCATGGAAGCCTGTGGAACCTTCCTTCCTAGAAAGAAATAAAAATAGTAATAGCAAATAGAATTATAAGGAAACATAAGTGGGATTACTTGTAGGTGCTCACTGGAGTTACATATGTAAGTTTTTCTTCAGTTGTCCCCTAAAGAGCCAAATCTAGAAAGTGGATATTTTATTATCCTAGAAGTTGCAGAAGTTCTAAAAAAGTAGGGTATACGCACTTGAGATCAAATGACTTCTGACTGATGAATGAAAATATATTCATCGGTGGCACAACCACAGAATAAGAAACTGAAGGAGATATTTTAGAGAATCTCAAAAAAGCAATACTCAAGTCAAGGTACAAAGCTTTTGCTACCTACCATAAATTCAAGGTCACAATAAGGGTAGACCAAAAGGACACTTTTTTTCCACATCAGTGTTTTCACTCAAATGTCAAATCTATATCCTTCAAGGGCTCTCTCTATATTCCCTGCACTAAGTTATCCAAGATACTCAACTCTCCCCAATAAGGCCATATGTACACTATGTAACTTAAATAAGAATACACTAGGCCTATTCATTATTAACTTGTAATTTGAATAAAAAGTTAATATAAGGTTAGATTTAAACTAAGATAGGAATGTAACCCGGAAAAACATCATGCTTTAATAAGGAACAAAGAAGGCATTAATTTTACTTACCTTGTTACTTGTCATTCTCTTGACACTGTAGCAAATTACAAGAAAATACACAATCTAAACTAAAGATAAAAATGGAAATTCAATTGGAAAGCCAATTTAATTTTTTTTAAGTTGAGTAAATGGTTTTTAAATAACTACTTGCCTCAAGTTGATGCAGAATTAATTAGCATTACTTTTGCAACAGGTTTAAAGAGTAAAAGAAAAATGCCTTTCAATGGTCAAACAAAAAAAGCTAACATATATCCTTCTATATTTAGTAGCATCTGAAAAGAATTACAATTTGTTTAAGTTAAAGACACCACTGCACTGAGGAAAAATTTTAATACTCTTCCTGAATCACTAAACTATTATATGTACTTCAAAGGATGGCACATGCCACGACAGGTGCTGTGGTCCACGATGCATTTGGAAAAATATAACAAGATTCAATTTGTTATTTCATCATTACAGTTTTAATCAGTAGGAATATTAATGTCACATATACTTTTTTTAAAATATAAATATTTTAAAACCTGTGTTTTACAATATAATATCGAGAACAGAGCTGATGTAGGTTGTACAGGTAATCACTTTGACTACGTAAGAAATTTGATCAGAATACTGTTATGGTGAAAGAAAAGCACCTTCTTTTTAATCATTCATATTCAGCAATAGCAAAATGCTCTATGGATGCATTAGCTCTAAGTAATACATTTCATTTCTGTTTCAAACCTGCCACGCTGTCTATTGCTATTTTGATGATTACACAGTTCAACATAAAAAGGCATCCCACTCAGGTTCTCAGTAATAAGTCTGATTAGGCAAATAACCTCCCAATCACAAAAGCTTTTAACACAAGTATTCTGCAAATAAAGCATGGATATTAGACTCACTATACTTGGGATAAAAGACAACTCTAAGAATACTGCACATTTGACACATATTGCATTTTTGTACACTCATCTTGCATTCCCTGACTTTCTTCTTTCTCTTTGAAGTGCATTTAAACTAGAAAGTTATTAATAGGCTTAACATGAGAACTATGTGTTTGAGAAAGCAAGACTTTCCAGATAAGAAATCTCTAAATATTTTCTATTTTACATGTGTGTATGATCCTGCTTATAAAGAGTGTTTTATGTACAACACCTGCAGACAGAAATAAATCTACATTTCACTCAAACCCAGTTGAATACAGCAGGTAGAAAATACGCGCATGAAGCAAAGTATGATAGCAGCAGTGATTCTCGGGGCAGCATATGCAAAATCCAATAGTTTGCTATCTCTTTACATCATAGTGGTCAGAAAAGAAATGTACCAAAACTGCCTTTCCCATTCCACTTGAACTGGTTCCCCACAATTGAAACAAACATCTCCTGTGACATTAAGTTGTCATCAGCTTGAGTGATCCCAAGTTCACTCAGCCTTTTCTTCTTCATCTGGCCTTTTTGTGTGGAGGCGGCAACTAGTTCATTTACAATTTCATAATTGCCTTCGCCTTGCTCAGAAAGGCCAGCTCCTGCATAAAGCTCCATTTTACCAGTTGCACATTGAATCAATTCTTCTAGATCCACTCTTTCAGCTACATCTGCCTCTCCACTTGTCTGAATTTTAAGTGCTTTGTTTTCTGAAGAAACAAAAAAATTTTAACAAGTAGTTAAATATACAAACTAGCCAACTAAAACATGCTTCTACAGTCTATCAGAGCTTTCAACCTTTTTTTTTTTTTTTTTGCCAAGGATTCCTGCTGTCATCTGACTAGAGTTTACAAATTCTCTGCCGTAAGACTCTCAACGAGCAGCTGTCTTCACTTCATACCAAGGTTCCTGACTACCTATTTTGAATTTCATTCACTCAACAGATGTCTCCTGGACATTTACTGCTATGCTAAGCACTGTGTTAGGAGCTAGAAGCAAAGATAAATAAAACAGTGCTATTTTCCCTAAAGGAACTTCCAATCTAGCAGCTAATCACAGCACTACAAGCGATGGGCAGAATTCTAGATGGCCCCATGATGCTTGTCCCCTGGTGTTACGTTCATGACTGTTAAATAGCAATAGCAAGGGGACTTTGCAGATGTAACTAAGGTTACTAATCAGCTATATTAAGAAAAGGATATGATTCCGGTGTATCCAACCTAATCACAAAACCCTTTAATAGTAGGGTTTTCCCTGGATGAAGAGTTTCAACACATGAGAGATGTGCTCAGGAAAGTTCTCTGTTGCTTAGGGGGTCATGGGGCAAGAGTTAAGAGCAATTCCCAGGATTTCCCTTCGTGGCTCAGTGGTTAACGAATCTGACTAAGAACCATGAGGTTGCGGGTTCGATCCCTGGCCTTGCTCAGTGGGTTAAGGATCCGGCGTTGCCGTGAGCTGTGGTGAAGGTTGCAGACGCGGCTCAGATCCCGCGTTGCTGTGGCTGTGGCGAAGGCCGGCAGCTACAGCTCCTGTTAGACCCCTAGCCTGGGAACCTCCATATGCCGCTGGTGCGGCTCTACATAAAGGCAAAAAGACAAAAAAAAAAAAAAAAAGAGCAATTCCCAGCCAAAAGCCAGCAAAAAAAAAAAAAAAGGAAGGGAGAGAGAGAGGGAGAACTCTGTCCCACAACCTCAAGGAAATCGATTCTGCCAACAACATAAATGTGCTTGGGAGGAAATTCTCCCCCTGGAGTTTTCAGATAAGAGCCTACCCAACTGATCCCTCAATTTCATCCTTGTAAGACCCTAAGCAGATAATCCAGCCAAGTCCACCTGAACTTCTGACGTATTCTGACCTATAGAACTAAGGAGAAAAAGAACTAACAGATAACCAGAATGGATCCTGAAGGATGAAGGATTATTTGTCATCCTTTAAACTTTCCTCACTCATGTCAATGCATAATACCTCTCTGTGACTGAGATTTCATCGTGGTCTGGGTCATGGCTTGAAATTCATGAATTTCCCAACTGTAGCTCAGCTTTGTTGCCAAGAAAGAGAGCTGACAAGGAAGCATTTACTTCTACAAATACAAAATAGAGGCAAACCCTATGATCCCCTCCATAAATGCAGTCTTCAACCTGGCACATTCATTTATCTGCCTCCATCCTTAACAAATGCCAGCAGGAGCCAGCACTGCCGTCAGATGCTCATCCTTATTCTACAAACTTACAGAAAGCCAAGCATGATAAAAAGGGAACTGTATGACCATAGAAACCACACATCAAGGTTTTGAAAAAATACCTTAACTAGTTGACCTGGAAAGTTTCTTTCACTCTGAGATTCCATAATGTTATAGCTCTACCAGGACTCTCTATCTCTGTGCCCAAGCATATGCCAGCTATCTTGTTTTAGAGAGAAGATCAGATCTTTGATCAGAGTATAATGGTGAAATAAAGTAAATTAGATCTGGTTTTTATTTTGAAAATTACTAAATATAGCATACCTTCAGTTCCATCTTGGGCATTTTCTTGCAGGTCAGAGAAAATTGTAGGTTTTACCAAGACAACACCATAACCTTCATTATTATGTATGACATTGTTCACCATGGATATTTTGGGAATGTCATAATGTTCATCTAAGAAGTCCTGTGACATTGAATAACAAATGTTTTGAGAAATTGTTACATTTAACACTGCCTGCTTCAAAAAGCTTCTCACTTTTTTCAGGCTATTCTAAAAATAAAATAGAAAGTTATGCTTATTAATATGTGGTAGCGCAGTCTGAGCTCTGAGTGACACAGCATTCCTCTGTCATTTTTGCAGATCTAGAGACAGGAAAGAATGCTTATGAGAGACTATCAACCACCAACTATTTATATGATTAAAATGTATATACTGTTTATGCTTTTCAAAACCAAAACCCAACAGAACCCAAAATGAGAATTTAATAAAACATAATTGTTTCTTAGGTAAAACCATTCAAACCTGGAAAGAGGGTGTTCTCAACAGGTGCTCACCTTAATAAGAATGCCTTCCTTGCAGTGATGGATCCCATTGTCACACAGGGTGCACTTACTCCCAGGATATATTTCTATACCAGCACCCTAAAAGTTACATTTTAAGGTAATGACAATCAGCTTTAAAGAGGCAGGACTACAAAAGAAGGTTTATTACAATCTCTTCTTAGACTTTGACCCAGTGCAAATGTAAAGTGGTTTACAGAAAATTTTATTACACATTCCTAATCAACATTTCCATTTGTTTCATTTCTAGCAAGTTGTCTATCGTTTATCATTTTCAAATACCACACACGCACACACAAAACAATGGCTAAGAGTATCAACACTTGGTCACTGTTTCACTCTCTTCCATTCTGAACAAATCAGTCTTCGGATTCTGCCCCCCCCCCAAAAGTCATTTAACAATTATGTTGAAAGACGCACTTGACTAAAAATGACCATCCTCTCAGAAATACTCAATTATTGGAGAACAGTATTCAACTCTAATAAAATATTGTTAGGTTGTGGATGGAAATAAGACCCTATATTTTTTAAAGCACACCAAGTTAAAAATATCCCAACGTGACTTGAAAATCACAACAGTATTAGGAATAAACTATATCCTGATGCTATGCTACGCACTTTGGTAAGTAAAAATGGCTCAAACTTCTAAGACTATTTATAAAATTATTTTTGGAATAAGAGTTGCTAGTAACCATTTATGACACACCTATCGCATGTATGTTGAGTTATTTTTCTAAGTATACCATAAGAAAACATTTATTATTTCCCCCTTTAGCAATTACTAAAACATGTATGTAGTGGATGGTGTACTACACACTAATCTAACTCTTTTTAGATGGGAAAAATATCTGTAAAATAGGTCTTCAGCTAAGATCTTCAATTTGTAGTTATATAAAAAAAAAAAAAACCTTAACGGTCATAACACTAAAAAATACATATGCAACAAAATGGTTAAATAGCAAGTTATCAAGACTAGTGAAAAACTTAAAAGATTGAAAAATAGAGTAAAGAAAGCAGAGCAGCCAGTCACCTCTACACCTGAGGAATGACACCAACACAGTGGTACACTCCCTGAGTGTTCTTTTCATCTAATATTCTCAAGCATGAAGCTAAAGAAACTTGCAATCCATAAATACCAGACAGACCAGAAAGCCTCCCTAAAGCCTGTTCTCTTGAGTCAAAGAAGCAGGCAGTCTGGAAGGACAGAAAACTCTGAAACAATAACAGTTCTATTCTAGCCAAACACCAAAGGAAAAAAAAGCAGAGGCTCACCCCCAACCTATATTGGCAAATTCCAAAGGGGTGTCTAGATTTCCACCCTCTTGAGGCCATGACCAGGCACCCCAACACCTACACTGGGGTAGGCCAAGGATTTGCATCCCCACCAGCTGATAACAAGGCTCCCACCCTGCGGAGACTACACAGGGAGCATGGTCCTGTACCCCCTACCTGACATTTAACAAGGTGCCACACCTCTTCCCTACTAGGTGGTGTCAGAGCAGCGTTTGTAGAGGGTCTGGACTTTAACCACTGCCAGTGATAACAAAGCCACCGTCATGTGCCAGAGTGTCAGTAGAGACATTTGGGAAGCGGAAGTTCTCACCACCCACCCAGAAGAAACAAAAGCTTCCCCATTCAACTTGGATGTCATTGGAGGCCAAAGAGGGTACCTGGACTTCAACTTCCACCTGGCAGTAACAAAGTACTACCCTCCACTCAACACCCTCCTGCAGTGGCGTAAGAGAAGCCCGGCTTAAACAGAAAATTTGGATTCTCATAATATAATGCAAAATGTCCAAGTTACAGTTGAAAATCACTTGTCATACCAAGCAACAAGATGTCAAACTGAGTAAGATAATCAATAGAAGCTAAAAACCAAGATGTCAGAGATATAGGAATTAGTTGACAATGGCTTTAAAAGCCACTTTAAAAAGGCTTTAATGAGCAATTATAAAAATATTTAAAACAAACGAAAAACAGAAGGCTGAATAAGGAAATGGAAAGCCTCAATAAAGAAACAGAAGTATAAAGAACCAGAAAGAAATCTCAGAACTGAAAAATACCATAACTGAAACAAAAAGCTCAGTCGATGGGTACAATAGAGGAAAGAATCAGTAAAATGGAAGAAATAACAACAGAAATTATCCAGTCTGAACAAAAGAGAAAATATACTGAAAAAGAAAAATTAACAGAACTTCAGGGACCTGTGGGACAATAAAAAAAGATTCAAAATTTGTGTCAACAGAGTCTTAGGAGGAGAAAAGGAAGGTAAAGCTAAAAAAAAAAAATTCAAACAAATGGCCTAAAACTCCCAAATCTGGTAAAAGATATTAAACCTACAGATCCAAGAAGCTGAGAAAAGTCCAAACGGGATAAACGCAAAGAAACCCATTATAAGATGCATCATAATTAAAATTCTGAAAGCTTAAGACCAAAGGGGAGGGGTGTATATGTGGAGGAGAATAGAGAAAAAAAGAAAAACAAAAAGCAAATATCTTGAAAGAAGTTACAGAAAAACACTTTATTTATGGTGGAAAAATTCAAATGAGGATTTCGCGTCAGAAACCATGGTGACCAGAAGAAAGTGACATAGAAAAAAGTTCAAAAGGGCTGAAAGAAAAGAACCGTCAACTTAGAATCCTATATCCAGTGAAAATCTTCTTCAGGTATAAAGGGAATCAAGACATTCTAAGATGAAGAAGGAAAATGAAGTGAATTTGTCACCAGTAGACCAAGCCTAATATGGTTACAGGAAGTTCTTTAAACAAAAAGAAACAATTAAAGGGGAGATCTTAGGACATCAAAAAGGAAGAAAATACTCAGTAAGAAAAAATATGAGTAAATACAATAGGTTTCTTTCTCGAGTTAAATTATGTCTGACTTTTTTTTTTCTTTTAGGGTCATGCTGCCTGTGGCATATGGAAGTTCCCAGGTTAGAGGTTGAATAAGAGCTGCAGCTGTCAGCCTACGCCACAACCACAGCCACAGTCACAGCCACATGAGGTCTGAGCCACATCTGTGACCTACACCACAGCCCATGGCAACACCGAATCCTTAACCCACTGAACAGGGCCACGGATAGAAAACACGCCCTCATGGATACTAGTTGGGTTTGTTACTACTGAGCCACAAAGGGAACTCCTATGTTTGACTTTTAAACTAAAAGCAATACTATCTAACGTGATTCTAGAAGTATACAGAGGAAAGATTGAAGACAATTATATTATAGACAGGGGAAAGAAAAGAGATGCTGAGGGAGGTAACTATAGTTCACTCAAACCAGTGAAATGACATCAGTAAACAGTGGTAAGTTATGTACATATATACTATAATACCCAGAGCAACCACTTAAAAAGCTGTATAGAGACACACTCAAAAACAAATGGAATTCTTAAAAATGTTCAGGTAACCCACAGGATGGCAAAAAAGAGAAAAATGAAAAAGAGGATAGAAAATAAAAAATAAAATTACAGAATAAAGACAACATCATTAATTACATCAAATGTAAATAACCCAAGTTCACCAATTAAAAGACAGAGATTGATAAAGTGGATTAAAAAATAAGACCGTGAAAAAAACAAAAATTAAAAAAAAAAAAAGACTGAACTATACACTATCTATAAATTCACTTCTTTTCTTTTTCTTTTTTTAGGGCCACAGGTGTGGCATATGGAAGTTCCCAGGCTAGGGGTTGAATCTCAGCTTATGGAAACCCTGGATCCTTAATCCACTGAGCGTGGCCAGGGACTGAACCCACATTCTCATGGATACTAATTGGGTTCATAACCCACTAAGCCTCATCAGCAACTCCTATAATTCACTTCAAACAGAATAATACAGGATGAAAATAAAAGGATGGAGGGATTCCCATTGCGGCTCAGTGGTAATGAACCTGACTAATATCTATGAGGACGTGGGTTCGATCCCTGGCCTTGCTCAGTGGGTTAAGGATCTGGCATTGCCGTGAGCTATGGTGTAGGTTGCAGACGTGGCTCAGATTCTGGGCTGCTGTGGCTGTTGCTGTGGCCAGCAGCTGCAACTCTGCAGCTCTGAGTCAACCCTTAGCCTGGGAACTGCCATATGCTGTAGGTGCAGCCCTAAAAAGAAGAAAAAAAATTTTTTGGCACAGCAAAGGAAACCATTAATAAAAAGAAAACCCATAGAATGAGAGAAAATATTTGCAAATGAAGAAACTGACAAGGGAGTAATCTTCAAAATACACAAACAGCTCCTGAAGTTAAGTATCAAAAAAACAACCTAATCAAAAATGGGTAGAAGATCTAAATAGCCGTTTCTTCAAAGAAGACATATGGCAAGAGTTCCCGTTGTAGCTTGGCAGTAAAGAACCTGACTAGTATCCTTGAGGATGCAAGTTCAATCCCTGGCCTCACTCAGTGGGTTTACGATCTGGCGTTGCCATATGCTGTGTGTGATGTAGGTCACACACATGGCTTGGATCCTGCATTGCTGTGGCTGTGGCTGGAAGCTGCAGCTCCAATTTGACCCCTAGCCTGGAAACTTCCATATGCTACATGTGCGGCCCTAAGAAAAAGCAAAGAAGATATATGGATGCCAAAAAAACACATGAAAAGATGCTCAACATCACTAATCATTAGATAAATGCAAATCAAAACTATTATGAGGTACCACCTTACACCAGCCAGAATGGCCATTATCACAAAGTCTACAAATAATAAATGCTAGAGGGGGCATGGAGAAAAGACAACCCTCTTATACCGTTGGTGGGAATGTACATTGGAACAACCACTGTGGAAAACAGTATGGAGGATCCTCAAAAATCTAAAAATAGAACTACCATATGATCCAGCAATCCCAATTCTGGGCATCTATCCAGAAAGAATCATAATTCGAAAAGTTACATGCACCACAATGCTCTTCGTAGCACTATTTACAATAGCCGAGACATGGAAGTAACATAAATGTCCATCAACAGAGGAATGGACACAGAAGCTGTGGACATATATACTATGGAAAATTACTCAGCCACGAAAAAGAACAAAATAATGCCTTCTGTAGCAATGCGGAGAGACCTAGAAAGTATCATACTAAGTGAAGTTAGTTAAAGATAAACATCATATCACCTATATGCGGAATCTTAAAGACACAAATGAACTTATTTGAAAACAGAAACAGACTCACAGACTTCGGAAAACTTGTGATTACCAAAGAGGACAGGTAGGAGGGTGAGACAGTTGGATTGGGGGTTTGGGACTGGCATATGCACACTGAGGTATATGTAACAATTGGCCAATGGGGACCTGCTGTATAGCACAGAGAACTCTACCCAATATTCTGTGATAATTTATGTGGGAAAAGAATCTGAAAAAGAATGGATATGTATATTTGTATGACTGGGTCACTTTGTTGTACAGTAAAATATCGCAGCCTTGTAAATTAACTACACTTCTTTTTTGGATGCCCATGCCATGTGGAAGTTCCTGGGCCAGGGGTCGAACCCGAGCCATAGTTGTGACCTGTACCACAGCTGGATCCTTAACCAGGTGCACCACAAGGGAATTTTCCCAAAAAAACTTCACACTTAATAGTACAATATTGAATATGGTCCCCCTAGAATCAAAACCAAGGTAAGGATGACTATTCTCACCACTCTTATTCAGCATATTGCTGGAAGTTCTAGTCAGTGCCATGAAGGAAAAACAAGGAAACAAAAGGCATAGATGGGAAAGGAAGAAATAAAGGCATAGATGGGAAAGGAAGAAATAAACAGTCTTTATTCACATGACATGAATATATATGGAGAAAATTCCATGTGATCTACAAAAACACTGTTAGGACTAGTAAGAAGACACAGCGAGGTCAGAGGATATAAACACACATACAAAAACAACTGTATCTATATACTAGCAATGAACACAACCAATTAAAAAAACTGGAGCTCCCTTCGTGGCTCAGTGGTTAACGAATCCGACTAAGAACCACGAGGTTGGGAGTTCGATCCCTGGCCTTGCTCAGTGGGTTAAGGATCCGGCGTTGCCGTGAGCTGTGGTGTAGGTTACAGACGTGGCTCGGATCCCGCGTTGCTGTAGCTGTGGCGAAGGCCAGCAGCTGCAGCTCCCGTTAGACCCCTAGCCTGGGAACCTCCATATGCCACGGGTGCAGCTCTACATAAAGGCAAAAAGACCAAAAAAAAAGAAAAAAACTATATATATATATATATATAGATAGATAGATATGATCACTTACAGTGAAGTATTTAGGTACAAACCTAAAAAAACACATACGAGACTTGTACGTTGAAAACTACATGTTGATGAAAGAAATCAAAGACCTAAATTAATGGAGGGATATACCATGTTCACAGACTGAAAGACAACATAAAAGAAGACTCCCATTCTCCTTCATCTGATATATAGGTTTACTGAAAGTCCTATCAAAACCCTAGCAAGATTTTTTTGTAGATATAGGAAAAGATTTTTCTAGAACTTATATTGAATAGCTGAAACAATTTTTAAAAAGACAAGTGAGGAGTTCCCACCGTGGCTCAGCAGTAACAAACCTGACTAGTATCCATGACGACACGGGTTCAATCCCTGGCCTTGCTCAGTGGGTTAAAGGAACCAGCATCGCTGTGAGCTGTGGTCACAGAAGTGGCTTGGATCCTGTATTACTGTGGCTATGGCTGGTGGCTACAGCTCTGGTTCAACCCCTAGCCTGGGAACTTCCATATGCCACAGGTGCAGTGTTAAAAAGCCAAAAAAAGACAAGCGAGAGTGGATAGAATCTCAAAATTTAACACAGAGCAAAAATATTGGAGGGATAGGTACAGAGATCAGTGGAACAGAACACAGTATTCAGAAACAGGCCCACACAGGAGTTCCCACTGTGGTGCAATGGGATCGGCGGCCTCTTGAGAGTGCTGGGATGCAGGTTCGATCCCACGCCCAGGACGGTGTCAAGGATCCAGCATTGCTACAGCTGTGGCTTAGAATGCACGGCTCAGATCTGACCCAAGCCGGGAACTCCATTCACAGCAGGGCAGCCAAAAAAAGAGTAAAAAAAAAAAAGGCCCACACAATACTCAAATTAATTTTGATAAAATTACAAAACCAATTTATTGGAGGAAGGACACTTTTTCAAGAAATGGTACAGTTACCATCGGACACACATAACCAAATAAATGAACCTTGACCTAAAATTCACATTTTTTTTTTTTTTGGTCTTTTGGCCTTATCTAGGGCCGCACCTGCGGCATCTGGAGGTTCCCAGGCTAGGGGTCTAACAGGAGCTGTAGCCGCCGGTCTACACCACAGCCACAGCAACGCGGGATCCGAGCCGCGTCTGCGACCTACACCACAGCTCACAACAACGCCGGATCCTTAACCCACTGAGCGAGGCCAGGGATCGAACCCGCAACCTCATGGTTCCTAGTCGGATTCGTTAACCACTGAGCCGCGATGGGAACTCCCCTAAAATTCACATTTTATACCAAAACTGACTCAGAAATATATCACGACTTTAAATGTAAAATGTAAATTATAAAATCTTTACATTCTAGGGCTAGACAAAGCATTCTTACACTTAATATCAAGAGTACAACCCATAAAAAGAAGATGAGGAGTTCCCGTCATGGCTCAGTGGTTAACAAATCCGACCAAGAACCATGAGGTTGCGGGTTCGATCCCTGGCATAGCTCAGTAGGTTAAGGATCCGGCGTTGCCATGAGCTGTGGTGTAAGTTGCAGATGCAGCTCAGATCCCACGTTGCTGTGGCTGTGGCGAAGGCCGGCGGCTACAGCTCTGATCAGACCCCTAGCCTGGGAACCTCCATATGCCGCAGGTGCGGCCCTGAAAAAAGACAAAAAAAAAAAAGACAAAACAAGTTACAGACGAGCTTAAGATATCTGTAAAACCACATACCCAATTAGGGATTCATATATAAAGAGCTTAAAAACTCTACAGTAAAAAAGAAAAAACAGGAGTTCCCGTCGTGGCTCAGTGGTTAACGAATCCGACTAGGAACCATGAGGTTGCGGGTTTGATCCCTGCCCTTGCTCAGTGAGTTAAGGATCCGGCGTTGCCGTGAGCTGTGGTGTAGGCTGCACAGCTCGGATCCCACGTTGCTGTGGCTGTGGTGTAGGCCGGCAGCTACAGCTTCTATTAGACCCCTAGCCTAGGAACCTCCATATGCTGCAGGAGCAGCCCTAGAAAAGGCAAAAAGACAAAAAAAAAATTAAAAAAAGAAAAAGAAAAAACATTTCAAGTAGAAAATGGTAAAAGTCATGAAGAGACATTTCACTGAAGATAAGGATGGCAAATAAATATATGAAAAAAGGTTCAACATCATTAACCACCAGGGAAATGCAAATTAAAACTATATACCTATCAGAATGGCTAAAATTTAAAAGCATTGAAAATACCAAATGTTGCTTAGCATATGGAGAAACTGGATCCTACTGCTAGTGGGAATATAAAATGCTACAGCTATTCTAGAAAATAGTTTGGCAGTTTCTTTGAAAAGATGAACATGCAACTAATCATATGACCTGCAATTGCACTCCTAGGCATTTACCACAGAAAACTAAAAATAATGTTCACACAAAAACTTGTACATCAAAGTTTACAGCAGCTTTACTGACAAAAGCCAAAAGCTGGAAACAACCCAGATGTCCTTCAAAAGGTGAATAGTTAAACTGTGGGACAACCACACACAGAATACTATTCAGTGATCAAAAAAAAAGAAGAACCTATTGGTACATTCAAAAACATGGATGGAGCTCCAGAGAACTGTGCCATGTATCACAAGGACAGGTAAGCAGATATGACAGTAAAAGGGAAAGATGACGGATGCTTATAGTGATGGAAATATTCGACCTGTCTGAATCAATGTCATCCTGGTTATGATACTATACTATATTTTTGGAGGATGCTAAATTAGCGGAAACTGATAAAAGATCCACAAACAAGCTCTCTCTATTCTTACAACAGCATGTAAATCTACAATTATCTCAAAATGTAAATCTAATTTTTAAAAAAGTAACCAAACTTCAACTGCTACAACATTTACAAAGTTACAACTCTAAGAGTCTAATTTCTTTTAAAGGTATGACAGATAACTGTGAGATTTCTTATATTCTTCCTAGTCTCTGTTTTGATAATCCTAAGTAAGAAGAACCTTATACAATTGAGTCTGGCCAACTTAGTACATGTAAGTATCTGAACCTCTTAAAAAAAAAAAAACAAGAACAAGAGTTCTTTTTTTCTTTTTTAATGTATTTTCGTCTTGTCTCACATTTTATTTACTTATTTAGAGCATAAACCTAAACTACTTCCCCAAAGGATAGGAGATTATCATACCTTGGCACCATACAAATCTGAGTTCTTCATTAAAAATTCTGCTGATGTTCGTACCGTGACTCCTGTAGTTTCACATTGCAGAACACAGTTTTCCAATGTAGTCTTGCCACGGTGAATGACTATGATAAAAACATGCCATCAAATGCTTTAAGAAGGAATATATCGTTTCCAATATTAGAAATGGCCTAGAGCTGATACTAGATACAGTCTAAATATTTCTCTTTAAACTACTACTTGAATTACAAATTCATAATTTATAAAATATGATGATTTTGAGTTATTTTCTAAAATCTCAAAGCAGAATTCTTAAAAAAGAATGCCTTGATCTCAGAAATGCAAAATCAAGTTAAAAAGCACTGCTTGGGTGACTGTGTCACTTTGCTGTACAGTAGGAAATTGACAGAATACTGTAAACCAGCTATAATGGAAAAAATAAAAATCATTATTAAAAAAAAAAAAAAAGCACTACTGGGAGTTCCCATTGTGGCGCAGAGGAAACAAATCCGACTAGGAATCATTAGGTTGCAGGTTCGATCCCTGACCTCGCTCAGTGGGTTAAGATTCTGGCGTTGTCCTGAACCGTGGTGTAGGTCACAGACGCGGCTCAGATCTGGTGTTGCTGTGGTGTAGGCTGGGAGCTCTAGCTATGATTCAAGATTCAGTCCCTAGCCTGAGAAACTCCATATGCCAAGGATGTGGCCCTAAAAAGCAAAAAGCAAAAAAAAAAAAAAAAAAAAGGCACTACTCATTACAAAAAAAGTATCGGAAAGTAATTTTCATGAGTATCTTAGAAGGGAGAAGAGGAGGCCTGATTCAAGGTAGGTGATACAGATCCTAGTAAACAAATACTATCTCAATGTGAAGACAGCTAGTTTGAGTCCAGGACTAAGTTGGGAACACCAAGTGTGATATTGGAATGTTTGAAAAGAAATGACCACACAGAGACCAATATTAAACTAACAAATAATTTTTAAGAATAGGCTAAACTAATTTTCACTTTAGAGTAAGCTTCCTAAGTTACCAAGCTACGTACATAAATAATTAATCAGCCTTCCATGCTACTCAAGAGTGGTATTTTATTAAATTCTATCTTCCAGGGAAAGTAAAGTTTTCCTTCAAAGCCTGAAACTAATAGTAAATGAAATAAAAAGATATTTACTTAATATTCCTTCTACGGCATCATGCTGAACAAATTTTATGCTTGAGATTTTAATATCCGCACCCGTACAATCCACAAAAGTGTCTCCTTTGCCTCTCTTTTCTATGACAATATCATCTGGTAGACCATATCCTAAGGAAGAAAGCAAGAAGATTTAAGACAGGTGAGGGGAAATGTCTAAGCACAAAATTGCTAGATAGGTTTCTGTTTCAAATGACTTCAAATGATACTTGACATCAGTCAACCCAGTTGCATTTAAATAAAATCTAGTTATCTCCCTACATATTTTGTTTAATTTATACCAAAGTATATAATTTTTAATAACATCAATTCCTCAATTTGCCCGCGTATCAGAAGACTACCCCCCAATCAACCATCTCATACCACTTTCATTTTTTTTTTTGTCTTTTTGCCTTATCTAGGGCCGCACCCGCGACATGTGGAGGTTCCCAGGCTAGGGGTCTAACAGGAGCTGTAGCTGCCGGCCTTCGCCACAGCAATGCAGGATCCGAGCTGTGTCTGCAACCTACACCACAGCTCACAGCAACGCCGGATCCTTAACCCACTGGGCAAGGCCAGGGATCAAACCCACAACCTCATGGCTCCTAGTCAGATTTGTTTACCACTGAGCCACGAGGGGAACCCCTTATACCAGTTTCAACACTAAATTCACTTATGAAACTGCTATAAAAATGATAATAGTCTTAAGTACTCACAGCTGGGTCAAAGGGCTTTAAAGTATTTAGCCTTTATTAAGTTTCCCGACCCCCAACTCTAAGATTCTATTTTTCTAATGTATTTAGGTCTGAAAAAGCCTAAGCATTACTCAAGATTTTCTAATTTTTATACTCTCTTAAACAGACTGACTTAAAAATCTGACAAACTGACTTAAAAGTTTTAGCTATTGGAACAATTTACCTTGTTAACCAGTAAAAACATTGTTCTCTACAAAACTTAATCAAACTAATAATGCAGACCAGACCTCTGAATTAGGATTATAAAAAATTGGAGCATCAGGGAGTTCCCGTTGTGGCTCAGCAGGTTATGAATCCAACTAGTATCTATAAGGATGCAGGTACCATCCCTGGCCTTGCTCAGTGGTTTAAGGATCTGGCATTGTTGTGAGCTGTGATGTAGTTCGAAAGTGTGGCTTGGATCCTTTGTGGCTGTGGCTGTGGCTGTGGCTGTGGCTGTGGCTGGCAGCTGCAGCTCTCATTTGACCCCTAGCCTGGGAACTTTCATATGCATTCAGCAGATGCTGCCCTAAAAAGAAAAAAAAATTGAAGCATCAGAAAACTGGAGAACTTTACTTGACTTTCATTGTAAAACAGAACCACATAAGACAAAGCTCTAAGAAATAACTCTCATTGTCTAAAGCTGAGGTTTTGGGGGTTTTTTTTGTTTTGTCTTTTTAGGGCTACACCCGAGGCATATGGAGGTTCCCAGGCTAGGGGTCCAATCGCAGCTGTAGCTGCCGGCCTACACCACAGCCACAGCAACGCAGGATCCGAACCACGTCCGTGACTTATACCACAGCTCGCGGCAATGTCTGATACTTAATCCTCACTGAGTGAGACCAGGGCTTGAACCACGGTCCCCACGGATACTAGTTGGGTTTGCTAACCGCTGAGCCATGACGGGAAGTCCCAAAGCTGAATCTTTAACTGAGTAAATGAAAGAATTAACTACATTAAACAGGCAAAACCTCTAAAGTTTTCTGTTTGAAGAGTACAGACAAGGAATTCCATGTGGCTCAGTGGGTTAAGCACCCAGCATTGTCTCTGTAAGGATATAGGTTCAATCGTTGGCCTTGCTCAGTGGGTTGAGGATCTGGCACTGCCACAAGCTGCAGCACAAACTGAAGATGTAGCTCGGATCTGGTGTTGCTGTGGTTGTAGTGTAGACTGCAGTTGCAGCTCCAATTTGACCCCTGGCCCGGGAACTTCCACATGCTGCAGGTGTGGCCATAAAAGGGGGAAAAAAAAAAGTAGAGACAAGCCTTTAGGGGTACTGGAGAATGCTAGAGGACTCCACACACACGGGAATGCTGTGTTGACTCTTGATGATTGGATTATGAGTAAATTATTTTTTTGTCCTGATTATTTGTGTCCACACATATTTTGTATATTTTTATAATAACTATCACTTATCAGTAGAAAAATTAAAAATATAAAAAGAACAGCCAATATTGAGAATAAACAGATTATCACATAAACACGTTACGAAATTATATATTCTTAGCAGTTTAAAACACAAAGCTATCACTTAAGTGAATCTAAACAAGAAAGAAAAATCCTATTCCGTTAATACTCTTCACAGAGTAGGTACTCAACACGTATCTTGTTATAAGTGTAGACATAAATCAGATAAGCCATCAGCTAAACTTTTATTTTACTCATGAACAAGTACCCCATATATTCACACTAGAGATACCATCTGATTTCCTAAATTCTCAGAAATGCCTTCTGCTCATAAATTTAGTCGTTTTTACACTTAACTATCAGAATTCTATATGGTTATTTATGATACTTTGGCAATTACATTATAATTTCCTCACCAATCTGGGAAGAATGCTTACCCACACAATCTATAATAGCAATGCTGTTTGTACTATGCCAAAAAAATAAAGTGTTTTTATTGCAGTGATTTATCCTGCAGATGTGTTATTTATAAACACTCATCTATTATATATCAAATATTGGAGAGGAAAAAGAACAAAAATTACACACATAAAACAAAAAAGGGGGCGAGGTGATATACTAGTGAACAGCAGGAAATTAAACTCCCAGTCTTGCTTCCATTAAGAAGTTTTGACAAGATAAAGAACATGGCTTAAGCAGTCTGTGAACAGCTGTGCCAGTCCCATAATGATATACGATTTTTTGCATTGCAAGCCTTATTGCTAACTTGAAATTCTGTTGGTAAATAGTTGAGCAGGTGCATCTAAATGTGGAGTGCTCTGGAAATACACAGGACCAAGGTGAACTACTGTAAAATAACCTACATATAGGACTCACTCTCAGTGTACAATAAGATTATAAATGCTGGAGTTCCCATTGTGGCTCAGTAGTTAATAAATCTGACTACGATCCATGAGGACGCAAGTTCGATCCCTGGCCTTGCTCAGCAGGTTAAGGATCCAGTGTTGCTGTGAGCTGTGGTGTAGGTTACAGACTCGGCTGGGATCTGCCGTTGCTGTGGCTGTGGCACAGGCCGGCAGCTAAAGTTCCAATTTGACCCCTAGCCTGGGTACCTCCATATGCCACTGGTGCAGCCCTTAAAAAAAAAAAAAGACCGTAACTGCTAAAAAGTTATTTATTTTTACTAGAATCTTTCAACATCAATGTTCTAAAAGTACACTTTAGAATTTGTGACATTTAGCAAGCTTTCAAAAAATTAATATTTTAGGTCTAATTTCAAGTTGGACCTAGACTTCTCACAAAAATAAGCTAAATTTAAAACAAAAACTATGCACCATATGAAACAAAAGTGGAAACAAATTTAAAAACACTAAACTTTAAAATAATATAGCTGGGAATGTTTCTTTTTTTATTCTAGAAATTAGATTTCCTTTTCATCAACTACCTATGATCTGGAAATATGCTTCTTAATGGTCTTTTATTCTCTTTATTTTCATCTTCCCAACACTTAAAATGTCACAAAGAAACATACCTCAAGTTGCTCAAACACTGGGTCAATCCCCTGTAGGTTTCAACAGCCCTTAATGTTTCAAGGCGACTCATTTGAAATCAAATGGGTTGAAATCAAGTTCTTGGAGATTCAACAGGATCAGAGATTTACAGTTTTCCTAAGCGTATCATGCAAGAGAGTTTGGTTATGTGATCTTCATACTCACCTTCCAACTCAATGGAGTCAGCAATGGAGAATGTGCCATGTACCACATAATGGCCAGGACAAACAATAACAGTATCACCCTCATAGCAGGCATTTATAGCAGACAACGGATCACTATGGAACTAGAAAACAACAACAACATATTGCAAATATATACCCCCAAATGCAGCCTGAGCATTACTCCAGGTGTCTTCATGTTTCACTTTGAAAAAGGAGCCAA
>PVHT020000178.1:9321683-9338655 GCA_004024745.2 Catagonus wagneri
GAAAAAGGAGCCAAAACTGCATATGTAGGTATCTCCTTGGCTATGCACTGAGCCCAGTGCATGCTTGATAAGTGACTAGTGCTATGGAAAGGCAGTGCTCTCTCAGCTTCTCATTTCACAGAAAGCCAGTTTAGGGAAACTCCTGTAAACACCCTGTAGAATTCAAGAAAGCCTGGGGTGAATCAAAAGGAAAAGAGCTACCTGGAGCAAGAAGCCCTACTTTTACCTGGATTTCTATGTCTTCCTTACAAGGCTCTGGACAAAGCCTGTCCCTGAGGAGGGACTGCAGCAGACCAGCTGTCACAGTGGAGGAGACCACATGAGTGATCTTCTCACCATTTGGACGGACGCCCTTTGCTTGGATATTAGAATTCTTCTGATAACCAAATACATATCTAAAAAAAACAACAAAAACAGACCTGTCAGTTCTCAGTAAGATAGCTGGTTGGAAAGGATGCCAACTAATTAAGAATAACAAAGATACACGTACCTCAACAAAGGATTCTCGATGAGTTTTAGCTTTTGTTTCAACTGTTCAATCTCTGAATACAATTTTAACCCTTCCACCATGGAGATGTTTTCCTGCTCGGAATCAGAGTTACAATTTGACAAACTGCTTCTCAGATTTAAAAATTTCCTGTAACTCTCCTCACACTGAGTCAACAGATTTTGGTAGTCCACAATAAGTCCCGAAGGAACTCGGTCTTCAAGAATATCATAATGCCTGAAAGTTTAAAAGCAAACTGAAATCTGTTGCCTTTCAGACATGTTTCCCCATTGTTAAGACAGCCCATTGAACAGTTAGGATACGCTTAGAAAACTGTGAATCTAACACCCATAAGAAAAGTGTTTTATGGTATGTAACTCAGGAACATGTTAAATCTTTCCAAATAGGTGGAAGCTACTGAAAGTTTTAAAAACCACTTCATTAAGATCAATAATTTTTCTTTTTTGAGGAGTTGCTATTTTTTCCCCTCAGATCCAAGCACTTGTGCTTTTGAAATACTGAAAGTACATGCTGTACAATTTGTAATCATTACTTAATAAGAAACTATTTTCCATATATTAGATTCAAATCAGTAATTGGGCGGCAGAGGGTAGTCTGAAAGTAGGGATGGGGAGGAAGGTATCCCAAACAGTTTCGTAGCAATGCTTAAGATTACCACATTTAGAGGATCAAAAATGTAAAATGATTTACACCATCTAGTCCTTCCCGGCATTTAAAGCACTATGGAGCAGACAGAACTTTGCAAATCAACTATTAAAAAAAGGAAAGAACATTCTATTGAAATAGAAGACATTGTGTCAGATTTCAAGTGAAACAACGAAAAGACTGATCACTGACTTCAAAGATATTCTTGCTTTGAGAGGCAAATGTGTATATAGCTGATCATTAATTGTGCTCTCTCATCTCATATACTACTACTGTCAGCCTCTCAAGGCCCAATCTATGTCTATCATATGCATGAGCTGACCCACGGTGGCTTAATAAACTATCATTCCCACAGACTTAAAAACAAAACAAAAAAAAACCCACTATGGAGCAAAATTACACTGCATATTCTCAGGATACTCCTAGAGTACTTCAAAAACATAAGCTCCTGAGATTCTGAGAAAAAAAAAAAGTTGTTATTACTAGAGTGACTAAAACAAAATAACCTTGTATTGGACAAATTTATTGGCATTTAAAAGTATATTATTAATTTATATACCTTCTCAAATGTAGAGACAGAATAAAAATGTACTCCTAGATGTAATAAAATAATTTATGAATCAAGTTAGTGTATATGAAATTAATGGATCTAAAAATAAATGCTAGTGTATATGAAATTAATGGATCTAAAAATAAACTTCAATATTACTGTCATTACCTGTAGTTTTAAAACAGTTGCTTTATTTACCAGTTAAAAGTATACTCACTTAGGCCAGAGCTGCTTGACCTAAGCTGCATGTTAGGATCACTGGGGAGCTTTTAAAAATACAGATGCCCAGGTTCCCATCCAGACCAATTAAACTGGTCTTTAGAAGCCCAGGGGTTGTTTGTTTGTTTGTTTGTTTGTTTGTTTTTAAAGTTCCCTGGGGAATTTTAAGGTGCAGCCAAGGTTGAAAACTATTGCCTTAGATATGTCTTAAGTTCATCACGCTCTAAAACAGAGGGAAAAAAATAGAACTACATCCTAAACAAAGTTACATCAAAATGCAGTGAATATTTAAATATTTAAAATGAATAAAAAATGGTTTTCTACACTTTTCAAGTACATGAATTAGGTGAAGCTTGAAAAGCAAGGATTTTTGTCTGCTTTGGTTAATCCATACCCATTTAAAGATATTCTAGAAATCCACTTGGCAAACAAGAAATTGGGGACCAAACCACTGGCTGTTTGATCAGGTTTATTAAGTTATGAAGATTAAGATTCAAATTTAAAAATAAGTTTCTTAGCGTTTCCAATATCCATGCCAATCAGCTTATTTCTTCTCATTATAGTGATGCTTCGTAGTCTGAAAGTAATGAACCAATATCTGTGTCTCAGACCCACAAGCTTTGAAGCACAGCCTTTTGAGAATTAGACAGGGAAAATATTTACTTCACAGGGCAAAATCAAAACAGTATGGTTTGATTCCCTTTAAATCTTGCCTGTGGATAACTCTACTCCTGTCTTAGCCTAGGGACCTTTCAAAGAATCTGCCTATATTTGATAACATTCCAGTTTCCCCATTAAGTACCATGGTTTCTTCTCCATAACTGAAAACAATTCCTCCATTATTCTTTCCCACCTGCCAATTATGTACAAGATATGTATGTAAATCTTTTCTTATTGTTTGAACATGTAAGGCTGCCAAATCAAAATGCAGTTTTTTCCAAGTAAAGATCAAATTTGCCAGATACGATATTCATCTACCATTACATTCCCCTTCAATCAAAACCAATCATTGCTCTTTAAGAGCAAGTGTATCAAAACTAGAAAATATGCAAGCTTATTGAAATTCTGGCATTTTATTTAATACGCTATGGGAAACTAGGAAATGCACAATGAAAAAAATTGGAAAGACTAAATAGAAATCATAGCCAATTTATGAAAAGCTGAAAAATTAGACATTCAAAATTCTAAACCAGGTAGAACCATTAACTAGACTTCTCACAAATTCTTTATTATTTACTATTTAAACTAACCAGTAGCAACTTATCAAATTGGGTTCCACACAAATGTAAAGGATTACTGCCTTATCTTATATAACCAAATAATCTTTTACATAAGGAAAAAGATTACCTTCTACAAACTGTTTTGGGGGGCGGGAGGCACACAAGGTCTAAATTTATTCTTACTGCAGCACTGCCTATTGAATTAACACTTAGAAGCACCAAAAAATTACCTGGTCTTACAGCACCATCTAGTGGAATTTAACAAAATCAGTGCAGGATAACTGTTTTGAGTTGCATGGTTAATCTGGGGTATTTTTATAATGGAAGGGTTTTTCCCTACCAAAATATGATAAATCAGGAGAATGTGTTTATGTACTCTGTTTATTTAGGTATGTGTTTAGGTGTGTTTAGGCATTTTAGAAATTTTTATCCACCATTAACTATTTAATATTTTCATCTATTTATCAAATAAGATTTAAGGATAAGAACTTGACAAAATATTCTGAGGTTAGTCTGTGTAGCTTCAAATTTACAAGTGGGCTATTAACCTACACATTCTTGCATTCTCTGCTTTTAGACTCTAGAAACACTAAAAGCAGGTTTCTCAGAGTTCCCGCTGTGGCACAGCAGGATTGGCAGTGTCCTCTACAGCTCCAGGATGCAATTTCAATCCCTGGCCCTACACACTGGGTTAAAGGATCCAGAGCTGGCTGCAACTGTGGCTCAGATCTGCACTCCATATGCCTCAAGGCAGCCAAAACTGAATAAATAAGTAAATAAATAAATAGTTTAAAAAAATAGATAAAAGTAGGTTTCTTTGAACTTGTACAAGTTTAATTTAATAACTTGTCCATGGGTTATACTACTTGTATATCAGTCTTTCCATCTGTAGGACTCTGGAGTACATACACACACATACGCACCACACAAATAGCTATTTTTTCCTGACACGTATAACGCCACTAATAAATACTTACAATCTCAGAGTTCCCCTCGTGGCTCAGTAATAACAAACCCGACTAGTATCCATGAGGACTGGGACACTTGCTCAGTGGGTTAAGGATCTAGTGTTGGCATGAGCTGTGGTGTAGGTCTCAGATTCGGCTCAGATCCTGCACAGCTGTGGCTGTGATGTAGGCCAGCAGCTGCAGCTCCAATTGACCCCTAGCCTGGGAACTTCCATATGCCATGGGGATGGCCCTAAAAGAGACAAAAAAATAAAATAAAATTAATAAATACTTACAATCTCAATCGAGGTTCAACACATCTGACAAAATAATCATACTCATCCTCTTCCTCTTCGTCCCAGCTCCTCCAAATGTTTTGATAAAAAAATCTGAAAGGAAATTAGTATCACTCAAATGCAATCACTGGCTCAAAACGTTAGGGTTTGGGAGAGGTAAGAGCTAAAGGGTAAATCAAAACAATTCTATCAACTATGGTAAAAAAGACTGTGTTTGCTAGGCTCAGTGTCATGAGTCACACAAGAACTTCTTTGGACTGAATAAAGACGTTTTTCTACAACATTGTTCCAACAGGACCTTCTTTTTATCAGAACAATTTGTTGACCACCTGGGTCAACAACTGGGTGGTCAGCTGGGTGGAAGGTGGTGCCATTTGTCAAAACAGAAAAGATCAGGAGAGAAGAAAGGAGTTTAGGGTTGAAAATAGTTTTCGCCATGTTCAGGTTGAGATGCCTATTTGAACTCCGAGTGGATGACGTCAAGAGTGCAGACGAATATTCAAGTCCAGAGCTCAACGAAAAGGTCAAGGCTAGAGACATAAATCTGGAGGTTGTCGGCATACTGATGGCATTACAGCAAAAGATGGGACCGTCCTAGGACATAATATAAAGCAGTGGTTCTCGACATTGGCTGCACAGTAGAGTCCCCTGTGAAGCTGTTAAAAACTGATTTTGAACCCTATCCCAGACCATTAAATCAGACTCTCTTGGGTCGGGAATGGCAGAGGGACTGAACAGGATCCAAACTTCTATAAAGCTCCCCAAGTGACTTAACAAATTTTTTATCGTGGAAAATTTCCAACATACATAAGAGCAAATAGTATCATGAATACCATGTACCAATCACCCAGCTTCAACAATTACCAACCATGGCAATCTTATTTATCTCTATCCCACCCACTTAACTCTCTGTTTTCCTACCCCCACCATCCTGACACTGGATGATTTTAAATCAAATTTCTGACATACCACTCATCAACTTTTAGTATGTACCACTAAAATAAATCTATAAAGTTTTAATTTCTTAATATTCAAGTATCTAGTCAGTGTTCAATTTTCCCTAATTATCTCTTTTGTTGTTGTTGTTTTACAGTCGGGTTGTTCAAATCAGGATTCAAACAAGGGTCAGACATTGAACTTAATCAAATCACTTCACTCTACAGATTATCCCTCCCTCTCTTTCATCCTGCAATTTTTTTTCCTTTTACAGCCGAACCTGGGGCATATGGAAATTCCCAGGCTAGGGATCAAACTGGAGCAGCATCTGGGACCTATGCCACAGTTTGCAACAACACCAGATCCTTAACTCACTGAACAAGGCCAGGATGGAACCCAAACCCACAGCCTCACAGAGACAACATCAGGTCCTTAACTTGCTGAGCCACAAAGGGGACTCCTGCAATTTAACGGTTTTCCACACTTGGATCTTACTGACTGTATATCCCCATGGGGATCCTTTATCATGTTCTTCTGTTTCCTTTATTTCTAGTAAAGTGATAGCAAGAGCTAGACGATCATCTTTAGGAAAGACTTTCTGGCAAGAAAACTTCAAGGGAGGTATAGTGTACTTCATCAGGAAGCACAAGATACCTGCTTATCTCTTATGATGATGAGGTCAAGAACAATCAGTGGTCAGTCTGATCCACCTGCTGCAAAGGTCCCCATCAGATTTTCACCAATGGCTGTAGCAGCCATTGATAATCACGCCTAGAACCTCAATTTTATTATAGGCTGCAAAGTACTTCATTCTTCACATATTAGTTGGACTCCTATAAAGAAAATTCCCAGGAGATTCTAATGTGCTTCCAGAGCTAATGAGAGAGAGAGGGAGAGAGAGAAAGAAAAGTAGACAGCCCGGTCTGATTCTGGAGAACATCAACATTCTAAAGCTTTAGCATGAGAGGAAGAGCAGCCAATCTCGCTAAAAAAAAACAAGCCTGTGACACACCATCACAATGGTGGAGTCCCAGAAGCTGGGAGGAGAGTATGTTAAGAAGATGGGAATTGGAGTTCCCATTGTGACACAGCAGAAACAATCTGACTAGTAACCATGAGGTTGCAGGTTCAATCCCTGGCCTCATTCAGTGGGTTAAGGATCCAGCGTTGCTGTGAGCTGTGGGGTAGGTCACAGATGCGGCTCCGATTTGGCGTTGCTGTGGCTGTGGTGTGGGCCAGCGGTTGTAGCTCCGATTTGATCTCTAGTCTGGGAACCTCCATATGCTGCTGCAAGTGAGGCCCTAAAAAGCAAAAAAAAAAAAAAGATAGGAATCATCAAATAATTAGAATGTGACCAAGAGGCCAAGGGAAGATGAGATCAGAGGAGTGATGACCGGAAAAGAGGATATGGATGACCTCAAGCACAGTTTCAGTGGTGCTGCAGGGGTAGAAGTGTTCGTGGAATGCCAAGAAGTACAGCCTACATAGCCATCAAAAAGTTGAAAAGGGGCTCAGTGGTTCACAAATCTGACCATGAGGTTGCGGGTTCGATCCCTGGCCTCGCTCAGTGGGTTAAGGATCCGGCGTTGCCGTGAGCTGTGGTGTAGGTTGCAGACATGGCTCAGATCCTGCGTTGCTGTGGCTGTGGCGAAGGCCGGCAGCTACAGCTCCTGTTAGACCCCTAGCCTGGGAACCTCCATATGCCACGGGTCCCACGTTGCTGTGGCTGTGGCGAAGGCCGGCGGCTACAGCTCCTGTTAGACCCCTAGCCTGGGAACCTCCATATGCCGGGGGTGCAGCCCCAAAAACACAAAAAGACAAAAAATAAATAAATAAACAAGTTGAAAAGGAAGGAGCAGTGCAAACGAAGCTCTCTCTTAATTCTTATAGATCAGATTGCCAGTCTCTTAACCCTCTAGAGTCCATCTCAAAAAAATAAAACAAACCTGAGTAAGGCTTTCTTTACTCAACCAAAATATTCTGCTGGCTCTTTGTTGTCCTCAGAATAAAGTCCAAATTCCTGAGCTTGGTGATAATACACGGATTCACAATCCAGCTCTGAAGCACCTCCCTTGCCTCGGAGCCCCTGCAATTCAAACTCCAATTTCACAAGCTCTTTCAAACCTGCTGTGACAGGCTGGTCAGACTGCCTTCTACCTTTTCCACCTGGTAGGCTTATATTTACGTTTCATGCCTCAGCTCAAACAGCCTCACCAGCACAGTATTCACATATCATTCACATCTGCACTTCCTCCAGTGTTTGCACTCTCAAACAGAAACTGGGGAGTTAGCCTTGACTTCCCTACATCCTCTCCACCACCAAGTCTTAGTCATCCTATTTTCTCAATAAGCCTAACATTCACTCTCCATATCTCCACTCTAGTCTACTCTCTTCTAACTGGTCTCCCCACCCCTTCTCCTTCCATTTGTTTTCTATACAGCAGCCAGAATGAACCTTTTAAAACACAAAGCTGATCATATTCGCCGTTGATTGAAAACCCTTCAATGGGAGCTCCTGTCATGGCTCAGCAGAAACGAATCTGACCAGCATCCACGAGGATGCAGGTTCGATCCCTGGCCTCGCTCAGTGGGTTAAGGATCCAGCATTGCCGTGAGCTGCGGTGTAGGTCACAGACACAGCCTGGATCTGGCATTGCTGTGGCTGAGGCGCAGGCCAGCGGTTACAGCTCTGATTCGACCCCTAGCCTGGGAACCTCCGTATGTGGCGGGTGTGACCCTAAAAAGACAAAAAAAGAGAAAACCCTTCGATGGTTTCCTACCACTCTTGATTCATTGGCTGACAAAGCCCTGCATCTTCTGACTCCTACAATCTCTAAGCTGGCTTCCTAGGTCTCTTCTATTACTGTGTTCCAACCACAATGGCCTTTCAGCTCCTGAAACTGAGTTCCTGAACCTGTTCCCCACCTCCACTCTGCCACAACCACTTTCACCTAGCCTACCCTTCAGACCCAAGTTCAAATACCATTTCCTCAGGAAGTAACCATTTTACAGCAACCTGACCTAGCCTTAGAACACTCTGTGATCCCTCACGGCACTCACTGCAGTTTCCAGTCACACACATATCTTTGTATGATTATTTCATTAAGGTTCACCTCCCGCCTTTGCCTGGACAGCTCCCTGGTGATGTTACTGTGCCTGTTTGGGGTACCGGTCAAATCTCATCCTCAACTCAGGGCCTGGCACAAATATGTATTGAATAAAACTCCTCATAATTTTACCTTTTCTGGACACTAACCAGAATCTGAAAAATCTAGCCAGGCTCTCCTTTAAATAATATCATTACTAATTCCAGATACTTGTCTTTCTATCAACTTCTATACCAGTAAGTGATTAGTTGATTCTTAATTTCCTAAACTCATCAATTATCCCTTTACTTTCACATGCTTCAGTATTTTTTCCCCCCAGCATGTGGAAGTTCCCAGACCAGGGATCAAACCCAAGCCACAGCAGTAACCCGAGCCACCGCAATGACAACGCCAAGTCCTTAACCACTAGGCCACCAGAGAGCTCTTTTTTTTGGGGGGGGGGGACAGATTTTAAAGTAAGAGAAACATAACGAAGTTATTTTAGTTCTGGGTACAAGCCAGTTCTTTAAAGTCATATTGTTTGGCCTAATACTGAATACCTATGGTTAAATATCTTCTTTACACAGTTAGAAATTTTCCATGAGATGTCAGAATCAGAGCTCAAGACACTCTGCTTCTTTGCAGAGTATCATATTAAGCTCGGCAAAACCAGGTCACTAATGGTATAGAAACTGGAGAATACCTTTTGAACTACAAAACACCAAGCAACATTATTAACACGACCGCTATATTCTTCAGCCTTCCAGTTCATAGAGGAATATAAGCCCATTTTTAAATGGTCAAAAATAAGCCTCCCTTAGTAAATATAAAAAGAAGATTCTAAAAAACTATCTATATATCTAAAGAACTATCTATCTATCTATCTATATATATCTATATATTAGGAACTATCTAACAAAAACATTTATCTGAAAAACTAAAAAAAGCATACCTATTAATCCAGGTATGAGCTTTCCTCCCTGGTGAAGGGACAAGGCATGCGCCTGAACACGTGGAAGTGGCAATGCCCAAGAAGACTGAAAGGCATGTCAGTCTTTAAGGGTCCTGGAAATGGCCTGAGAAAAAGCCTTCTTTGGCCCGACACACTCCTAAAAACACTGTGCGCCTGTCTTACCAGTGCCCAGGTGGTGCTATACCGCCTTCTTCACTTTCTTTCCTTTCCTCTTATACTCAAATATATGCAAGTATAGCCTTAGCATCCAGAACTTTAAGACAGTTCCTAAATATATACAAACCAAACAAAATAAGAATCCCCTAACTTTTAACATTTAGGGACCCTGAGAGTAAGCTATATAGGAATCCTTTGTACTACTTTTCTCTAAGTCTGAAAGTACCTCAAAATGAAAAATTTAAATATATATATATGTATACATATATATATATATATATATACATTTTTTTTTCTTTTTTGGGCCGCACCTGCACCATATAGAAGTTCCCAAGCTAAGGGTCGAATCAGAGCTACAGCTGCTGGCCTATGCCACAGCCACAGCAACTCAGGATCCAAGCTGTGTCTGCGACCTATACCACAGCCACAGCAACTTGGGATCCAAGCCATGCCTGTGACCTACACCACAGTTCACAGCAACGCCAGATCATTAACCCACTGAGCGAGGTCCGGCATCGAACCTGCATCCTAATGGATCCTAGTCAGGTTCGTTACCACTGAGCCACAACAGGAACTCTGAAATTTTTAATATTTTTAAAAAATTTTCTAATTTAAAAAAGACTCCCCATCTTTGAATATTTTAAAATATTGCAGTGAACAAGTTTACAGTTTGAGTTTTGTGGGTTTTGCTCTTTTGGTTTTTGCTTTTTAGGGCCACACCTGCAGCATTTGGAGGTTCCCAGGCTAGGGGTCCAGTCGGAGCTACAGCTGCCGGCCTACACCACAGCCACAGCAATGCGGGATCCAAGCCCCATCTGCGACCTACACCACAACTCATGGCAATACTGGATCCTTAACCCACTGAGCGAGGCCAGGGATCGAACTCACAACCTCATGGTTCCAGGTCGGAATCGTTTCCGCTGTGCCACAAAGGGAACTCCTATGGTTTGAGTTTCAAATTTAGGTATAACACAGACCAGAATTACTACATTTCATCCAACGCTTTTGGCCACAAGGTTATTTTTAGCAACCTCTCTTCCTACCTGACATGCTCAATTGCAAGTGCTGTCTGGTCAAATATTCCAGAATCATCAAATACCACCCACAGCTCCTGCAGGGGCAACCGATGTTCCTTCAAATCCAAGAGCTCTTTCATACACTCTAAGGTAAAAGCGCTCACTTGAGATTCACAGAGATACGGGTCAGCAAGCCTCACCACTGCCTTCAAGGCTGCAAAGTCCACATCTGTGACCTGAAATTTAAAATATTGTGACTTAACATATGGAAATCAAAATTCAGACACATCTGAATACTACTTACGGCTGCTTTTTCAATTTCTTTTTTATTTTATTTTTTTGCTTTTTACTGCCACATGTCCGACATATGGGAGTTCCCAGGCTAGGGGTCGAATCAGATCTACAGCTGCTAGCGTATACCAGAGCCACAGCATAGTAGGACCCGAGCCATGTCTGCAGTTTACACCACAGCTCATGGCTACACCAGATACTTATCCCACTGAGCAAGGCCAGGGATTGAATCTGCATCCTCATGGATATTAGCTGGGTTCATGCGATATTAGTTGGATCACAACAGGAACTCCACAGGCTGATTTTTTTTAAAGCATGAAGTGGGAGTAAGGAGCCCATAATACAAAGGATAAACAAGGCAGGCATGGCTTGTTCCCACATGGAGCTAACACTGTAACAAACAAAATGGCAATAAGTATGTGGCAGAGAATAATGAGCAGGGGTGGTGGTCAGGCTTCAGTGGGAGGTTCAGGGGAAGTCACTTGTGGGCTGCGATGAAAAGGAAGCAGCCATCTGAAGAGCAGCAACGATGCAAAAGGCCCTGAGGGAGAGACAAGCCTGGAAGGTGGAGGCACAGAGAGGGCAGTGTTTTCTTGTAGAAACCAAAGGAAGGAAATGAGGTGGGGGCTGCAGGATGCAAGGTGAGAGGAAGGGCAGATGGGAGGGATGAGGAGACAGGAGCTCAGCTTTCATGTGTGACTAGCACAATGAGAAGCCGTAAAGCCAATACCAGGCCTTTGGTAAATGCGATACATCAGAGGTTTTAAGCTGAGGAATGGCACGTTTCTTTTTTAAAACAATGACTTTGACTGCTTTTAGAGAATTGAGGTGGGGGAGTGGCAGGTACTGCCATAACCAAATTAATAGGTCTGAACTGCAACCAAAGATACTAGCATAACCCCCAAATTTTAAATCCATGGCTGCTTGCAAACCACGGCCTTGTACATAATCACTGCAGGATGTGATGACATTTCCTAAAGGAGCTATCGCCACAACTTGTACATTTTAGTTTAACAGGGGGTTTTGTGGTCCAGTTAACAAACACTGAGAAAAATTCACAGCTGTAATTAGAGCGCAAATTTAATGTAAAGGCCCAGTCGGTTGAAAAAATAAGGTTGTTTTTACCTTCTGCTATGGGACACACTATTAAGAGGTACCAAATACCTACAAATTTGTTAGGCAAAAAACAGGCTAGTTTTTAAATGCCTGTTTGGTTTGAGCTACTTTAATGAGCTACAACTAAGAAGGTAAAAAATTAATTCAAACCCTACTTACTTTATAATTAGGCCTCTTTGTTTTTTACATGGTCTCAAATACCTCCCCCACATCACAGGTTTATAATCCATTTCCCCTTGAAAAAGGACAATGAAACAAACCACCTCAATTCCCTGGTAGCCCCTCAGCTGCCTTTAAAATTTGTGGGGAATCCTTCTTCATACACTATGGCAATTAGATGTGAAAAACATGCTCTTTTCAATCAGCTCATAAACCTTAATTAAAAATAAGCACTTTGGCTATAAGGGTCCGAAGGAAAGTGTTTCTAGCCAGAGACAAATGTCTTAATAACAGAATTAAATTTACCTCAACCAGCACCTCGAACACATTAGTGTGCCAGACTGCCCGCCATCCAGATGGTTCAAGGACCTTCTCTAAGAACTCAGCCGTGAATTCTCTTACCTCAGAGGCCTTGCAGTCAGCTATAAACAAATTAAACACAGTAAGAATTGGGACTGCATAAGGCAGAGCGCATAAAGTTAATAAATCCACCTAAATCTCCTTTCTCGGAACCAACAAATGGCAGTCTGAGAAACTGAAACAATCTACCGGTAAAAGAGGCAGCAAAAAAAGAGGACCTACTCACCTAAAATATAATCTTGATAAGCTCTGAATCGCTCATAGAACAAAAGTTGACTTGTCTGGAACATTTCTGGAAAATGAGTTTTTCCTTCTGGCACAAAACTTCGTAAACCACTACCTGGTTTATCATGGCTGCTGCACTCACTGCATGAATCGTCATCTTGTAACAAATCTAAGAAAATAACACAACAGGCAGGCTCAGCTATCCAAGACACTTCCAGTGCTTATCAACTACTTTTATTTTCATATTCTTGCTTCGAAATCCCAAACAAGGGACTTCCCATTTGTGGCTCAGCGGGGTTAAGAACCCAACAAGCATCCCTGAGGATGCGGATTGGATCCCTGGTCTTGACCAGCAGGTTAAGGATCCAGCGTTGGTGAAAGCTGCATTGTAGGTTGCAGATGCAGCTTGGATCTGGCATTGCTGTGGCTGTGGTGTAGGCTGGCAGCTGCAGCTCTGATTCGACTCCTCGCCTGGGAACTTCCATATGCTGCAGGTGCGGCCCTTAAAAGACAATAAAAATAAAAACTAAAAATTAGAAAAAGAGATTCCCAAACGAAATATAAACAAATATTTAGATACGATGCTTTACTTACCTTTTTTTTTTTAACATTGTCAGCAAAAAAAAGTTTTCCAAATTTAAAAATATCTCAAAATCCAACTTCTACTTCAAAACAATATGAACTTAAAATCCTTCATGGGTTAGGTTTTTGTTGCTGTTCTATGTGGTTTCTCAGGGAGGCAAAGAAAGAGAGTTCTTTTTCAATTCCGTGAAAGTCATTCAAGTTCTCCTTCAAAGGATACAGCCATGATTCTTACTAGAACTTATGACGGTCAAATATTTTTCAGTCATCCCCCACCAACAATTCCATAAATCTGCATTAAAATAAGGTGATTTCCTACACTCCCTTTCAAACTGAAACCCCCCTTTATTGTCTATAATATCAGCCCCTCAATAAACATGCATGAGTCTTAATAATGCATAAGGCTTACTTCATCTAGGCTACTAGGTTCCTCCTCACTAATTTCAACGCCTGTGGCTAAAGGGAAGGATTAGAAAATGCTAATCGCATTAGGTTTGGGCTGTATGTAATTATGTTTCACAAGGCATTATTTGGTCTGTGGCATATCTAATCCTGTGGAATACTATGTTTTTAATAGACAAAAGGACTACTAAATAAACAATGCTGAGGGTAACGTTTAGACTGACAAAGTCCTTTCAGTGGTTTCAGGAAGGATATCTGAGACTGTTATTAGCAGCAGTCTCTCTCTTCCCTCACCTCTTATAATTTCTCTTTTCTCTTCTCTCTCCTTCCACTTCTTTGGCCCAGTTCAGGCCACCAGAATCATATGACCCCACAGATGACCAAAGTGTACAAGGCTCTCCTGCTCACAGACAACAATGCTCCTGAGCCTCAGAGGCTATCATTACCTTACTTGCTGTGTGACAATCTCTGCGCCTCAGTTACCTCCTGTATAAAGGGAGGATGAAAACTGTGTGTCTACTTCAATCAGGAGAATTAAATAAACTAGCTGTCAATCACAACACTATCCCACACGTAATTACAGATATAAATGTTTGTTAAAGAAATAATACCTTCACCTCACACCCATCAGGTGGTTATTATCCAAAAAACAAAATAAACTATTAGGAAAACAAGTGTTGGTGAGGATGTGGAGAAACAGGAACCCTTATGCACTGTTTGGTAGGCAAGTAAAATGGTATTACTGCTACGTAAAACAGTATGGTGGCTCCTTAGCAATTTAAAAATAGGATTACCATATGACCCAACAATTCTCCTTCTGGGTATATACCCAAAAGGATTGTAAACAGGGTCTCCAAGAGATATTTGTATATCTACGTTCACAACAGCAATATTCACAATAGCTAAAACATGGAAGCAACTGATGAATGAATGGGTAAGTAAAATGTGGTATATACATATGATGAAAAATAATTTAGCCTTAAAAAGGAAGTTATGACAAGTGCTTGCACATGGATGAACATTGTGCTGAAGGAATAATCCAGACACAGAAAGAAAAATATTCTGTAATTCCGCTGATAGGAGGTACTTAGAACAGTCCAAATCATAAAGACAAAGTATAAAGGTGGTTGCCAGGGGCTGGGGGGAGGGGAGATTGGAGAGTTATTTTTCAAAAGGTATAGTTTCAGTTTACAAGATTAATAAGAGAGTTATGGTAATGGATGGTGGTGATGGCTGCACAACAATCTGGATGTATTGAATACCATTTAAAAACAGTTAAGATGATAAATTTTACCTTATGTGTATCTTAACAACAAAAAGAATATCTTACTATTGGCACAATCCTTTAGAGCCAGTTTGAAAGTATCACTTTTTACACATTATCTCACTTCGTCTTTACCACTCCACAGCACCACTGTCTGTTTTCCAAATGGAAAAACTGAAACCAAGTGACTTCTGGCAGTTTACAAGACGAGTTAGTAGAGAAATTTTCCAAGTCATCTATATTTTCTTTCTCCAGGACTCTTTCTACCACCAACGCAACTGAAAATACTGAAGCAAAACCTGAACCAGCTAAAATATCGGGGGGAGAGGGGGATGGAATCTTGGTGAAGAGGTAAGAAAGAGGTGAGAATTAGAGCTGGGTTCTATTTTTAGGCTCTGTCCCAAATTGGCTCCCCTCGCTGGGCGTGTCATCTGCCCTTAATGCTTAGTGCAGCTATCTAGGCCAAGCGTACAAATTTCTACTCTTTCGCCAAAGGGCTGTGTGGTTCTTAATCTCCTTTAGGATGCAAATAAAAAAGACGCGCCCATCCTGCAGTGACAAACGCGCACATCGCCCGCAGAGGCCCACTCAGCCAGCGGGAGTTGGAATTTCCAGCCCCACCCAACCCCCTCCGGTCTCGAGGAAGCAGAAGCCAGATTGGGCGGGAGGGAAGGAGCTGCCCAAGGGTACCTTCCAACTTCGACGTCCTGAGAATAGGTAGAGGCCTCGCCCAGCCACCGCCGCCACCCAAGCCGGCCGGGTCCGGAAGGCCTGCGCCCCAGGCGCCCTCGGAGGGTCCGGACACCCCAGGCCGCCGCTGACATGGTCCGCAGAAGGCGGCGGCTCCTCCAGCCAGACACGGCGGGTGCTCACCTTTCTCTAGGGGCGCCGGCTGCTGCTCCGCAGACCAGCGGATGCGCTCGGGCGCCATCGCCTCCGACCCCAGGCAGCCACCCGTCAGCAACCCGTCACCCATTTCAAATTTCCGCGGGCGGCCGCCCAGCCCAGTAAGGTGATGACGCAGGCGCTTCCGATTGGATAATGGGCCGAGGCTCTTGGACCAATGAAAGGAAAGTTTGCGTGGTCCTTGTTTCCACACGAGCCCCGCCCCCTTCAGCCTCCACCCACCCCGGTGACAGTGCCTGGGCGCCATCTACTGGCCGGGCGGACTGCTATTCTGGTCCAAGTTCTTGACCGGAAGGAAATTGGACAAAGTTTAACTGGGAAATTATTAGGGATGTTTTGCGAAAACCTAACAATCCATACCTGGAAATGGGATAGAGCGGGAAAGGCACTGGCTTGGGAGTCAAAAAACATACTGTTTAGACTTGTTTCTGCCATTATTACCGGTGTTACCTTGAGCAAGTCACTTCACCTCACGGGATTATCGTCAATTCTAATAGTATATTGCCCTAAAAAGCTCCAAACTTCTCACCATCAGAAGTCAGTCTCTTGGGAGTTCCCGTCGTGGTGCAGCAGAAACGAATCCGACTAGGAGCCATGAGGTTGAGGGTTCGATCCCTGGCTTCGCCTAGAGGGTTAAGGATCTGGTGTTGCCCTGAGCTGTGGTCGCAGACGCGGCTCAGATCTGGCGTTGCTGTGGCTCTGGCATAGGCTGGCAGAAACAGCTCTGATTAGACTCCTAGCCTGGGAACCTCCAAATGCCGAGGTTGCAGCCCTAAAAATACAAAAAAAAAAAAAAAAATCTCTCTCTTGTTTTCTTCTCTGTCTTCCCCTCTTTCATTCACTGCCTACACACAGAAGATATTTTTAAAGAGTGTCAAGTTGTATCTAGCATGTAAAAGTATGTTTTGGAGTTCCTATCATGGCTCAGTGGTAATGGACCTAAGATCCATGAGGATGAAGGTTCAATCCCTGGCCTTTCTCAGTGGGTTAAGGATCCGGCGTTGCTGTGAGCTGTGGTGTATGTAGATCAAAGACTTGGCTGGGAGTCCACACTGATGTGGCTGAAGCTACGGTGTAGGCTGCCAGGTGCAGCTCTGATTTGCTCCCTAGCCTGG
>PVHT020000178.1:9352128-9386233 GCA_004024745.2 Catagonus wagneri
TGGAGTTCCCGTCGTGGCGCAGCGGTTAACGAATCCGACTAGGAACCATGAGGTTGCGGGTTCGATCCCTGGCCTTGCTCAGTGGGTTAACGATCCGGCGTTGCCGTGAGCTGTGGTGTAGGTCGCAGACGCGGCTCGGATCCTGCGTTGCTGTGGCTCTGGTGTAGGCCGGCGGCTACAGCTCCGATTAGACCCCTAGCCTGGGAACCTCCACATGCCGCAGGTGCGGCCCTAAAATGACAAAAAGGCAAAATAAATAAATAAATAAATAAAAATAAAGTGTATAGTCTAGTGACTTCTAGACTAGTGTATTCACAGAGTCATTCCTCCATTATCACAATTTTAGAAAAAAATCATTACTTCAGAAAGAAACTCTATTATCTGTTAACAATTATCACTCTAATTCCCAACCCATCTCCCCCATCGATAGGAAACCACTAATTTACCTTCTTTCGCTACAGAGTTGCCTATTTTTAACATGCCATATAAAAATAATCAGACCGTACATGGTCCTTTGTGACTGGCTTCTTTTACTTAGCATGTCTTCAAGATTCATCCACATTGTGGTATGTAACAGCACTTCAGTGCTTTTTATGGCTGAATAATACTCCATTGTATGACTATACCACAATTTGTTTAGCTGTTCATGAATTAATAAACATTTGAATTTTCGCACTTCTGGCTATCATAAATAATGCTGCTATGAACATTTATTACCAAATTTCTGTGTAGACATATATTTTCATTTCCCTGGGGTATATACCTAAGAGCAGAATTGCTGGATCACCTGGTAACTCTATGTTTGGACATTTAAAGAACTGGAAGACTGTTCCTAAAGTGACTGCACTATCTTCCATTCCTACCAGCAGTGTATGAGGATTCTCTTTTCTCCCAATCCTTGCCATCCTGTGTTATTGTACATCTTTTTTACTATAGCCATTCTGGTGAGTGTAAAATGGTATCTCGTGGTTTTGGCTTGCATTTCTCTGTTGACTAATGCTGTTGAGGATCTTTCTGTGTGCTTATGGCTATTTGTATATCTTCCTTGAACAAATGACTATTCAGATCCTTTGCCCATTTTTTAAATTGAATTATCCTTTTTTTTTTTTTTTGGTTGTGCCTACGGCATGCAGAATTTCTGGCCCAGGGACTGAACCCGCACCACAGCAGTGACCCAAGCCACAGCAATGAAAATGCTTGATCCTTAACCTACTAGTCTACTAGGGAACTCCAAAAAAGATTTGTCTTTTAATTATTGAGTTGTAGTAGTTCTTTATATACTCTATTACAAATACATTATCAGATATTTAATTCATAAACATATCCTCCCATTCTGTGATTTGCCTTTTCACATTCAGTTTTTATCTTAGATGATGTTCAGATTATTTTTCTTCTTTCACTTGTGCTTATGTTATTAAATCTAAGGGCTAGGAATTGAATCTGAGCTGCAGCTGTGAGTTCCAGGGCAGCTATGTCAACACTGGATGCTTTCCATGAGTACGCAGTTTGATCCCTGGCCTCACTCAGTGGGTTAAGGATCCGGCGTTGCCGTGAGCTGTGGTGCAGGTTGCAGATGCGGCTCGGATCCTGCGTTGCTGTGGCTGTGGCGAAGGCCGGGAGCTACAGCTCCTGTTAGACCCCTAACCTGGGAACCTCCATATGCAGCAGGTGCGGCCCAAATAAGGCCAAAAGACAAAAAAAAAATAAAAATAAAAAAGACAGACATCTCAAGTTAATGAATTCAGCATTTCATGTTTATGGGAAGATGCAAAAGCCTGGGCTCACTGAAATCACCGCTTTTGTATGTAAGCTCTCTGGGGCCAGTATTCTGTGTTTTACCATCCTGAGTCTCCTCAGAGCGCACCATTGGAGGGTGGCTGCAGTGGCTGACGGCTTAATGATGGACAACCTGTTTCCAACCTGAGTTCCTTCAGGTCTCACCATCAGGGGCAGCTGTACTGTGATGGCTTGACGGCTGAATATCCTTCGTTTACTGATATAGCTGGGACGTTTTTCATTCACAGTTGTCAGGATGATAATAAATAAGAGGAGACATTCAAGCTCTTGGCACAAGGATATCCAGAGTAAGCATCTTTAAATTTTTTTTTTTTCCTTTCTACCTTATCTAGGGCCGCGCCCGTGGCATATGGAGGTTCCCAGGCTAGGGGTCTAACAGGAGCTGTAGCTGCCGGCCTCCGCCACAGCCACAGCAACGCGGGATCCGAGCCGCGTCTGCAACCTACACCACAGCTCACAGCAATGCCAGATCCTTTACCCGCTGAGCGAGACCAGGGATTGAACCCACAACCTCATGGTTCCTAGTCGGATTCGTTAACCATTGAGCCACGACGGGAACTCCTAAGCATCTACAAATTTTCACTGGTGTTGAGGCAGGAAATAGGTGGGCTCTAGGATAGACATTTGAAACTAGACTCTTATAAATACTTCTTGAGGCAGGAGATAGGTACAACTAGCCTCTTATGAGAAAGAGGCTAGCCACCTAAGAAAGGAGATAGGTGGGCTCCAGGACAAATATTTGCAACCAGCCACCTGTCTATACTTCAAGATAGAAATAACAATAGGCATGGGAGTTCCCGTCGTGGCTCAGAGGAAATGAATCTGACTAGGATCCATGAGGACGCAGGTTCGATCCCTGGCCTCAGTCAGTGGATTAAGGATCTGGTGTTGCTGTGAACTGTGCTCTAGGTTGCAGATATGGCTTAGATCCTGAGTTGCTGTGGTTGTGGTGCAGGCTGGCAGCTACAGTTCTGATTTGACCCCTAGCCTGGGAAGCTCCACAGGCCTCGGGTGTGGCCCTAAAATGACAAAAAAAAAGAAAGAAAGAAAGAAAAAAAAAAGAAATAACAGGCACAAGGCATGTAACTTGTCTTCTGTAAACTCATTAAACAGTGGCAATCAGGATCAAAAGAGGGGGCTGAGCCCTGCTTGGACAGAAGAACAAAGAGGTCACATACTCCCTGCAAGGTGAGTGCAGAGAAAAAGAGAAAAAGTCGGGTGCTCAGGCAAAGAGAAGAAAATTTATTAAAGCGAAAGGAGAGGGTGACTAACCCTTGAAAAAGAGCCAGCCCCCCGCCCTTCAGGTGGGTCCTTCTTGTACCCCATGGATGGGAAATTAGATCCCCTGAAGCGGGGGGAGCTTAGTGTGTCTTTAGTCTGCAGCTGGACTCTGGTGGCCACGTAGTTGTGAGAAAGTCGGAGGCGTGGTCTTGGGAAAGTAGGCACCAGTGGCAAAACTAGGATGTCACTTGAGCAAGGTGGTCAGTCTCATGGGTCACTGTGCCCTCACATGTTATTTGCAAGGTCAGCACCATGAGCCATTTGAACAATGAGCCCCAGTGTACCCCCTAACACTCCCCATCCTCAGGGTCAGGGAGACCCCCAGCTGCACGTGCACAGAGAGACCCCTCTGGGTCAGAAAGGGGGGGGGGGTGCCAGGCCATAATAAGCATCGATAACCTTTCCACTATGCTTTGTTTTGGGATCCGTCTTGGCCAAACCATGTGCACGCAGATCGGAGGAGGGCCCTGGGTCTGGTCAGGTGTGAAAGACAAAACAAGATAATTGGCCAAAGGAAGACAAAGACCTGGAAGAACTGTCCCGTATAAGTGAAATAAATTACCTCTCTGGTGCACTCCTCATTCCAGGGGACACCCACATCCACACTTCTTTGGGTTTGTGTTACTGCTTTACTTCTGCCTTAGATAAATAGACTATCCCGTGTGCTCTCCCACATGTTGTGTTTCTAACAATAAACTTGTTACACCTATTTTTACAGTCTTTACGTCCTTGAAACATTCTTGTTTTCAACAGGGGGCAAGAATCTGGGCAAGTTTGCTCTTAGCCTCTAGCTTGTCTTGTGGCTCAGATTCCTGGTTTTCACCCAGGCTGCCCGGGTTCAGTTCCTTAGCAGAGAATTAAGATCTCCCTTCAAGCCACCACTCACTGCAGTCTCTCCAAGATTATTATTATTAGAAAGTTTTTCTCCCTCAAATTTTTGCAAATGTAAATAAATCTGTAATGAAAATCCCAGCACAGAGAATCCTAGAATTAGAATTCCTGGCTATGCAGGTGATCTTCAAAGTTCTCAGAATGGTTTGCCAGATTTTCTTCCTAAAAGGCAGGATCCGTCACTCAGCAGACATTTTTTTTTTCCATTATAGCTGGTTTACAGTTTTCTGTCAATTTTTCAACTGTACAGCATGGTGACCCGGTTACACGTACATATATAGATTTGTCACAAGTGACCAGACATAGTTCCCGGTGCTATACAGCAGGATCTCCTTGCTTTTCCACCCTAAAGGCAATAGTCTTCAACTATTAACCCCAGACTACCATACCATCCCACTCCCTCCCCCACCCTCTTGACAACCACAAGTCTGTTCTCCAAGTCCGTGATTTTCTTTTCCATGGAAAGATTCATTTGTGCAGTCTATTAAATTCCAGATATAAGTGATATCATACGGTATCTGTCTTTCTCTTTCTGACTTCTTTCACTCAGTATGAGGGTCTCTAAGTCCATCCATGTTGCTGCAAATGGCATTATTTTATTCTTTCTTGATGGCTGAGTTGTATTCCGTTGTGTATATATACCACATCTTCCTAATCCAATCATCTGTTGATGGACATTTGGGTTGTTTCCATGTCTTGGCTATTGTGAAAAGTACTGCAGTGAACGTGTGTGTGCAAGTGTCTTTTTCAAGGAAAGTTTTGTCTGGATATATGCCCAAGAGTGGGATTGCTGGGTCATATGGTAGTTCTATGTATAGTTTTCTAAGGTACCTCCATATGGTATTTTCCATAGTGGCTGTACCAGCTTACATTCCCACCAACAGTACAGGAGGGTTCCCTTTTCTCCATACCCCCTCCAGCATTTGTTGTTTGTGGAGTTATTAATGATGGCCATTCTGACTGGTGTGAGGTGGTATCTCATGGTAGTTTTGATTTGCATTTCTCTAATAATCAGTGATGCTGAGCATTTTTTCGGGTCTTTTGCTCATTTTTCAATTGGACTGTTGGCTTTTTGCTGTTGAGTTGTATAAGTTGTTTGTATATTTTAGAAATTAAGTCCTTGTCAATTGCATCATTTGACATTGTTTTCTCCCATTCTGTAAGTTGTCTTTTTGGTTTTTTGTTTGTTTGTTTCCTTTGCTGTGCAAAAGCTTGTCAGCTTGATTAGGTCCCATGGGTTTATCTTTGCTTTTATTTCTGTTGCTTTGGGAGACTGACCTGAGAAAGCATTTGTAAGGCTGATGTAAGAGAATGTCTTGCCAATGTTCTCTTCCAGGAGTTTAATGGTGTCTTGTCTTATATTTAAGTCTAAGACATTTTGAGTTTATTTTTGTGCATGGTGTAAGAGTGTGTTCTAGTTTCACTGATTTGCATGCAGCTGTCCAGGTTTCCCAGCAATACTTACTGAAAAGACTGTCTTTTTCCCATTTTATGTTCTTGCTCCCTTTGTCAAAGATTAATTGACGGTAGGTGTCTGGGTTTATTTCTGGGTTGTTTATTCTGTTCCATTGGTCTGTATGTCTATTTTGGTACCAGTACCACACTGTCTTGATTACTGTGGCCCTGTAATATTGCCTGAAGTCTGGGAGAGTTATGCCTCCTGCTTAGTTTTTGTTCTCGTAATTGCTTTGGTGATTCTGGTCTTTTGTGTTTCCATATAAATTTTTTGATTGTTTGTTCTAGTTCTATGAAGAATGTCATGGGTAATTTGATAGGGATTGCATTGAATCTGTAGATTGATTTGGGTAGTACGGCCATTTTTACAATAGTAATTTTTCTGGCCCATTAGTATGGGATATCTTTCCATTTCTTTGTATCTTCTTTGATTTCCTGGATTAATGTTTGTAGTTCTCGGCATATAAATCTTTCACCTCCTTTGTCAGGTTTATTCCCAGATATTTGATTTTTTTGGGGTGCAATTTTAAAAGGTATTGTATTTTTACATTCCTTTTCTAATATTTCATTATTAGTGTACAGAAATGTGATTGATTTCTAAAGGTTAACATTATATCCTGCCACTTTGCTGAATTGGTTGATCAGATCAAGTAATTTGGGGGTTGAGTCCTTGGGGTTTTCTATACATAGTATCATGTCATCTGCATAAGTGACAGTTGTACCTCTTCTCTTCCTATTTGGATGCATTTTATTTCTTATGTTTGTGTGATCGCTGTAGCTAGGACTTCCAATACTATGTTGAATAACAGTGTTGAGAGTAGGCATCCTTGTCTTGTTCCAGATTTTAGTGGGAAGGCTTTCAGCGCTTCTCCACTGAGTATTATTTTTGCTGTGGGTTTGTCTCAAACGGCTTTTTTTATGTTAATATATGTTCCCTCTATACCCACTTTGGTAAGAGTTTTTATCATGAATGGATGTTGGACTCAGCAGACTTTCAGTTACAGTTGAACCTTGAACAACATGGTGGTTAGGGGTGCTAACCCTCTGCACAGTTGAACATCCTGGTATAATTTACAGCCAGCCCTCCACAGGCACAGTTCTATATCTGCAGATTCAAACTATGTCAGATTGTGTGCTTCTGTGGTATTATTCACTACAGAAATTGTGGACTTGCACAGTTCAAACTCATGTTGTTCAAAGGTTGACTGTATTAACAACAAGCTCTCAGTTTTCCTCTCTCTCTTCCTTCCTCCCTCCCTTTTTTCTCTCTCCCAGTCATCCAGATTCCTGTTTTGATGTTGCCCTTATCTCCGCCCCACAAGATGGTCCACTAATCCACAAACCCACAGGAAACCAGGACCTGGGATCTGGTCACAGAGAAGGAACTCAATATTCAGTATTTGTGATTTGGAGACTGCTTTGATCAGCCTGCACTGGGTGTCTGCATTCTACACTGCCTATTATCGTCTTGATTTCCCCATCTATCCATCCAGATAGAGCAATTTCAGGATCATTTTTTTTTTTTGTCATTCTGTGCATCATTTTAATTTAGTCTTTAAAAAAATTATTTGTGCCTGCCTTGCCCCATCAGTGTCTTTTTCAGAGAGATTGTTTTGTTTCTATGCCAACCGAGGTCTATTGTAATCAAATAATTGAGTCCCATTAAATTGCAGTCTTCTCACCCCCACTACAGTTTGCTCTGACTTTTATGTTGCATTACGCTGTTCTTCTTCTGCATCCTCAATCAGGCAGTTGCTATTCATTTTGCTGTGATGAGCACAGGCCACTCAAAATGCCTCTCTAGATGGTTAGAATAGGCATTAAAAAAATTATGTCCACCTCAAATGCCAAAGTCATAATGAGTATGCACAATTGCCCTCAAAGAACTGTTTCCCTCTACAACATCCTCATGTCATAACTGCCGTTGATTTACATCTCTGGCTCCAAACTGGACTAGGTCTTTCTCATCCCATAATAATGACAATGCTAATAAGCTACCATATGTTGAATACATATTATGTGCCAGGCACTGTGCTAAGTCCTTTTTGATTATTAGTTGTAATTTAGTTTTTGAATAAATAACAAACTACAAGCTTCCAAATTTTAAGTGTGGTGATTTTCAGTAAAAATTTCCCCTGCTACCCCCAACATGCATTCACCTAGCTTTCTTCCCTACAAATAACTGATGGTATTTCATATGCTCCCAGAGATATTTCATTAACATACAAGCAAATGTGTGCGTGTGCGTGTGTGTAACTTGCACTTTGTTGTGTTCATTTAATATCTCTTCGATATCATTCTATATGTTGCCGAGCCCAATTTCACATGCCCAATGCACAGTTAGGCCAACAAACTGAAATGTCACAATTTGGAGCAGAGAAAGGTTTAGTGCAAGGGCCAAGCAAGGAGAATGGGTGGCCCATGTCCCAAATATCCAAACTTTCCCACAGTTTTTATAGGCAAAATGAGGCGGGAGGACTGCAAGATGCGTGACCTTCCTCTGATTGTTGGTGGTAAGGTCACTGGGTGGTGGTCCAGGAAGCTCAGTCATCAGTATCTGGTTCCAGCTAGTCTGGGGTTAAAGTGCTTGTGCTCAGCCTTCCACCATCGGGGTGGGGGGTGGGGGCTTAGTTCCTGTAGAAGAATTCAGAGATTTGTATCAGATTGTCATGTATATCTCTTGAACCAGGACCTTGCTTTATTGCTGCACTCTTGTTTCTTGACTGCATTTCCTTTGTTTCTGCATTCCCTCACTTCCCTGATTAGTAATCGCTGGAATCTGCCCTTTTGGGGATTCAGCGAAGGTACCAGAGGCTGAGACCTTTTTTCCTACAAATAAGAAATGGGGAACACAGAAAGGCTTTTGTACCCAAGAGGCTCCCACACTGTCATGTTCAGTTTCAGTGCCCTTTTCTTTGACATGCCTCAGTCTTGAGGGAACAGGTATTGGACAAGAGAGGGAATAATATTTAAGATAGAGAGGTTATTCATAAACTCTGCAGAAGAACTCAGTTTTAGGGAGACTCAGTTTTACATATTAGTTTATAAAGAGCTTGAATATGTACCTCAGATGGGACTCGAACGCACAGTCTCTAGCTGAAACCACACAATTCATCTCAGGACTTAATGAAGCTCATGTTCCTTATGTCTCAGCCCAGAAGGAATTCAGTGAGAAGCAAAATGATAGATGAGAAGTAGATTTATTAATGTAGGACAGTTGTGAAGGATACAGGCAGGCAGGAAGGCAAGAGGGCTCTGCCCCAAGAACTAAGTGGGCTCTATTTTTATAATCAAAGGGAGGGAGAAAATACCACCTTCTTCCTCTTCCTTTGTAAAGATGTTGTAGGAAGCTGGGGTGTGAGAGGATGATCATGTCCCAGATCTCAAGGTGCCAAGTGAGAGCCTTTGCTTAACACTGCAAAGAGTTCAAGGATGAGCCATGGTAAAGTGAAAGCAGGTATAATGACAGAGGTATGCATTCCATAGGCATAATGTGGTCTATCTCAGAAGGCAAGAGTGGCCCTGAAATATAGGATGGTTAGTTTTTATGGGCTGGGTAATTTCATAGCCTAATGAGTTGGAGAATTATTCCAACTATTTGGGGAAGAGGCAGAGATTTCCAGGAACTGGGCTACCGTGCAATTTTTGTCCTATTATAGTCAGCCTTGGAACAATAATGGCACCTGTGAATGTGTCGTTTAGCGTGCTGATATGCCACAATGAGCATGTAATGAGGCTTAAGGTCCACAAGTCAAATATTCCATTGTCTTGAGCCTAATTGGTTCTTACCAGGTTATGTCATTCTTTTAAAGGTTGTGCCCTGCCCCATTTCCTCCTGTCTCAAGCTTACTTATTCTCTCTATGGCCATATATTATTTCATTACATGAAAGAACCTTAATTTATTTAAACACTAATATACCACTAAACATTCTGAGTAATTTTCAATCATTTGAATAATCTCGTATAATTTTTATTTCACATGTGTATGAAAATATGTGGAGGATAATTCTTAGATGTAGAATAGCTGAGCTAAAGGTAAGTGCTTTTTAAAATTAAATAGATACTGCAAAACTGTCCCCCCAAAGTGTTTTACCAATTCACACTCCCACGAAGAATGAGAGTAAGAATGTTTCCTAAAACCTGTGCGCACTGGCTATGTTTTGCTGAGGTGGGGATTGCATGACAGAGGAAAGGGAGACTTAGGAGTGTGGCAAGTATCAGAGAGATCCTCCCAAGAGGATCTCCCACATCCTCTCTGACTCCCTTTTAATCTGTTCTCACACCTAAGTCAAAAGCAGGTCCCCCTCTGATTAAAACTTTCCAAAGGCTTTTCATTTCTCTCAGAAGCAGGTGCAATGATCTTACTCTAGCCAGCAAAACTTGGATGCCTCATTGATCCGCTTAACCCACAAACAAAACTCCACTTCGATGTCCAAATGGACCATGAGTTCATTATATCCAAGCTGAATTTGAGCACCACCAGAGATTTTTCCTCCTCCGGAGTTCCTCATCTTGCCAAAGACTCCACCTTCCACAAGCTGCAGAATCGAGAATCAAGAATTTACTTCTGGAGTTCCCGTCGTGGCTCAGCGGAAATGAATCTGACTAGGAACCATGAGGTTGTGGGTTCGATCCCTGCCCTCGATCAGTGGGTTAAGGATCTGGCGTTGCCGTGAGCTGTGGTGTAAGTTGCAGACGCGGCTCAGACGCCATGTTGCTGTGGCTGTGGCGAAGGCCGGCAGCTACAGCTCAGATTGGATCCCTAGCCTGGGGACCTCCATATGCCTCAGGTGTGGCCCGAAAAAGGGAAAAAAAAGAATAAAAAACCAGAATGATCCTCTGACTGGATACTCTACCTTCCAGCCCACTTGGGTAGCTGTGTCAACCAGGGGCTCCTCATATCAACCCCATCCCTGAAGCACTGGGCTGGTGAGACAAACACAGAGTGGACATAACAAACAGGGACTGACTCTTAAGCTTGGTCTCCTAGTCACTCAGTAACTGATGGAGACAAAGAGAGATGTATGCCTGCCAGACCCATTCTCCTGCCTTCCTACAAACAGACAACAGTACTACGTGCATCTCTATCTCACCTGCCATCACCTTTCCTGGTGAGGCTGGTCTAGATGGGAACCAGCTGCAAGTGTCATTTCTACCAGTTCCAAAGTAGCTTTTCAGCAAATGGAGAGGCAATTAGGGGACAAGAAAGGAAATGAATGCTGGCTTGTGTCTTCCTTCTTCAATCATCAGAGTTGTTTCCAGCCCCCAAAACATCAACGTCAGCATGAGAAAGGCAGTCATCTCCCAAATGGCCTTATCTGTCAGCATCAGTCTGAAGCCAGATCTCACTTCTAGGGATCCTACTTCCAGAAGACCCTAACTCCCTGGATGCCCTCAGATGAGTTCCCATTCTGGCCTGTTTCCCTATATGTAAAATGAGTGGGTTCAACTAGATTACTAGTTCTCAAATGCAGGTTTGGCGTCAGTTGAGGGATCATGTAATCACTGGAGTGGGTCAAGACCAGCATCCAAAACTGGAAGTTCCTCTTGTGGCACAATGGAAACAAACCTGACTAGTATCCATGAGGACAAGGGTTCGATCCCTGGCCTTGCTCAGTGGGTTAAGGAGCTGGTGTTGCCGTGAGCTGTGGTGTAATTTGCAGGTGTGGCTCAGGTCCAGCGTTGCCGTGGTGTAGGCTGGCTGTTAGGGCCTACGTGGGGGCTCAATGTTAAAATGGCTCATTATGCTGACCCATGAGAATGGCCACCTTGCTCAAGCAACATCCTGTTTTCACAGCTGGTGCCTACTTTCTGAAGATTACGAGAACGCCCTACGGTAGGACACCGCACACCTCCAGCTTTCTCAAGATTATGAGACCCCCCCCCACCCCACCATGGGACACCTCTGATTTTCTCATGACTATGTGACCACCAGAGTCCAGCTACAGGTGAAAGATAAACTAACCTCCTCCTGCTTCAGGGAGTCCAATTTCCCATCTTCAGGGTATAAGAAGGCTGCTCCAGAGGTGGTGGTGGGGGGGGTGGAGTTCTTCTCTAGGATCAGTCACCCTCTCCTTTCCCTTTAATAAATTTTCTTCTCTTTGCCTGAACACTTGGCTCATCCTCTTTTTATCCTCACTCGCCTTACACTGGCAGCTGCAGCTTTGATTTGACCCCTAGCCTACAAACTTCCATGTGCCTCTGGTGCAGCCCCAAAAAGCAAAAAAAACAAAAACAAAAAGAGCAGCACGTATATGAGAAACTAATAACAAAAACAAACCAGAACCCAAAGTGTCAGAATGCAGCATAGTAAGGGCAATTATGGCTTTTGCTAAACTTTTTCTTCATTGATATATGTGTACATGCACGTGTGTGTGTGTGTGTACACACTGGGTTATAATGTAAACAGAGCTTCCCAGGTTAGCTGTGATTTGTAAAGTTTGAGAGTCTCTGCACAAAATGATCCCCAAGTGCCTGCTCCTGTTCTGTGATACAAGAATATGCATCCATGACACTGAGTCCCTTTTCCTATCAGGGGAGCAAACAGGTCTTCAAGAGGCAAATAACAGGGCAGATAAAGCAACTACACATTGCATACTTTACACAGCTCCCCCTACTCCCAACACACCCCAAACCGCAGCGGGGGAGCTACCCGGCAGATAACCTTCTCCAGGCTTTCCCCATCCCCACCCCCACCCCCAGCCCCAAAGCCCTTCTATGTGCTCCTGGGCATACACTTATCATCTGTACACCAGACCAAAATTCTCAAAGCTAAGGATATAAAGCGTATAAAGTATTTAGCATCTATGTCTGGCATACAGTAAGTGCTCAATTTTTGTTCAATAAAGAAATCTATAAAATCAGCAGAGTTTTTTAATTTTTTTAAATTTGGTCTCTTCACCTCAACCAAAAAAAAAAAAAAACAAATGGAAGTACTTTACACACTGTACTGACATCCTTTTACCTCTGACCCATCCTCTCCTGAGCTCAAACTAAAGTTCTCTTTGCATAGTCTACTTTTCCAGCTGTATTTCACAGAACATGTGAATAAAGATGAATCTGTCAACTTCTACTCCATAATCAGGTTAACAGAAAGTAAAAACCTGAAAAATACGGTTTGCTGGATTAACAGTTTCCGCAGGAAGGCTTAACATGCTCGATAGATTTTAATAGTACTAATTTTTTGACTTTGGAAACATTCATCCCTATAAAACCTAAGGTCTTTGTTTGGGCTCCTATAACAAAATATCAGAGGCTGGCTATCTTACAAACAACAGAAACTTATTTCTCCCAGTTCCGGAGGCTAGAAGTCCAAGACCAAGGAACCGTTGGGCTTTAGGCTGCTAATCTGTGACCTCATGTAGTGGGGGGGGTGAGAGGCTCTCTGAGGCTCTCTTTCATAGTTTCATTCATGAAGACTACATCATGACTTAAGAAGCTCCCAAAAGCCCCATCTTCTAATATCTTTGCAGGTTAGGAACTTATGAATTTGTTCAGACCATAGCACCTAACAAGTGCTAGACCTCTATCAATAGGAGGGGCAAATGGTAAGGTGGTAACGTGGTCATTTGAAAATGTCCATAAATTCCTTGCAACTTCTCCCTTCAAGAGGTGGAGCTTAACTCAACCCTTGCCCTTGAGTATGACCTAGACTTAGTAAGTCTTCCTTCTAACAAAGGAATAAGGCAAAATCAGAGAGTGTCACTTCCAAGGTCAGGTCATAAAAACACACTGTGGTTTCCTCCTTACTCTCTTGGGTCACTAACTCTATGGAAGCCAGCTGCTATGTTGTGAGGAATTCCAGCTGCCCTTGGAAAGGCCCATGAGAGAACACTGACCTCCAGCTGGCTAACAGTCATGTGAATGAGCTTGGAAGTCAGCCCTAAAGGAGCCTGCAGGTAACTGCGACCTCAGCCAAACATTCTTTTTTGTTGTTGTTGTTGCTTTTTAGGGCCTCACCCTTGGCATATGGAAATTCCTAGGCTAGGGGTCGGGTCGAATCTGAGCTGTAGCTGTCAGCCTATATACCACAACCACAGCAACTTGGGGTCCAAGTAGTGTCTGCAACCTAGAATACAGCTCATGGCAATGCTGGATCCCCAACCACTGCACAAGGCCAGAGATCAAACCCGCATCCTCAAGGATACTGGTCAGATTCATTTCCACCTCACTGCAGCGGGGACTCCTCAGCCAAAAATCTCGACTGCAACCTCAAGAGACAACCTGAGCCAGAATCACCAGCTAAGCAGCTCATAAACTGCTAATCCGGAGAAATGTACAAATATTTGTTTTAAGTTTCGGGATAATTTGTCAGACAATAGATAACTCATATAGGTGGGTGAGCCTTTTGGGAGTTGATGTGGAGGAATCATGCCTAGGAGAGCAGTGTAAGGCTGAGGAGAGCAAATGAGTAAACATGACTAAAAGAGCAGATGGTGCCTTGCTTAATAAACATTTAAAACAAGTGGTGGTTGGAGTTCCTGTCGTGGCTCAGTGGTTAATGAATCCGACTAGGAACTATGAGGTTGCGGGTTCGATCCCTGGCCTTGCTCAGTGGGTTAAGGATCCAGTGTTACCGTGAGCTGTGGTGTAGGTCACAGACGCGGCTTGGATCCTGCGTTGCTGTGGCTGTGGCAAAGGCCGGCGGCTACAGCTCCTGTTAGACCCCTAGCCTGGGAACCTCCATATGCCGCAGGTGTGGCCCTAGATAAGGCAAAAAGACAAAATAAAATAATAAAATAATTAAAAAAAAAAAGTGGTGGCTCAGTAGGTTAAGGATCTGGTGTTGTCATTGCTGTGGCACATGTTCGATTCCTGGCCTGGGAACTTCTGCATGCTGCTGGTGTGGCCAAATAGAACAAGTGAACAGTTGAACAAATGAGCACTGTGAACATGAGAATGTCTATTAAATTCCATACTCATTCTACTAGTTCCTTTTATGAATCAAGGTAGTATGATAGGAAATAGGTCCACAATTGTTAATAGCAACTTTATTGTTTCACTGGTGAAAAAAAAAAATCATAATTGTATGATGCATTTCCCCCTAAATTTACAACAATGAAGGTTATACATAAATTATATAGATCACAAATTTTCTATTTTATACTATTTAGAACAAAAATTATTTTGATAAATATGTCCAGAGGACAACATAAGTTCTTAATGGATGGCTGAGTCCAAATATGCAAAATATAGCTTCTGGCTGGGACCATGGCGCTTTAAAATTCTCAAAACATGCATTAATATACTCTAACTTTAGGGAAAATATTACACATGGCCTTATCTTGCATTTCTGGAAAAGCCCAAGCTGAATTTCACATACAGTATTCCTTTCTCAAATTAATCCCAGAACAAAGAGACAGACACTTTCCGGGTTAGTACTCCCAAGTAATGAAGGAAATTACACACTCAACAATGGAACAAAACGGAAAAAAAGGAAGGAGAGCTTCATTAGTAACAGAGATAAGTGGGTTTTTTTTGGCTTTTTATTTTTTTAACAGATCATGGGAAATTTAAATAGCAGATCCACCATGCTACTTAGGGTGATCAGACAGACCTGAACACTTATGAAGTGAATAATTTTATTAAGGTCTTGAAGGTGAGTGTCTGGAGGTGCTGGGTAAAACACACCACAGGTAAGAAACGGGAAACCTACCTCAGCATTTCTGAAAGGCACAATCTATGGAAGGGAAGCCTAGTATAATAAAACCCTTACTGGATGTACATGGAAAGGAGGGTGGTGAGCCTGTTTCCTTTTTTAAAGGATAAGCCCCTCATAAATTGGCCCCTCAGATTCTGGTGATTCCCGCCTCAAGCGCAAATGCTCCAGTGTGTTATGAAAATGTTTGTTAATCTGCTCTGTTTCTTCACTGGACTCAAGATTTGGGAGGTCTTCTCGAATCTTTTGGATAAGCTGGTTCAAAACCTGAATCGTGACCTACAAAAGATATGTACAATTGCACAATCAAGCACGTACCACAAAAAACCCCCATCATTTAATAAAAATGTTTTGAGGAGCTTGTGTTATTCTCATCAGTTACCAAAAAAAGAAAAAGGTGAGAACACAATTCCTGGTTTGAGCAACAACTATTGGCTATTCCTATTTAAATTTTTTTTTAAAAACCCAACCAACAAACTTAATGAAAAATATAGGATATCATGAAGCAGTAAAAGAACAGAAGCGAAATTTTATTTAACCTATAAACCTTGATCAATCTTTTATTTAGGAATTATTCTAAACTTATATGTGATGATATACGGGCTTACTATTCAGCATTTATAAATTATTTTGTATTTTTTTAAACAATGACTATTTTTATTAAATATTCATAAGCAAAAAAGATAAGAATTTTCTTGGACATAGTTTTTCTCTTAAAGAGATGCATCTATATAGACAGAGAAGAATTTTAGAGAATAAAAGAGACCACTTAGGTAGATTCTCCAAACTCTGACCCTTGTAAACCAAAAAGAAAGTATCAGGACAAAAAAACTTTTGTATGTATCAAATCTAAGGGCAAGAAGGGGAAAATATTAGTTCACTAACAAGTTCACTTACCGCATCATTTTCCTTTTCATAAAAATAGATATATCTGTTCAGAATTTCTATAAAAAGTTGCACTTGTAGAGAGGGGTCCATGCACTGATTTGCTATTTTTAGGGCTTTCTTTAGGCATTCCATTACCCTCTTGCCTCCATGAAGCTAGAATAAGGGGAGAAGGCAGCATTAAAAAGACTAATGAATCACAAATGTCCCATTTCACACAAAGAAATAAACACACCACAGTGGCTCTTTCATATTTTACAGACACACAATAAATTTAAATCCTATTCATTTCTTTAAGTACACAGCTGTATTTTAAAACAAGTTTGTTGTTTTGTATATTTATACGTTAAATGTTTTATATTTATTGTATGACGTCTGTTTTTTAAAAGTAGTAGTACAAACTTGCTATGTTAGAATATCCTCAAAGTGGAGGCATTGCCACAAGATGGAACTCTGTATACATTACTCCATTTCTTTGAACAAAAATTGTTCTTTGTCAGGTTTCCAAGTACTCCACATGTTTCACCTCCAAGGCATAAGGCCACGGCAGCATTCCCTATTAAAGATCCCATCTGGGAGTTCCCGTGGTGGTCCAGTGGTTAACGAACCAGACTAGCATCCATGAGGACGAGGGTTCGATCCCTGGCCTTGTTCAGTGGGTTAAGGATCTGGTGTTACCGTGAGCCGTGGTGTAGGTCGCAGATGCAGCTCAGATCCTGTGTTGCTGTGGCTGTGGTGTAGGCCGGTGGCTACAGCTCTGATTTGACCCTTACCCTGGGAACCTCCATATGCCACGGTGCGGCCCTAGAAAGACCAAAAAAAAAAAAGAGAGAGAGAGATCCCTTCTGTAATACTGTTGGTCAGGAGGGACCACCCCCAGCCACCTTACCTCCTCCCCATTTTTGTCTGTGTTTCGGCCAGACCAGAAGAGATGTGCACAGGTGCTCACAGCTCGGCCCTGGTCAGGTTTCTTCAGAAGTTTGGATGCAGCAAGAGCGCACTGAGTCCTCAAGGGTTCATGATTCTCTTCACTGAAGCACTTCATTCTCTCAAAAGTACCAATGATCAAGGTGATGGCAGCCAGCTGTGCTTTGGAATCACTGATTTCATCTTCATACAGAGAAAATGCCTGGTGCACGCAAAGCACAAGTGACCTTTAGGGACCAACCATCTACTAGAACATTTTCCAAAGTATTTCCCATCAAACCCCACCCAATAAGAGGTTCAGATCACAATATACAGTGCCCTCTCTTGGAGAGGCACAGGATAAAGAGGCTGACAAGCTGCGGCTGTCTGAACTTTTGTGTAATCCAGGGTTCTTAAACTGATTAACAAAGGAATTTTTTCCCCATGAAAGTTTTACCATGAGTCACTTGAAAATCTTTTTTTTTTTTTTTTTTTTTTGTCTTTTCTAGGGCTGCACCCACGGCATGTGGAGGTTCCCAGGCTAGGGGTCTAATCGGAGCTGTAGCCACTGGCCTAGGCTGCAGCCACAACAACGCAGGATCCGAGCTGCGTCTGCGACCTACACCACAGCTCACGGCAATGCCGGATCCTTAACCCACTGAGCAAGTCCAGGGATCGAACCCGCAACCTTATGGTTCCTAGTCAGATTCGTTAACCACTGTGCCACGACGGGAACTCCGAGTCACTTGAAAATCTTAAATCTTATCAGCACCCAGTAACTGATCAATTTTCCTGCTCCAAACCAGTCAATAATTTGGGAGTTCCCTGGTGGTCTAGTGGTTAGGATTTGGTGCTTTCACCACTGTGGTCCTGGTTCAGTCCCTGGTCTGGGAACTGAAATCCCACATCAAGCCACTGCATGCCCGATCAAAAAAAAAAAAAAAAAGAATAGCATTTCTCATCAAGACGCTGGGAAAGGGGCAGTTACAAATTCAGAGAAGAGTAAATCCATGTATACCACCACCATTAACTACAGAGAGGTGACTAAACACAGCAAATGATTTAAAACAACCCAGAAAGAGAGCAGATCATCACCTGGGACATAAATTCATATGCTACTGTTTCATGATTTTCAAAACCAATTTCTCCAGCAGCTAGAGCACCCTGAAGAAAAAGTCTTAAGGGTAATTCTGCCAGCTCTGCCTTGATCAAAGCACTGATAGTCTGGTGAGCAAACGAAAAAATCTTCTGGCATTTCTTTTCCCATTTGTCATCCTAAAATAAGAAAAAAATAGTTTAAATTACCTTAAATTCAAGAATAACTTGCTTAAGAATATTCACTTTCTATAAAACGACTATAGAACAGAAAGTGATTAGGTCTGAGTTCACAGTTTCCTTCTCTCTTGTCTCATTTACAGAGCACAGACAAGTCTTCTCAAAACATCCATCTGAGGTTACCAGTTTTGCAATTTTTATACATTTGGTATTTGGTTTTTCTCATCAGAAAAGCAATATATTCCTAAATTGAACAAAATTAGGAAAATACACAAAAGAATTTCAAAAATTAAAATCTTCCCTAATCTATCACCTAGCAATAATCACTGATAATATTCTGATGTTAATATCTTTTCAAGTATGATGTAACTGGGATCTTTCCGTATCGTTTAGATTTCTACTTTAAAGTACTCACCTGAAAAGACTTAAACTAGGTTCATGCTGTATATAATTTGTATTGAACTTCTTTTCTTTCACTTATTTCATCAAAATTTTCATGATAAAATCGCTTTAATCACTAGAAAGTTATTTAAAATCACTTTAATCACTAGAAAATATTCCATAGGTAATACAGCATAATTTGCTTAACTACTACCTTTTGGAAATAATTTTAATATCATAACGAATGGTCTATAAACACAAAATGTTATTGAATATCTAATTTTTTCCTTAGTATAAATCCTTAGAAGTGGAAATACTGAATCTTTTAAGCCTCTATTTATATACTGCCAGGGTTTTCTAGAATGACTGTAGTAATTCACATTCCCATATTACTAGATAAGAATGAACTCTCATCACACCACTGCCATTGCTGAACCTTACTTTTTCTTTACCAGTTTGATTTCTAAAAAGGTTTACTACTGTTGGAGTTCCCTTTGTTAATGAACCTGACGAGGATCCATGAGGAGGCAGTTTAGATCCCTGGCCTTGATCAGTGGGTTAAGGATCTGGCCTTCTCATGAGCTGTGGTGCTCGCAGACACGGCTCGGATCCTGTGTTGCTGTGGCTACGGTGTAGGCCAGCAGCTGTAGCTCCAAATCGAGCCCTAGCCTGGGAACTTTCGTATGCCATAGGTGTGGCCCTAAAAAGCAAAAAAAAAAAAAAAAAAGGCTTACTATTGTAATTACTAGTGAAGATAAATATTTTAGTCATGTTTGATTATCTAAATTTCCTGTTACAACAATTAGTTCTTTTCTTTCTTTTCTTTTTTTTTTTGTGTACAACTCATAAAATTATTCAATTATAGGCTTTCAGAAAGCAGTGGCTATGCAATGCTGGGTCCTTTCATTCAGCAAAACTAACCTGGATTAGATCTTACTTGTTATGTATTGCAACCTCTGAACGAGATCAATGTCTCACATTGATAAGGGAAAACTTATAGCATAAATTTAAACTGTTTTAACCTTTCATTTCGAAGTGTTTTTATGTGATCCCTCAACAAGTATGTAATCTACCAACATCACTATTAGGAATACTTAACACAGGATAAATAATGAATTGAGAGTTCCTGAAACTGGGATTTTATTATACCACTGTCTGTTAAGTTTGAAAATTTCTATAATAATAAACTAAAACACACACACACACAGAGGAAAAAGGGGAAAAAGTAGTGACATACTTAAAAGTAAACCCACCACTTTAGAATTCTCTTTGTAGCGAAAAGCCAGCTGGTAGGCTGCAAATACCAAAGGTGGCAGTGTGAAGCGAATCCGTTGATTTCCACCTGCTCCAAAATGTTTTCGTGCTGTGTTTAAAATCTGACCAAACGAACAAAACCCATTAATCTTTTCTATAACTACAGAAATTATAATCAATCATTTATAAAATTAAATGGAGGTTCTGATCATCATCACTACCATTTTTTTAATATATACAATATACCAGCCTTCGTGGTATACTTTTACATTTCTTATCATACTGAGTCATTGCAATTACCTGAGACAAATACTAACCCCATTTTTATAAACGGGGAAGCTTAAAGTTGAGAAAGGTTGTATAACCTGCCCAAGGTTACACAGCTAGTAAGGGGTAAATATATTTTCATATACACATGTACAAAGTATACTGTGTTGATAAAGTGTTCAGGCTTTAAAAGTATACTCTAACACTTGTGTGACTCTGGGCAAATTACTATTTACTTTCTCTTAGCTTTGAGTTTCATTTGAAAAATGGGGTAGTATATTTCTCTTAGGGTTGTTGGGAAGATCAAGTAACAGATATCTATATTACGGGTACTAACACAAGGCATGGACTCAGAAAATACTGGCCATTATGATACAAAAAATTATGTAGGAGTTCCTGCTGTGGCTCAGTGGGTTAAGGACTTGACACTGTCTCTGTGAGGATGCAGATTTAATCCCTGGCCTCGCTCAGTGGGTTAAAGATCTGGCGTTGCTGTAAATTGCAGTGTAGGTCACAGATACGGCTCCAAACTGGTGTTGCTGTGGCTCTGGTGTAGGCCACAGCTACAGCTCCGACTCAACCCCTGGCCTGGGAACCTCCATATGCCACAAGTGTGGCCATAAAAAGAAAAAAAACATTACATATACTGCTCGTATATTGTATCATTTCAGAAAAACCACAAGAACTTATGAAATACTTTCAAGTAAGTGTGACACAATGTGTGACATATTCATTTTGTGAATTTCTCTGATAATGGTAGATGGATAGGAAGAAAATGCATTTCTCCTTGGGAAGTCACAGCTAATGATCCTGATCTTAAAGGTTTCTCTGTACATGGCAGACTAACACTTAGCCTCATGGTTAAACTATTTTGTCCAAACAATATTAGGCAGCCATAGGAGTTCCCATGGTGTGGCTTAGTAGGTTAGGAACCCAACTAATTAGTATCCACGAGGATGCAAGTTCAATTCCTGGTCTCCATCAGTAAGTTAAGGCTCCGGCATCGCTGTAAGCTGTGATGTAAGTAGCAGATGCAGCTCAGATCCTGCGTTGCTGTGGCTGTGGCGTAGGTTGGCAGCTGCAATTCCAATTTGATCCCTAGCCTGGGAACTTCCATATGCAGGTGTGATCCTAAAAAGCAAAAAAATAAAAAATAATAATAATAATTAGGCAGCCATCTGTGCTACCTTTCATTAAAACAAATTATCCAGTGTTAGTCACCAACAACCCTACTCAAGCAGCATGTTTTATTCACGTCACTAAAAAAAGGGAGAATCTCATCTGATTGTTCTTTGCCAGGAAAGAGGGGCTAAAACAAAGGCAATTTTAATTTTCAAATACTTACACATTTTCAATGTTGCAAACACATAAAAGTTCTATTTGCAAACCTTAGAAACATAAAACACAATTGAATATAAGGATCGATGCTTATATTTTAAGTTTATTATGGTAAATCTTACTAAACAACTCTAAAAGCATCCCACAGTTCAAAAAGAAAATGAACATGGAATGATTACTGGACACCAACAAAAAGAAGATAGGCTTTTCTATAATTCTCAAGAAACTACAGCCACTAATTTGTTCATCATAAGCTCCAGAAGTTTACAAAGAATTATACATTTTTTTATAAAGTAAAAGTTAATGTAATCTTTTTTTTTTTTTCCCCTAGTGTGGCACATGGAAATTCCAGGCTAGAGGTTGAATGGGAGCTACAGCTGCTGGCCTATGCCATAGCCACAGCCACGCCAGATCTGAGCCACGTTGGGAACCTACACCGCAGCTTGTGGCAATGCCAGATCCTTAACCTAGTCAGCGAGACCAAGAATTGAACCCACATCCTCATGGATACCAGGTGGGTTACTAACGTGCTGAGCCACAGTGGGAACTCCTAATCTCTTACTCATTTGCAATTCTTTCAAAACTTTCTAATTATGCAACCTGCAGTAGAACATTTGAGATGCATATACTTGTGATTTCACTAGAAGTTGTTGAAGGGATACAGTAAGAGTTAATTCATACCAAGTACTGCTGATCAGGGTCCTCAGACCGTAGAAGGTGAATGAATCTGCCCACAAGGCTCTGCTCATCAGCAAAGTCCTCTGGGTCAGGGTCTTCTACCGGCTGATCTGGCTGATCCTGAATCAACGTGGATACCAAATTCATGATGGAATCCACCTGCAGCATGGGAGACACAGAAACCACTGTGGTGAAACCATCAGCATACTGCCACCAACAAAAGTGTTTCCAGTTGTGTCAAGTTACAAAACAGTATCAACAATATAATTCTTTTTTCTGTAAGAAAATATATGCTTGTTGGTCCATACATAGATTAAAGTCTAGAAAAGAGATGCACCAAATGTTAATCAATCATAGTTATTCTCTTCCTGGTGGGATTATAGTTACTTTACAATTTCTTCTTTACATATCTCCAATTTTCTTATTTATATTATGAATAAGCTACTTATAACTTTTTTTTTTAGTAGTAAACTACTGTTCCCTCCCAATCTCATATGTCTGTCTCAAGGTCTAAAGCTGTAACTATGTTGTCTGTTTTCTTAATATTGCATGTCAATATTCTCTTACCTGGTCTTGAGAGACAATTTCTGTGTTATAATCCAGAACGTTACTAAGCACGTAACAACTCATGCTCTTCCTGGACTCATAGTCAAAGTACTCAAAGAGTGGGTGAAAATGTTTTAATTTCAAGACCGTTAAAATATTGTTGTAAGTATCAATAGGTATCTTCAAAAGTCTGGTGAGCTCCTTTGAAACTGCACTACTGGTAGCAATACTGCAAAAAGAAAAACAAGAGTCCTTTAAAAATAACTTTATACACAAACAGTACTTGGTACATTAAAAATCTGAAAATTTTCACTTATACACTAATGGAAATGGGTTGAGTGAATCACGACACCCCAAAATACCCCCAATGACTTTCAAGAAAAGGCTATGTCTATCTGAACACAAACACTTATTTATCCATTAATGTCCTATTGATAAAACAAACTATACTAGTCCCAATTCATGAACAGGTTGTAGAATGAAAGTTAAAATGACTATTTAGAATTTAGTATTTCTAAGGGAAGTGTTTTAAGTGGTAGTTAGGGCAGCCGGTAAATACGGTAGAGTCAGGATGAAAAATCCACACAAAACTATTCAACGAAATAGAAAAATACACAAATTATTTCTTCTGCATCAGATGTCAGTGACTAAGGAAAAGCAGGAATGACACTGGGAACGTTCTATGGAGACTGAGGAATATCCAGGCATTTATAGGACCTTTAGAGGTTGGGATTTCTAATTATTTTGCTTAATTTTACCATAAAACTCACTGTGTGAGGGAAGACAGATATGTCACCTACCAATTAAAGATCTGGAATGTTTTTCCCTTTTTTTTGTCTTTTTGCCTTATCTAGGGCCGCACCCCCGCCGGCCTTCGCCACAGCCACAGCAACGCGGGATCCGAGCCACGTCTGCAACCTACACCACAGCTCACAGCAACACCGGATCCTTAACCCACTTAGCGATGCCAGGGATCGAACCCGCAACCTCATGGTTCCTAGTTGGATTTGTTAACCACTGAGCCACAACGGGAACTCCTGGAATGTTTTTCAATTCACAAAAAATGGCAATGACAAAAAGAAAAAGGAGACTAAAAAGAAGTAAAAAGAAAGAAGAAATCCCCCAGATGCAACTAAACTACTGAGAGATGTAAAGGACAAAGATAATGTGAGGTGAAATGAGTAATACAGGGCAAAGGGAGACCTAGCTTGACTACATGTACAGAAGCAGTGGAGGATGGGACAGTAAGAGGGCTTCTGGAAAAAGACAAGAGTATTAGAACTGTCCACAGCGGCCACTAGAGGATGTCACAGGTCTGGGACGGCATAGCTGAGGAAGATCTAAATAAGCAAAAAATATTATGCTTTCCTTGATGGTATCAAAATCAAAGCTCAAAACAGAAAAAATTTTAAACCCATTTAATTTCCACATCTTAAATGCATACGTGCTTCCCTAATTTTTCACAACTTACTCATCTGTAGGAAACCACTTATGGAAGTCCTGCTTGACACAAACAGTTTCCTTACTGGTTTTAAAAACTAACTCATCCATAAATACAAAGAGGTCTGAATTGGAGACACTGGTCCCTGAAGGCTGCTGTGGTCCATGAGTGCCAAGACCTGGTCAAAGTATACAACCAAGCAGTGGGTTGTCACTTTCTGCCCTGGTCAGTACCAGGCATGTCAATCTAACGCATGCTTAAAACAAGATGAACGCAAGCATTTCAAAAGGGAAACTGAGAAAGGAAAACAAATCTGGGACAAAAAAAGTACTTTACGAGGGATTTTACAAAAATGTTTGACTTACTGTTCAAGGTTGAGCTTATTAAATATCTCCACTGTTGTTTCTAGAACTTTATCAACATAGTCCACACGATCAGGATAACACTTCATAGCAAGATTAATGAGAGAGACTTGTAAAGATACAACATCCTCCGAAGGCATGTCTTGTCTAGACTGGAATGTTTAAAAAAACATGACATTTATTTTAAGTAATTACAAAAGGATTTATCAGCTAAGTTTCAAAGTTTTGAGAACTTAGGAGAAAAGCCATACAAACCTGTATTACTGTAGCCACCTGTTGTGAAAATATGTCAAAAAGTTTAATATCTGCTGGGATTCCAGGTCCATCTTCACGGTGAGCAAATAAAGCTAATCTGAAAAAGAAAACTTTTATTTAAAAAGACACAGGGATCTGGGTAGTGGGATCACGAATGACATTTGATTCTTCACGCTCCTCTGTCTTTTCTCCAAGTGTACTTCTCCCAAAACATTAAAAAAGGTTTTAAAACAAGACATGGACTACAGCTGATCATTCTCTCAATTCCCTTTTTTTTTTTTTTGCTTTTTAGGACTGCACCTATGGCATATAGAACTTATGGGTCAAACTGGGAGCTGCGGTTGCCAGCCACAGCAACAGCAACTTGGGATCTGAGCCACGGCTACAACCTACACTACAGCTCACGGCAACACTTGATCCTTAACCCTCTAGGTAAGGCCAAGGAGCAAAACTGCATCCTCATGGATACTAGTCAGGTTCATAACCCGCTGAGCCACAATGGGAACTCCCTCCAAATTCATTTTTAATGAAACAGTTTTACCAACAATGCCTTATTTTACCACATTTTTCTTTGTACCATACCCAAAAAGATTTTCATTAGGCCAATTTTGCCAAATTTTTTGAAGCCTAATTAAGTAGATATGGATAGAAATTCATTAACCGGACAAATGTATTCAACAGCCATGATTATAAAAAATAATCTCTAAGAGAGTAAAAACTTCATAGGCTGTTTTAAGACAATGCATTTTTACTAATGCAAGGTTTAAAACACAATTAATTCTAAAGGTAAAGTTAACTTCTATTTCCCATCTCTTAAACTATTCAAAATAATGTTCCATTCCATTATCACTGTCATGATTACAATTGAATTCATTTTTTTTTTTCTCTTTTTGCCTTTTCTAGGGCTGCACTCGCAGCATATGGAGGTTCCCAGGCTAGGGGTCTAATTGGAGCTGTAGCCACCGTCCTATGCCAGAACCGCAGCAACGTGGGATCTCAGCCGCGTCTGCAACCTACACCACAGCTTACAGCAACGCCAGATCCTTAACCCACTAAGCAAGGCCAGGGATCGAACTCTCAACCTCATGGTTCCTAGTCGCATTCGTTAACCACTGAGCCACGACGGGAACTCCATGAATTCATATTTTTTTAAGCACAGAATCACTACTGACAGAAATGGTTAAGTGACATTATGCCCAATATAGGAAAACCCAGTTATGCTTATTCCACTAAGCATATACTCAAATGGGGAGTTCCCTGGTGGTGTAGTAGTTATGATTTGGTACTTGATTTGGTGAACCACTGTGGCCCAGGTTCAATCCCTGGTCTGGGAACTGAAATCCCACATCGAACCACAGCTCAGCATAGCTGGGGGGTAGGGGGTGAGGGGTGAGTGCGGGTGCACGTGTGCAAAGAGTATATGCCCAATTAACTCATAATTCTTAATGTCCAGAATTGAACTGATTATTTGGAGAATTCTGCTATATAAATTCTCAGACTTTAAATTTTTTTTTTGCTTTTTAGGGTCGCACCAGTGGCATATGGAGGTTCCCAGGCTAGGGGTCAAATTGGAGCTACAGCTGCCAGCCTACACCACAGCCATAGCAATGCAGGATCCAAGCCGCGTCTGCGACCTACACCACAGCTCACGGCAACGCCAGATCCTTAACCCACTGAGCCAGGACAGGGATCCAAATTGCAACCTCATGGTTCCTAGTTGGATTCATTTCTGCTGTGCTGCAACGGGAACTCCTAAATTCTCAGACTTTAAAGCTTAGATTTTTAATAAAAAGTATTTGCAGAAATAAATGTTCACTCAGGTTTCTGGTTTCATTAATATCAATGATGTGAATGCTCACAAGCAGCACACATACGGTGTACCAGCACCCAGCAAACACTCATTAAAGTCATTATTGAAGGCCAAGTTGTATTCTTTTAATCAAGACTGGGCTAAAGAAGTAAAGCTTTTAATCTCAAGGGCATTTACTAACATTTGTAAGACTTGAAAATTCTTCTTGGGAGTTCCCGTTGTGGCTCAACGGTAACAAACATGACTGGTATCCAAGAGGACATGGGTTCAATTCCTGGCCTCACTCAGTGGGTTAAGGATCTGGCGTTGCTGTGACTGTAGCGTAGGCCAGCAGTTGCAGCTCCGATTTGACCCCTAACCTGGGAACTTCCATATGCCTTGGCTGCAGCCCTAAAAAGGACAAAGAAAAAAAAAAAAGAGAGAAAATTATTCTTAAAAATATTTATGGCTTTTTGATAAAGAAGATTTCAAGTCAAATTGGTTCCCACTGAAAGATAACTTTCTTTTTTTTTTAAGATAACTTTCATCATGGTAAAAAGACAAGTTTTATTCTTTGGTGATTTCTGGATTTATATAATTTAAGTGTTCGGTCTGTATAATATCTTTTTTTTTAGGGCTGCACCCGTGGCATATGGAGATTCCTAGGCTAGGGGTCCAATCGGAGCTACAGCTGCCAGTCTATACCACAGCCACAGCAACACAGGATCTAAGCCACGTCTATGACGTACACCATAGCTCAAGGCAACGCCAGATCCTTAACCCACTGAGTGAGGCTAGGGATTGAACACGCAACCTCATGGTTCCTAGTCGGATGTTTATGCTGTGCCACAAACGGGAATTCCTGTATATCTTTAAAAGCCAATTAAATTCAGAGATTAAAAATACTTTCCCCATGCCTCCTGCATAATTAAAAGCTAAATTTCTTTCATGCCTAAGCTAGCCAAGCACTTAGATACTCATACCTACAGAACTAGTGTAACTATATCAAAATCATTAACATACTAAAGATGTAATAGAAAAAATAATTCACAGAAATGTTTTAAATTCATTAATCCCAAGTTAAAACATTGCCCTCCAGCGTTGAAAGTTCTTACCTATCAATTAAAGCAATGATTATGTTTTTCACATTTACATTTTGGTGTAACTCAGCACAGGCCCGAAGAAAAGGATTCAAGGTTTGAAGGTGGAACTCATCAGGGAAAACCTGAAAATCGAATAATAATTAATTTATATAAGTAAAAGCATTTCACACTATATTCTGGACTTAGTATTTGAAGTTCATATTTGTGGAAAAAAATCACTTTAATCTTATGTGACTAAATTCAAATACATCACTTTATTTTTCCTTTTTAGGGTCACACCAGCAGCATATGGAAGTTCGCAGGCTAGGGGTCGAATTGGAGCTGCAGCTGCCGGCCTGTGCCACAGCCACAGCAATGCCATATCCAAGCCTCACCGGAGACCATCTGTTATGGCTCACAGCAATGCTGGATCCTACTTAAACCCACTGAGCAAGGCCAGGGATCCAATCCTCATCCTCATGGATACTGGGTTCTTAACCTGCTGAGCCACAACGGGAACTCCTAAATACATCACTTTTAAGCCCTTCTAAACAAAAGCCCAGAAAGAATTATTCTATTAACCAAAGTACACCTATCATTAACTAAAAGTATTGATAGATACTCTAGAAAACTCGGAGGTTATGTACTCTTTCCTACATTTGGGGGGAAAAACATACATCAATAAAAAGACCAAGTTATTATATTAATAGGAGAAAGGGATTTATTCAGAAAAGGTTATTTTTCTATTCTCTCCAGAATTTTTCCAAAACAATGAAAATTAATGAAAGGTAAGTCCTTTAAAAAAAAATGGAATGTTCTCACCTACCTGAATGATACACTCCATGAGATATTCTTGAGCCAGAGCGTCCCTGCAGTTCACAACCTGCTCCAATATCCCAGTCAAAACAATCTAAGGGGAAAAAAATAAATTAAGAGTTAAGATTATTTTCAAAAATCCTAAGTCACTCCTCTAGTAACACATTTAAACTATTAATTTAAAAATCATATTTTTTTAAATCATAAATTTTTTCTGGTCCATATTTCATTTCCAGATTAAACTTAAAATTGGGGGGGGCGGTTCTCACTGTGGCTCACAGTGGATTAAGAATCTGACTAGTATCCATGAGAGCCTGAGGGTTTTGGGGAGGAGGAGGGCACATGGGAATTTGCTTTATAGTTTTGTTAAAATTGTGTGCATATTGTGTATATTCTCTGTAGTTTACAAGTTTTTTAGTGTTTAAAAGTAAAGAATTAGGAGTTCCCACTATGGCCTAGCAGGTTAAGAACCCAGCATAGTTTCTGGGGATGCGAGTTCGATCCCTGGCCTCAATCAGTGGGTTATAGGATCTGGCATTGCCACAAGCTGTGGTGTAGGCTGCAGATGCAGCTCGGATGCGGTGTTGCTGTGGCCGTAGTGTAGGCTGGCAGCTGCAGTTCCGATTCTACCCCTAGCCTGGGAATGTCCATATGCTACAAGCAGGGCCCTAAAAAAGTAAAAAAAGAAAATTCTGGCCACGTCCTAGGCACACAGAAGTTCTAGGCCCAGGGATCAAATCGTGGCAGAGCAGTAAACCAGCCACAGCAGTGACAATGCCCAATCCTTAACCCTCTAAACCACCATGGAACTCCTAAACTTTAAAATTTTACAGAATTTTTTGTTTTGTTTTGTTTTTTTCTTGGCTGCAGCACAGCATGTGGAAGTTCCCAGACCAGGGACTAAATCCGAGCCACAGCTGCAACAATGCTGAATCTTTAACCCACTGTGCTGGGCTGGGAATCGAACCCACCCCTCAGCAGTGACCCAAGACACTGCAGAGACAACGCTGGATCCGTAACATGCTGCTCCACAGAGGAAACTCTCAGAAGAATTTTAACATAAAGAATTGGGGGTTTCTATTTTGTAAAAGGCATTTATGATAAAATCCATTTTAACAATTTTTTTTCTCTTTTAGGAAGGTTTGTACTTTTGTATCCTAAGAAAGCTTTATCTAACCCAAAGTTATAAAGATTCCCCTTGTGTTTTTTTCTAAAAGTTTCAAAGCTGCAAATTTCACATTTATGACTTTGATCAATTTTTTGAATTTCTCTATGTTATATAACACGAAGATGAGTCACAGTTCAGGGCTATATTTGCATATAGATGTCCAATTGTTCCAGAATCACTTGTTGAAGAGATTGTCTTTGCACCCTTAACAACAATAATTGACTAGGAGTTCCCATTGTGGTACAGCGGAAACAAATCTGACTAGGAACCATGAGGTTGTGGCTTCGATGCCAGGCATCGCTCAGTGGGTTAACGATCCAGCGTTGCCGTGAGCTGTGGTGTAGACTGCAGACCCAGCTCGGATCTGGTGTTGCTGTGGCTCCAGCGTAGGTTGGCAACAACAGCTCCGATCAGACCCCTAGTCTAGGAACCTCCATATGCCACAGATGCGGCCCTAAAAAAAAGGACAAAGAAAAAAAAAATGATTACATATACATGAGTCTACTGTGGACTGTCTCTTCTAGGGGTCCAAAATCTGTTTAAATGCCCGTTTTTCTTTTTTTTCTAACGTTCTTTTTTTCATATTATTTTCTATCATGGTCTATCCCAAGAGATTGGATATAGTTCCCTGTGCTATACAGAAGGATGTCAGTGCTTATCCATTCTCAATGTAATAGTTTATATCTACCAAGCCCTAACGCCCCATCCACTCCCTTCCCCCTGCCCCTTGGCAACTGCAAGTCTCTTCTCCATGTCCATTGAGTCTATTTCTGTTCCCCATGTCTGTTTTGTAGATAGGTTCATTTTTGCCACATTTTAGATTCCACATATAAGTGATATCATATGGTATTTGCCTTTCTCTTTCTGACTTACTTCACTTAGTATGAGAATCTCTAGTTGCATCCATGTTGCTGCAAATGAATGTCTGGTTTTGTAAATTGATTCCACATCGTCTGTGGCTGCTTTTGCCCTACACTGGCAGAATTTAGTAGCTACAGACCATATACATGGCTTGCAAAACCAAAAAATACGCACTATTTGATTCTTTACAGAAAAAGTTTGCAAATTCCTGATATAATATCCACTGACTTCTGTGTTTATTCCCTTCACCAATGCATTTCTATGGCTTTAGAGTAAATCTACAGTAAAATATGCTAAATCTTTTTTTTTTACCTTTTTTGTCATTTTTATGGCCGCGGGTTTATGGCCGCACCCGCGGCATGTGGAGGTTCCCAGGCTAGGGGTCTAATCGGAGCTGTGGCCATTGGCCTGCGCCGCAGCCACAGCAACGCAGGATCCGAGCCGCGTCTGCAACCTACACCACAGCTCACAGCAACGCCGGATCGTTAAGCCACTGAGCAAGGGCAGGGATCGAACCCGCAACCTCATGGTTCCTAGTCGGATTCGTTAACCACTGCGCCACGACGGGAACTCCAAAATATGCTAAATCTTAATTTAAGGAAAATAGGTATCTTGATAGTTTTGAGTCTTCCAATCCACAAACATAAGGTATAGCTTTTTTTCTTTTAGGGCCACACCCGTGGCATATGGAAGTTCCCAGGGCTGGAATTGAATCGAAGCTAGAGCTGCTGGCCTAGGCCACAGCCACAGCAACTCGGGATCCAAGCTGCATCTGCAACCTACACCACAGCTCCCAGCAACACTGGATCCTTAACCCACTGAGCGAGGCCAGGGATCGAACTCGCATCCTCATGGATCCCAGGCAGGTTCGTTAAGCGTTGAGCCACGAAGGGAACTCCATAAAATATAGCTTTTGGGTTTTTTTGTTTTTGTTTTTATTTTTAGGGCTGCACTTGAGGCATATGGATAGTTCCTAGAATAGCAGTCAAACTGGAGCTGCAGCTGCGGCCTAAACCACCGCCACAGCAACACAGGATCTGATTCACATCTGCAACCTAAGCCACAGCCTGCAGCAAAGCTGCAGAACGAGGTCAGGAATCGAACCCACATCCTCATGGACACTAGCTGGGTTCTTAACCCGATGAGCCACAACAGGAACTCTGTCAATGGTTTTCAATGCAACATTATTCAACAAAAATAGCTCAACTTAAAAATTTAGACTTGATGTGTGTCTCATGATCTAAGAAAAGATGACAAGTAAAAAGATATGAACCTGTTTGTAGCGTTCCACATTTACACCTTCCAACTGACTGAGGCGCACCAAATTTGTTCCCACTAAAATCCTCAGTTCTTGTCTTTCTCGTTCTCTTTTTTCCCTGTCTCGGCTATGTCCCTGATGCTGCATTCGAACCCAGAGCTTGTTCATTTCTGCAAAGTTGAGTAGCACAAAATCCATGGAATCACTGATATCACCAGTTGTTTCTTCACTGCAAGAAACAGCACAGTTGGAAAAATCTTTATATATATAATATTTAAATCATAGGAACAATTTATTACTATTCCTCTTCTTTGTGCACTTCCTTCTTAAGACTCTTTAATACAACAATAGTTTTCAAAAGTCACTTTCAACTTCACTGGCTTAGTATGCAATTTCAAGGGGAGCAGACTGAAGAGAAAAAAATACCAGGGAGAGGACCAGTTCAAGTTTAAAGGGACAAAACTTTCCCCTACCCTTTTGCTGAGCTAAATTAAACTTGTTCTTGGAGTTGCACTCCATTAATTCAAAAAGCTTAGAAAACTTGACATAATGTACTGTTAGCTCATCATTTCATTGTTCAATATTTAAAGTTTTCAATTGGAATGTAAGCTTCGTAAAGGAAGAGACCAAGTATTTCCTGCTTATTTTTCTATCTTCTGAGATAGGATGGATACTTAGTAGTTTTCAAAATTTTTTACTATTTGCTTAATTAAATGCTCAAAACTGAGTCAAATCATAAAAAAGAAAATAACCTCACCATTTTCTCTACACTGTTAAATTTTTTATCCTTTCTATACCATTTAAATGTTTTGTCACATGCACAGTAAAATTTTTCTTAGTCTTACTTTTAAAAAGGAAATAATGCAGATTTACTAAAAATTACTAAATTATAAACCTTACAAATAAATGAATAAACTTTTCAAAAGGGAATCAAGCTCCTTAATCTAGGGAAGCTATCATGTGAATAGTTCACCGAGATGGGTGAAGACCACAGCAGGCTGACTATCTGCCATTTTTGTGGGATAAAAGCACAATGGACTTGGATACTGGAACACTGGTCACATAAGAGACAGGGCTCTCTCTGATTGGCTTTTGGTTTTTTCTGTTTTACAATTAATATTTATGTGGATAGATAATTCATATCACTTATACCCTAAGGTAACTAGAAGCTGATAAATTGTTAAAACTGATAGATATTCAAGAAAAAATATGAAAATTGGCTAGCTCATGGAAAAAGCTAAGCATACTTCATTATTTTGTCACAAATACAATTTTTAAAAATTAATTCGAAAAATCATATTTTCAAAGAATATCTAATGGAATGGAAAAATGCTCTCAACCATGTTAAATGAAAAACACAGGTTCAAATAATCCACAGACATATTTTTCATAAGAGTACATTTTGTATCACACCACATACACTGAGGAATCTTATACACAAAGATTATACACAATCTTATATACAAAGGGAATCTATACACAAAATGCTACTTCTGACTCTGGGTAGGAAAATTATTAATATTTATTTTATTCTTTATATTTTTCTATACTTTTAACATATTTTACAACAGAAAAAAAACACATTATAACTAAATCAAGAACGAAAACCACTTACTCTGTTGGTTCTCCTTCATCAGGTAAGATGTTTCTGGTACACTGAAGAAGATAATTCCGAAGAAATAGACCTCTCAAGGGATGCTGTACACCACGGCACATTTCTACCAAATCTTTCAAAATATCTTTCCTGGACTGAGGAAATGACTTGACATATACAACTCCAACTGTGATTAACAGGTAACTAGGGGAATTATAAGAAAACATTTGATTAGAAATATATAGAATATATTCATGCTAAGAATTTGATTATGTCCAAATACACTGTACACAAACATTAAATAAACATGATAAGAACCAAGTTTTCCCTTGCACGATGAAGAAAATACCATTTGATTTAAAATATAACTGTTGGGAGTTCCCATCGTGGCACAGTGGCAACAAATCCAACTAGGAACCACGAGGCTGCGGGTTCGATTCCTGGCCTCGCTCAGTGGGTTAAGGATCTGGAGTTGCCATGAGCTGTGGTGTAGGTCACAGATGCGGCTCAGATCTGATGTTGCTGTGGCTGTGGTGTAGGACAGCAGCTATAGCTCCAATTGGACCCCTAGACTGGGAACCTCTATATGCCATGGGTGTGGCCCTAAAAAGCAAAATAATAATAATAATAATATAAATAAAATAAAACTATTCACTGACCTCCCCCAATTTCTTTCTCTTTATATATATATATTTCTCTGTGTATATGTATATGTATGTATCTCATTATCACCTTTAAACATGTTTGGTCTCATAATTATCATTAATTTTTCTAATAGTCAAGAAATTAAAATATGTCCATTTTTTCTGCTTCCAAAATTCATCAAAAATCTATAAAAAGTAAAAGTAATTAGTCTTTAAAACCTT
>PVHT020000178.1:9407692-9425313 GCA_004024745.2 Catagonus wagneri
TGTGGAGGGAGTGTGGCTGTTATTGTAGAAAACAGTATTGAAGTTTCCTGATGGCTTAGCGAGTTAGGATCCTCTGTCGTCATTGTTTTAGCTCTGGTTATTGCTGTGGCCTGGGTTTACTCCCTGGTCCTGGGAACTTCTGTCTGCCACAGGTGCAGACAAAATAAAAACAAAACAAAAGCAGTACTGACAAATAACTAACTTCACTTTTGAAACCAAGTTTCACTAAGCAAGAAAAAGTTTGAATGGGGCTGTTATCTTAAATAAGAAGTTTGGTATTTTTCACTAGTGGTTCTTGTAGAGTTTTGTTAGGGAGGGATTTTTTTGGAGGGGAAGGTGGTTTATATTCTTGTAGCATAAATGTAAATATCATGGGTCAAAGCGAGTTGAACACTTATAAAAATGCTATAATTGTCATTCAGCAAATTAGTAACGTCTGAGATTTACTAGAAAGAGTTCTGTAAGGCATGAAGCACTATAGCAGATATCTTTTATGTGCCCTGCCTTTTACATAACAGATCTTATGTGCATTTTACTCACAGTCCAGTAAATACCTAAATAAACAGCTTTAAAAGGTAAATTTGCATGGTTGTAGCTAATGATATGTATGTTTGAAATAAAGGGAAAACTAGACAGTTGGGGGCTGTTCATAAAGCATGAGTTGAAAGGAAATAAGTTGATAACTGGTTGCCCAAAGAAGATACCTGTGCTGATCTTAAGAAGATTAATTTATTAAATTCTTTCATAGGATTCTAAAGCTGAAGGTGGACAAAAATAAAATGGCAGCCACATCTGGTGTAAAAAAAGCCATATTTGATAGACTCTGTAAACAATTAGAGAAGATTGGGCAGCAGATCGACAGTGAGTATTCATCCCCTGGTTGAGGATCATGTCATCTGAAAATGTAAACCTGCTGGTAAAAGTCAAATATTTTCAAACTTATAAACTAGCTACTTTCTTTCTTTTTTTTAATAGCTGTACTCACGGCATATAGAAGTTCTTAACACTGTGCCACAGTGGGAGCTCCGCACACTAGCTGCTTTTTGAATTCTACATTTAATGTAGATGAGATAGGCGTTCCCTTCGTGGCTTAGCAGTAAACGAACCCGACCAGGATCCATGAGGACTTGGGTTCGATCCCTGGCCTCGCTCAGTGGGTAAGGATCCGGTGTTGCTGTGAACTGTGGTGTAGGTCGCAGAAACGGCTCGGATCCTGTGTGGCTGTGACTGTGTCTGTGGTGTAGTCCAAGCAGCTGCAGCTCTGATTCAACCCCTTGCCTAGGAACTTGCATATACTTTTTAGGTACAGCCCTAAAAAGCAGGGGAAAAAAAAAGAATAATGTAGATGAGATAAATTTTTAGTGAGAAAATTGTTTATTCTGTTTTTCAAATAAAGTAGCTTAATAACTTTTTCGGAAAAACTCTGCAATTCTGTGAATTCATGCCTAGAAAATAGATTCTCTGTTCTCTGTTAATATGCTCCGATTTTAAATGCCAGCCTCCGTGTACTAGAATAGAAATGATTAAGTCTGGCAAGAAAAGCCAAAGAAAAGAGAAGGACAAGATCATTTGCCTTCTCCTTATCCTAGTATTTGGTCAGTCCAGATATCTAATTTCTATTCATGACCCAAAATATGCTCCCAAGCTAAAATTGAAAATACGGGAAAAATTAACCCTGATGATACTTTTTTTCCTAAAGGAGAGCCTGAAGATTCAGCTACTCCCCCACAGAAGAAAAAGAAGACAGTGGTTGAACTTCCAGCAAAGGGTGAGCACGCTAACACCAGAGGAACACTGAAATTAATACAATGGGTTAATGTGCAGTCGGTTTAATACAGTGAACCGCCCTGTGCTGCTTTAGCAGCTTGCCTTGACAAAGAGTCAGATTTTAACTAAATCCTTACAGTTAATCATTTGATAAGACCAGTTTTCCAGTCTTTGACTAGAAGTTTACAGAAGTATTGTGTAATTAAGAATATACCTGAGGAGGTCCCCTTGTGGAGCAGAGGAAATGAATCTGACTAGCATCCATGAGGACTCGGGTTCGATCTCTGGCCTTCTTCAGTGGTTTAAGGATCTGGCGTTGCCTTGAACTGTGGTGTAAGGTCGCAGACACGGCTCAGATCCCATGCTGATGTGGCTGTGGCCTAGGCCAGCAGCTGCAGCTCCAATTAGAACCCTAGCCTGGGAATTTCCATATGCTGTGGGTGCAGCCCTAAAAAGACAAAAAAAAAAAAGAATACATCTGAGGTGGAGTTGTGGCGCCACAAGTTGAGTGTTGTCACTGCAATAGCTTGGGTCGCTGCTCTGAATCCTGGCCTAGGAATTTCTGTATGCCGAGAGCAAGGCCAAAAAAAGAGAGAATACATCTGAGGCCAAACTGCTTAGGTCCAGGCTTTCTACCTACTGGCCATGTAATTTTAGGAAAGTGACGATTTCTATAAACTTCATTTTCCTAATCTTTAAAATGTGATTAACACCTATTTGACAATTGTGAGAGTTGAAGTGCTTGGCTGGTGCTTGATAAATGTTAGCTATCATCACGATGTCTTGGATGCTTGGAGCGTAAGGGAGAGTGAAAAACCAGTGTGTTAGCTTCTGTTTCCATTTTTCATTTTGGTATCTTATTCCCTATTACCTTAATTAAAATAGACATTTTAAAGTAAACAAGCTTAGAAAGTTCCCATTGTGGCTCAGCAGAAACAAATCCGACTAGTATCTTTGAGGATTCGGGTTTGATCCCTAGCCCTGCTCAGTGGGTTAAGAATCCAGCATTGCCATGAACTATGATATAGGTAACAGACACAGCTTGGATCCTGCATTGCTGTGGCTGTCACATAGGCCGGCAGCTGTAGCTCCTATTCGACCCCTGGCCTGGGAACTTTCATGTGGTACAGTGTGCGGCCCTAAAAAAGCAATTAATTAATTAATTAATTAATTAATTAAACAAGCTTAGCTCTTTTTTTTTCTTAATGGCTGCACCTGTGGCTGTGGCAGTTCCTGGGCCAGGAATTGAATCCGAGCCACAACTGCAACTACGCTGGATCCTTTAACTGCTCTGCATCAGGCCAGGATTGAGCCTGTGCCTCTGCAGTGACCCAAGCAGCTGTAGTCAGATTCTTAACCCACTGTACCACAGTGGGAACTCCAACAAGCTTACTTTTTTCTTACTCACTAGTAAACATAAGGATTTTGAAACATTAATTTTTTTTTTCTCCTATAGAAACAGAGACTATAGTAGAGATCCCACATAAATCACAAAAAGATGAAGATATGACACAGGATTATGAAGAATGGAAAAGGAAAATTTTGGAAAATGCTGCCAAAGCACAAAAAGCTACAACAGAGTAATTTCAGCTTCCAGGCTTCCTTGTACTGCACACCAAATGCATCTGCCACCTCAAGGAACACGTGGAGGGCTTTGGAATTTTGTTTGAACTTTTATAACAAGGATCCTAAGACTCTTGCCTTAATAGCAAAGAAGCCAGCATTGAGGCTGAGAAGGTTGGCCCTGAAACGAGCCACAAATTCATTAGATCAGCTGCAGTGCCTGGTTATGTTAGCCTTGGCTCTGCACAGGTCTGTACTCTCCTGCAAAATGTAATTGGAGCCGTTTTGCTTCTTTGCTTTGTTTTAAGCCAAAGATAGTTTGCTGTCCTATCCAGAATATGAAATTCAGGCTGAATGGAGTCTTAAAGATTTTACTTAAGTTTTTGTGAAAATCTCTTGGTTTGACTAAATCAATATGTGGTATAACCTAAGTTAATAAATGTTATTTTTATATGCATTCAAAGTGCACTTGTTACAAGTTTGGGAGAATCCCTGCTGTGCCAAAAACCATAGCAGGGAAACCCAGTTTTCTGAACATTGAACCATACTGCTCACCAGAGCACAAACTCTTGATTCAGACTTTTTTCTACAAATTCTGGGTTCAGCCATTTACTACCTGTGAAACCTTGAGCAAATTAATTAGCTTCTTTGTGCCTCATCTATAAGTAGGAATTAAAATGATGTCTGTTGGAGTTCCCGTCGTGGCGCAGGGGTTAACGGATCCGACTAGGAACCATGAGGTTGCGGGTTCGATCCCTGCCCTTGCTCAGTGGGTTAAGGATCCGGCGTTGCCGTGAGCTGTGGTGTAGGCTGCAGACGCGGCTCGGATCCCGCGTTGCTGTGGCTGCGGCGTAGGCCGGTGGCCACAGCTCCGATTAGACCCCTAGCCTGGGAACCTCCACATGCCGCGGGTGCGGCCATAAAATGACAAAAGGCAAAAAAAAAAAAAAAAAAAATGATGTCTGTCTCATAGAATAATTTGGAGGAGTATCTGAGCTAATTGATGAAAAGCATTTAGCCCGGTTCTGAGTATTTAGTATTAAAATGTAGAGAGAAACACACATAGAGGTTTCACATAGTGAATTATATATTAGCATTATATTATATTAAAAAATTAAGAAACAGGCCAAAGTTGGGCAACATGGGTGAACCCAGAGGGTATTATTCTAAGTGAAATAAGTGAGACAGAAAGGGAAATACCGTATGATCTCACATACGGACTCTAAAAACAAACGAATAGGGAATTCCCATCATGGCTCAGTGGTTAACGAATCCGACTAGGAACCATGAGGTAGCGGGTTCGATCCCTGGCCTTGCCCAGTGGGTTAAGGATCCGGCGTTGCCGTGAGCTATGGTGTAGGTCACAGACGCGGCTCGGATCCCGCGTTGCTGTGGCTGCGGCGAAGGCCGGCGGCTACAGCTCCTGTTAGACCCCTAGCCTGGGAACCTCCGTATGCCACAGGTGCGGCTCTAGATAAAGGCAAAAAGACAAAAAATAAATAAATAAAAACAAATGAATAGATGTAAAACAGAAACAGACTCATACATATAGAGAACAAACGGGTTACCAGAGGGGGTGAGTGAAAAAGGTAAGGAAGATTAAGGGCTACAGACTATCAGTTATAAAATAAGTCATAGGGATGTAACAGCATAGGGAATATGGTCAGTAATATTGTAATAACTATATGATGACAGATGCTAACTGTACTGGTGATCATAATGTATAGAAATCTAGAATCACAATATTGTACACCCAAAACTAATAAAATAGTCAATTATACCTTAAAAAAGAGACCAGAGTCCCATCGTGCGCAGCAGAAATGAATCCGACTCTGACTAGGAACCATGAGGCTACGGATTCGATCTCTGGCCTCGCTAAGAGGGTTAAGGATACGGCGTATCTGTGAGCTGTGGTGTAGGTCACAGATGTGGCTCAGATCTGGTATTGCTGCAGTTCTGGCCTAGGCTGGCAGCTGTAGCGTCAATTAGACCCCTAGCCTGGGAACTTCTCTATGGTGTGGGTGCCCCTAAATAGAAAAAAAAAAAAAGGGAGACCAAGTTTTATTTTCTTTGATATCCACATACTGAAATATATAATCTTAAGTAATTTTAAAACTATGGGAAAGGGCCTGGGAAGATAAGTTGCTAGGGGCTTTGAGGCATCGTGCCAGACATGATTTTAACTAAAATTAAGAATACATGACCTGGGAGTTCCTGTTGCGATGCATCCCCATGAGGATGTGGGTTCGATCCCTGGCCTTGCTCAGTGGGTCGGGGATTGGGTCGGGGATCCCGCGTTGATGTGAGCTGTGGTGTAGTAAGTCACAGACGCAGCTCAGATCCTGCATTTCTGTGGCTATGGTGTAGGCTGGCAGCTATAGCTCCAATTTGACTTCTAGCCTGGGAACTTCCATATACCTTGGGTGTGGCCCTAAAAAAGCAAAATAATAATAACAACAATAATAATAAAAGAATATATAACCTGGAGTCTTGCTGTGGCATAGTGTGTTTAGGATCTGGTGTTGCCACATCTGTGGCATAGGTTGTAGCTATAGCTCAGATTTGATCCCTGGCCCAGAAATTTCCAATATGCCATGAGAGTGGCAAAAAAAAATTGATCTAATAGTTCCATGAGGAGTGCAATAAAGTGATTGCATCTAAATTTTTAAAACCTATTCTGAATGTTGTCAGTAATGATAGTGGTTGCCTTCTATCTGCTACAAATAAGGCATAACACCTGCTGCGTAGAATGTGAATGACTGAAAGAGTGATTCCTCTTTTCCTGCCCCTTTTTTAAGCCTAGAATTCACAGCAAACTAAGGCTAGAAAGATGCCTTAATCAGATGATCCCAGCACAAGCGTAATGCCCTGCAGCCCTGAGGTAGAGAGGAAGGACGGTGAGCTTTGGAACCACACACGCTTGCGTTTAAATTCAGGGTCTGCCACTTATGCCCTAAGGAAATTCACAATCATAATGAGCTTCCGTTTCCTTGTTCATAAAATGGAAATATCTACCTTGTGAGAATTAAAGGTAATATCTGTAAGTATGTGACACTTAGAAGGCATTCACTAAACAGTGTTTCTTTTATTATTTTGATCCAGATAAGTTACTCTCTTCCTCTTTTATTTTAAGAAGGTATATAATGATTTGGTGCCAAGATTTAGATTCTAGCGTTGGGTCAAAAGTAGCTTCCTCATCACCAGGTAAAGTTAAAGCATGTTCACTTTTTTAATTGTGGTAAAATACATATAAAATTTACCATCTTAATTTTTTTCTTTTATTGGCTGCACGCATGGAATGTGGAAATTCCTAGGCCAGGAATCAAACCTGTACCACAGTTGTGACCTGCGTCACAGATGCAGCAACACTGGATCCTTAACCCGCTGTGCCACAGGAACTTCCATCTTAATTTTTTTTTGCTTTCTAGGGCCGCACTTGCGGCATATGGAAGTTCCCAGGCTAGGGATGGAGTCAGAGCTGTAGCCGCTGGCCTATGCCACAGCCACAGCAACAGCAGATCAGAGCCACGTCTGTAACCTACACCACAGCTCACAGCAACACCTGATCCCATTGAGCGAGGCCAGGAATCGAACCTGCATCCTCATGGATGCTAGTCAGATTTGTTTCCGCTGAGCCACAAAGGGAACTCCCATCTTAATTTTTAAGTGTACAGTTCAGTAGTGTTATGTACATTCACCTCCTTATGTGATCTCTGGAACTCTGCATCTTGCAAAACTGACTCTATGCATGAAACCTATTAAACAGCTCCCATTCCTCCCTCCTCCAGCTCCTGGCACCCACCATTCTGTCTCTGAATTTGACTAGGTACTTCATCTAAATGGAATCATACAGTATTTTTTTTTTGTAATTTGCTCTTCTCAGCATAATATCCTTGAGGTTCATCTATATTGTGGCACATATCAGAATTTCTTTCCTTTTTAAAGCCGAATAATTTTTCCATTGTATGGATATAACACACTTTATCAGTTCATCTATCGATGAACATTTAGGTTGCTTTTACCTCTTGGCTGTTGTGAATAATGCTAGATTAATCTATATATGCTATAGATATATAGATATCTCTCCAAAGTATATATGTCTTGGAGATCCTGCTTTCTATTCTTTTGGGCATTTACCCAGAAGTGACACTGCTGGATCATATGGTAATTCTATTTAAAAATTTTTGAGGAATCACCATATTGTTTTCCATAGCAGTTACATCATATTACATTCCTACCAACAGTGCAAAAGGGTTTCAATTTCTCCACATCTAAAGCAACATTTATTTCTGTTTTTTTTGTTACTAGCCATACTAATGGGTATGTGGTGGTATCTCAATGTGGTTTTAATTTGCATTCCCCTAATGATTAAATGAGCATTTTTCATGTGCTTGCTAGTCATTTGGAAAAATATCTATTCAAATCCTTTGCTCGTTTTTAAAATCTTTTTTATTGAAGTATAGTGGATTTACAATGTGTCAATTTTTGCTGTACAGCAAAATGACCCAGTCATTCATATATGTATACATTCTTTTTCTCATAGTATCTTCCATCATGTTCTATCACAAGACATTCGATATAGTTCCCTGTGCTGTAGAGTAGTACCTCATTGCTTATCCATTCTACATGTAATAGTTTGCATCTACTAACCCCAAACTTCCATTCCATCACAATCCCTCCCTCTCCCCCTTAGCAACCACAAGTTTGTTCTCCACATGTGGAGTCTGTTTCTGTTCTGTAGATAGGTTCATTTGTGTCACATTTTAGATTCCACATATAAATAGTATCATGATATTTGTCTCTTTATGACCTACTTCACTCAATATGAGACTCTCTAGATCCATCCACGTTTCTATAAATAGCATTATTTTGTTCTTCTTTATGGCCGAGTAGTATTCCATTGTGTATATACCACATCTTCTTAATCCATTCATCTGTTGATAGACATTTAGGTTGTTTCCATGTCTTGGCTATTGTGAATAGCGCAGTTATGAACACATGGGTACATGTATCTTTTTGAATAAAAGTTTGTGTGGATATATGACCAGGAGTGGGATCACTGGATCATATGGTAGTTCTATATTTAGTTTTCTGAGGAAACTCCATGCAGTTTTCCATAGTGGTTGTACCAGTTCACGTTCCCACCAACAGTGAAGGAAGATTCTCTTTCTTCCACATCCTCTCGGGCATTTGCTATTTGTAGACTATTTGTAGACTAATTATGATAAACATTCTGGCTGGTGTGAGGTGATACCTCATTGTGGGTTTGATTTGCATTTCTTATTAGTGATGTTGTGCATTTTTTTCATGTGGCTGTTGGCCGTCCATATGTCTTCTTTGGAGAAATGTCTATTTAAGTTCTTCTGCCCATTTTTTTTTTGGTTTTTTTGCCTTATCTAGGGCTGCACCGACAGCACATGGAGGTTTCCAGGCTAGGGGTCTAACAGGAGCTATAGCTGCCGTCCTTCGCCACAACCACAGCAACGTGGGATCCGAGCCACGTCTGCAGCCTACACCACAGCTCACGGCAACGCTGGATCCTTAACCCACTGAGCAAGGCCAGGGATCGAACCCGCAACCTCATGGTTCCTAGTCGGATTCGTTAACCACTGAGCCACGATGGAACTCCTCTTCTGCCCATTTTTTAATTAGGTTGTTCGTTTTTTTGTTGTTGAGTTGTTCTTATATTTTGGAGATTAAACCCTTGTTGGGTGCATCATTTGCAACTATTTTTGCCCATTCTGTAAGTTGTCTTTTCATTGTTTTTCCCCCCACTATGGTTTCCTTTGCTGTGCAAAACCTTGTGTGCTTAGTTCCATTGATTTATTTTTGTTTTTATTTCTATTGCCTTAGGCAACTGACCTAAGAAAACGTTTGTACAGTTGATGTCAGAGAACGTTTTGCCTGTGTTATCTTCTAGGAGTTTTATAGTGTCTTGTCTTATGTTTAAATCTTTAAGGCATTTTGAGTTTATTTTTTGTGCATGGTGTAACATGCAGTTGTCCAGTTTTCCTGGCACCACTTACTGATGAGAATGTCTTTTTCCCATTTTAATCTGGTGCCTTAGACCACTCGGCATCCTGACAGCTTTTTCCCATTTTATATTCTTAACCTCCTTTGTCAAGATTAATTGACTATAGGTGTCTGGGTTTATTTCTGGACTTTCTATTCTGTTCCATTGATCTGTATGTCTGTTTTTGTACCAGTACCACACTGTCTTGATTACTGTAGCTTTGTAATATTGTCTGAAGTCTGGGAACGTTATACCTCCTGCTTTGTGTTTTTCCTCAGGACTGCTTTGGCAATTCTTGGTGTTTTATGGTTCCATATAAATTTTCGGATTATTTGTTCTCATTATGTGAAAAATGTCATGGGTAATCTGATAGGGATTGCATTAAATTTGTAGATTGCTTTGGGTAGTATGGCCATTTTAACAATATTAATTCTTCAGTCCAGGAACATGGGATATCACCTCTTTGAATCCGCTTTAATTTTCTTGCTTAATGTTTTCTAGTTCTCAGCATATAAATCTTTCACCTCCTTGGTCAGGTTTATTCCTAGGTATTTAATTTGAGGAGGTATGATTTTAAAAGGTATTTTTATATTCATTTTGTAATATTTTATTGTTAGTATACAGAAATACAACTGACTTCTGAATGTTAATTTTCTGTCCTGCTACTTTGCTGAATTCAGTGATCAGTTTGAGTAGTTTTTGTGTGGAGTCCTTAGGGTTTTCTATATATAGTATCATGTCATCTGCATATGGTGACAGTTTTACCTCTTCTCTTCCAATTTGGATACTTTTAATTTCTTTTGTTTGTCCAGTTGCTGTGGCTGGGACTTCCAATATTATATTGAATAAAAGTGCTTGTGAGAGTGGGCGTCCTTGTCTTGTTCCAGATTTTGGTGGGAGGACTTTCAGGTTTTCTCCATGGAGTATTGTATTTGCTGTGGGTTTATCATAAATGGCTTTTATTATCATAAGGTATGTTCCCTCTATACCCACTTTGGTAAGACTTATTACCATGAATGGATGTTAGATTTTGTCACATGATTTTTTTAATTTATTGAAACGATCATGTGGTTTTTGACTATTCTTCTGTTAAAGTGATGTATTACATTGATTTTTGTATGTTGAACCATCCTTGTGAACTTGGGATGAATCCCACTTGGTCATGGTGTATGATCCTGTTTATCTGTTGTTGGATTTGGTTGGCTAAAATTTTCTGTCTATATTCATCAAAGATATTGGCCTATAATTTTCTTTTGTGGGGGGAGTCTTTCTCTGGTTTTGGCATTAGGATGGTGGTGGCTTCATAGAATGTCTTTGGGAGTTCTCTTTCTTCTTCAATCTTTTGAAAAGTTAAGAAGGATGGGTAGAAGTCTTTCTTTGTATGTTTGATAGAATTTGCCTGTGAAGCCATCTGGTCCTGGATTTTTGTTTGTAGGGATTGTTTTTTTCCCTGGTGATTACTCTGTTCAGATTTTCCATTTCTTTTTGATTCTTTTGGTGGGCTATATGTCTCTAGAAAATTGTCTGTTTCTTCTAGCTTGTCAAATTTGTCAGCATATTATTGTTCATAGTAATCTCATGTTTTGTTTTGTTTTTTTGTATTTTGCAGTATCCATTGAGATTTCTCCTTTTACATTTTTTATTTTGTTTATTTGGTTTTACACTCTCTTTTTCTCGATGAGTCTGGCCAGAGGTTTTTCAGTTTTGTTTACCCTTTCAAGAAGCAGCTCTTGGTTTTACTGATTTTTTCTATTTTGTTTTGTTTTGTTTTGCTTTACTTTTTAGGGTTGCACCTTTGCCATACAGAAATTCCTAGGCTAGGGGTCAAATCAGAGCAGTGAATGTTGGCCACGGCACAGCAATGCAGGATCTGAGCCACATCTGTGACCTACACCACATCTCATGGCAATGCCAGATCCTTAATCCACTGAGCAAAGCCAGGGACTGAACCCACATCTTCACAGATACTAGTCGGGTTCCTTACCACTGAGCCACAACAGGAACTCCTCTGTTGTGTTTTTAATCTCTATTTTATTATTTCCTCCCTGATCTTTATGATTTCCTGCTTTCTGCTGACTTGAGGTTTTGTTTGTTCTTCTTTTTCTCATTCTTTTAAGTGGTAAGTTAAGTTGTTGATTTGGCAGCTTTCTTCTTTTCTGAGGAAGGCCCATATTGCAATGAACTGCTTTTGCAGCTTCCCATAGATTTTGAACTTGTGTTTTCATTGTCATTTGTCTCAAGGTAGTTTTTAATTTCACTTCTGATTCCCCCATTGACCCAATGGTTTTTTTAGTAGAATGTAGTTTAGTCTCCTGTAGTCAGTTTTCTCACATTGTTTTCCTGTGGTTAATTTCTATTTTCCTGACATTGTGGACAGAAAAGATGCTTGAAATAATTTCTATATTCTTAAATTTTTTGAAGTTAGTCTTGTGCCCCAGTATGTGGGCATTCCTAGAGAATGTTCCATGTGTGCCTGAAAAGAATGTATTTTCTGGTTTTTTTTTTGGGGGGGGGGAAGGTAATGTCCTGAAAATATCAATTAAGTGTAACTGTTCTATTGTGTCATTTAATATCTCTGTTGCCTTATTGATTTTCTGTCCAGAGGATCTGTCATTGATGTGAGTGGGGTGTTAAAGTCTCCTATTGTTATTGTATTCTGTCAATTTCTCCTTTTGTGTCTGTTAGTATTTGTTTTATGTGTTTGGGTGTACCTATATTAGTTGCACATATATTGACAGTTTAATATCCTTTTTTTGTTCATTTGTTTTTTGCTTTTTTTTTTGTAGGGCCACACCTGTGGCATATGGAGCTTCCCAGACCAGGGGTCTAATTGGAGCTACAGCTGCCAGCCTAAACCATAGCCACAACACAGGATCTGAGCCTTATCTGCAACCCACACCACAGCTCACGGTGACACCAGATCCTTAACCCACTGACTAAGGCCAGAGATCAAACCTGCAACATTATGGTTCCTAGTCAGATTCGTTTCTGCTGCACCACCACAGGAATTACTAATATCCTCCTCTTGAATGGATCCTTTTGTCATTAAATAGTGTCCTTCTTTATCTTTCTTTATGGCCTTTGTTTTAAAGTCTATTTTGTCTGATGTATTGCAACTCCCACTTTCCTGTCATTTCCATTTACATGAAATATCTTTTTCCATTCCCTCACTTTCCATTTATATGTGTCCATTGCACTTAAGCAAGTCTCTTGTAGGCAGCATACTGTAGGCTCATGTGTCTTTATCCAGTCTGCCACTCTAGGTCTTTTGACTGGGGCAGTCAGCTCATTGACATTTAAGGTAATTATTGATAAATACGTATTTATTGCCATTTTAAACCTTGTTTTCCAGTTGATTCTATGTTTCTCCTTTGTTCCTTTCTTTTTTTGGTTGGATGATTTCCTTTTATTTTATGCTCGTGTCCTCTTTTTTTAGTTTTTGTGAATGTATTGTTTGGTTTTGATTTGTGATTGCCCTGTTTTTCAAGTATGCTAACCCATTCTTCTAAAGAAAGTATGCTTTCTTTAGCCTGATAGTCATATAGCTCAAACACATTCTTTAAAAAAGAGTCTAGATTTTGTTACTCTTCTTCCCCACATCTTATATTTTGATGTCTTTTTTTAATATTTGCATGTTTATCCTTTTGCTGTTCCTTGTGTTCATCATCGCTTCCACGGTTTTTTTTTTTCTTTTTGATCTGTTTGCTGACATATTTAAGTGATTACTTTCCAGTTGTGACTTCCTCCATCCTATATCTTCTTAATTCTTTACTACTTAGAGGAGACCTCTCGGTATTTCTTTTAGAATGGGTTTAGTATTGCTGTATTATTTTAGTTTTTGTTTGTTTCAGAAATTCTTTGTTCTCCTTCTATTTTAAATGATAATCTTTCTGGGTAGAGTATTCTAGGCTGCAAATTTTTCCCTTTTAGAATTTTGAATATATCTTGCTACTTTCTTCTGGCCTATAGTTTCTTTCTCTCTCTCTTAATTTTTTCTTTTTTCTTTTTCTTTTTCTTTCTTTCCTTTTTTTTTTTTAGGACTGCACCTGTGGCATTTGGAAGTTCCCAGGCTAGGAGGTTGAACTGGAGTTACAGCAGCTGGCTTACATCACAGCCATAGCAACACCAGATCTGCGCTGCGTTTGTGACCTATGCCACAGCATGTGGCAATGCCAGGTCCTTACTCCACTGAGAAATGCAAGGGATCAAACCTACATCTTCCTGGTTACTAGTCAGGTTGTTAATCTGCTGAACAACAACAGAAATCCCTGGCCGGCTAGTGTTTCTGTAGAGAAATCAGCTGAAATCCTTATGGGGGTTCCCTTATAACTGAATCTTTGTTTTTCTCTTGCTGCCTTTAGATCCTCTCCTTATCCTTATCTTCCACCATTTTTATTACAATATGTCTTGGTATAGGTCTGTTAGGATTCAGTTTGCTTAGAGCCCTCTGTGTTTCCTGTATATCTGTTTATATCTGTTTCCTTTAGATTTGGAAAGTTTTCAGCCATCATTTCTTCAAATGTATTTTCAATCCCCGTTTTTTTCTTCTTCTTGAATCCCTATTATGCACAGATCGGCCCACTTTATATTATCCCATAGATCTCTTATATTGCTTTCATGTTTTTTCATTTGGTTTTCTGTCTGCTCCTGATTGAGTCATTTGCATTATTCTATCTTCCAAGTCACGTATTTTTTTCCTCTGCATTATACATTCTTCTCTTCAATGCAGATGAACTCAGCTTTCATCTCTGCAAATAAACTTTCTAATTTTACTTGGCTCCTCATATTTTTCTAGTTCTTTTCTACAGTAACCTGCTTTACTGTTGATATCTGCTCTTAATTCCTTTATTATTTTCACTGCCTCATTTTTGAACCCGAGGTCTGTTAGCCCTGCAGGGGTCTGTTTCATTGTTTGCTCCTTCAGGGAAATTCTCCTGTTCTTTTAACTGGGAACGGTTCATTCCTGTGCTTCATTTTGCTTTTATTTTTCTTATTCTGCAAAGCCTGAGTTTCAGCACCCAGCCCCCACCTGAGGGTCTCAGGCTGTTCTGTCCCAGGTGGTGGTACCAACAGTCTGTTTATATCACTCTCTGCTTTGCCCTCCTCAGTCTTGCTGCTGTGCTTTTCTCCAAGGCTTTGAGGTTCCTCCTGTATCCCAGCTGATCAGTTAGGTGGCCTCCTAGGGTGCGGATTCCTTTCCTCTTACACAGCTCCTTCTCAGGAGGGCTGGTCCTGTCCTGGTTCCTTTTTTTCTTTTCTCTCCATTATTCCTTTTTTTCTACCCAGTTATGTAGAGGTTTTCTTGCTGTTTTGGGAGGTCTGAGGTCTTCTGCAAGTGTTCAATAGATGTTCTGCGCAAATCATTCTACGTGTAGATGGGTTTTTTTTTTTTTAATGTGTTTGTGGGAGAAGGTGATTGCCATGTCTTACTCCTCTGTCATCTTGATTGGTAAGCCCTTTACCCATTTTTTAATCCAGTTGTATTTTGTTGTTGTTGAGTGGTACTTTATATAACTCCATATTAAAAATGATTACAAATATTTTCTTCCATTCCTAACATTGCCTTTTCACTGCTGATGTTGTGAGCATAAATATGTGCTGTTTGTGACTTTGTTCTCTGTAATGTCTTAAAAGTAGGTGATGGTGGAGTTCCCTTCATGGCCCAGTGGCCAACGAACCTAAATAGGATCCATGAGGATGTGGGTTTGATCCCTGGCCTCACTCAGTGGGTTAAGGATCTGGTATAGCTGTGAGCTGTGGTGTAGGTCACAGACACAGCTCGGATCCCAAGTTGCTATGGGATCCCAAGTTGCTGTGGTGTAGGCAGGCAGCTGCAGCTCTGATTCGACCGCTAGCCTGGGAATCTCCATATGCCTAAAAAGAAAAAAAAAAAAAGAAAAGAAAAGAAAAGGCAGGTGATGGTAATTATTTTAATTATCTGGAATGTATTAGGTACTTGGCTATTTGTTAAATTAGTTGTGAGGCAGGATAATTGCCTTAAAGGAATCTTGTCCAAATGCCCTTCTACAGTGGGAATCTTTTCTGTAATTTTCCAACACACTGATAGATACTCCCAGTGATGGAAGCTTAATGTCCATATATTTCAGTACTATTGTAAAGACTTTTTATAACTCATTTCTTTAACAACACCTCTTGGTTTATTTAGGACAGTATAATGAAACCCCATATTGACTACCTAGACCCGACAGTTAAGAGTTTGCCACACTTGCTTAACTGTATATCCCCTTTTCCCGAAGTCATTTAACCCACATTATAACCACATTACCATTATCATGCCTCTCAAAATTAGTAGAAACTCTATTACCAAACACATAATTTAGAATTTAATTTCTTACATGTTTCTAAAATATCTTTTTATTGTTTATTTATTAGAAACGGGGTCAAAATAAGGTCCACACTTGACAATGGGTTGCTAAATTTTAATTATAAAAGCTTTACATGCTCATTGTTAAAATATGCAATTGATTCAGAAAGTTATAAAGTGGAATTCCCTCTTATCCCCCACTTTCCACACCCCACTGTTAAGTGTCTTGTACATCTAGAAAATAAGCATGTCTCTCTACAAATGGGATGATACCATATATATGTTTTCTATAATTTTTTTCATAGTAAAAAAAATCAGTACATAGAGATCTGTCTTTAATAGCTACAAGGTATTCCCCTATATATGGAGACACATACCAATAAGCATGTGTAGGTTGTTTTCATTGGGCATTTTGCTACAGTAAACATCATTTTGCATACATCTCAGCCCACTTGTTCAAGTATTGCTGAGAGATAAATTTCTAGAAATGGAATTTCTCAGTGAACATACAGGCATGACTTTTATTTGGATACGTATTCATAAAAAGTGAAGAATTCTGGTTTCCTCACATCCTCACCAAATCTGATAGGTGAAAAAAGTGAGTCCTGACTACCTGTTAGAATTTCTCTGTGCAGCCGTTTTCAATGACTGTTCATTCAAAGTAAAAAGTTCCATTAGAAATAGTTGATACTAGCAAAGTTGCAATCTAAAAAATTTTTTGTGCTAAGTACACACTAGTAGAGAACTAAAAATCTTTAGAAAATTAAAGCTCCCTCAAATTTCAGATAAGGGAAGTTAACTTCTGCGGTACCTGTCACTTACGTGGGCCTGGCCTAAACAATCCCTCCAAGGGACTTGGGAGAAAAGGGGAAATATTCAAATTTGATAAATACAGGATTTTCTCTGAATCTGCCCTGTTCTATATAGAAGCCGCTAAACACATATGTCTATTAAGCACTTAAAATGTGGCAAAAGCAGCTGCAGAACTGAATTTCTAATTTTATTTCATGTTAATTAAATATGAAAATAAAAAATGATTATTATAAAACATTTAAGATGCTTGGGACAACTTGAGTATGGGAGTATATTTTTCCACATTAAATTTTGTGGATCCTAAATACAAATTAAGGAAGTCTGATGAAATCTTAGAATCTAAATTGACATGTAAAGTGTGAAATACACACCGAATTTTGAAGACTTAATGTGAAAAAAGAATATAAAATACCTTATTAATAATTTTCATACTGATTACATATTTAAATAGGTTTTGATAGATTATGTTAAATAAATTATTAAAATTAAGTTTACCAGCCCTTTTTTTAGAGGAGCTATTAGAAATTTTTAAACCATATAGAGGGCTCATAGTTCTGTTAGGCAGTGGTGCTCCAGATCAGGGCAACTAACTGTACATTTTCTGGGATGAAAATTCAAACCATTTCCCAAGACTGTGAAGTGCCACAGAGGGAAAGAATCGCCGTTTTATAGACAGGACTATAGATATCTTCTAAAACTTCTTCTGGAGGCTGCCCTCCAAACCCCTTAAAAATAAAGCATTTTACCAAATCACTGTTACTGTTTCTGTCCCATGAACGGGAGGTTTGTAACAGCCGTCTCTTTGATGTTCATCCATTAGCTGGCCAGCTTGGAGCAGGCCTAGACGTGCTAGCACTAAAAATCTTAGATTCCCTGGAGTTCCTGTCGTGGAGCAGCAGTTAATGAATCCGACTAGGAACCATGAGGTTGCGGGTTCGATCCCTGACCTTGCTCAGTGGGTTAACGATCCGGTGTTGCCGTGAGCTGTGGTGTAGGCTGCAGATGCGGCTCGGATCCCGCGTTGCTGTGGCTGTGGCGAAGGCCAGCGGCTACAGCTCCAATTCGACCCCTAGCCTGGGAACCTCCATATGCCACAGGTGCGGCAGTAAAATACGACAAAAGGCAAAAAAAAAAAAAAAA
>PVHT020000178.1:9426313-9495086 GCA_004024745.2 Catagonus wagneri
GGGGGAAAATCCTGAAAGGCTGTGAAATTTTCCATGGCTAATTAAAAACTCAAAGTAGGAGTTCCCGTCATGGTGCAGTGGTTAATGAATCCGACTAGGAACCATGAGGTTGTGGGTTCGATCCCTGGCCTCGCTCAGTGGGTTAAGGATCGGGCGTTGCCGTGAGCTGTGGTGTAGGTTGCAGACACGACTCGGATCCCGCGTTGCTGTGGCTGTGGCAAAGGCCGGCAGCTACAGCTCCTGTTAAACCCCTAGCCTGGGAACCTCCATATGCCGCGGGTGCGGCCCTAGAAAAAGCAAAAAAAAAAAAAAAAAAATGTACTACAAAGGCTGACCTAAGAAGGTCACGGGAGTAGAACAAAAAGATTAGGAGTGAGGAAATTAAAAGGGTTGTTTACTTTTGAATAATACGACACTCCTTGTTAACCAACTCCTGAATTAGTTAAGTGCCAACACTGAAATGGGTAGATCCCTGATAAAGCAGTAGGCGAGCGGGTTTCATTTATTTTCTCATCATGCAACATTTCTGTGTTTCTCTCAGAAAAAGGAACATCATGACATTCTTATCTCTCTTCCACATATTGCATATCAGTTTCCAGACTTCCTAGACCACAGGTTCAAAACTGAGGAAAGGAGATCAGGAGGGAGACTGCCAGGGTCAGGACAGGGCGGAATTAGAAGAGGGTCGAGGTATGTACAAAAGATTTAAAAGGCTCTGATTTGCTCTGATTTCACCGTGGAAGTCAATACACTTTGAAATTCCGAAGAATATTAAAAGATACATGTTTTGATTCTCAAAAGGGGGCACAGTTAAAAAAAAAAGGGGGGAGTTACCATTGTGGCTCAGCGCAATGAACCCCACTAGTATCCATGAGGATCCAGGTTTGATCCCTGGCCTTGCTCAGTGGGTTAGGGATCCAGCCTTACCGTAAGCTGAGGTGTAGGCTGCAGACGCGGCTTGGATCCTGCATTGCTGAGGTTGTGGTGTAGGCCAGCAGCTGCAGCTCCGATTGGACCCCTAGCCCGGGAACTGCCATATGCCACAGGTGCGGCCCTAAAAACCAAAAAAAAAAAAAAAAAAAAAAAAAAAAAAAAAAAAAAAAAAAAAAAAAAAAAGGAAAAGAAAAAAAAAGGAGCACAAGTTAAAATGAGTTTGAAGATCACTGCCCTAAATCCACAATTGCTTCATGTTAGAGCAACAAATGTAGTATAAAATATCAACTCACACTTCAGCAAATCAAAATGCTAGGAATTCTTTTCACTGGAGAAGGTTACACTGAATAACATGCCCTGTGTGATAGTCCACTGGATGTTTTAATCAGACTAAGCTTAGACTTTAAATAAGCATATGCAAAGTAGAAGCTTTCCTACCTACCTAAAGCCTGCCTACGCTTATCTCCAAAAGTAGTTATATTTGAAAAGTAATCACAGCATTTCAACTTAATGATATTTTAAGGCAGAAAAAAAGTTCTTAGGCCACTTTTTTTACAGTCACTTCTTATCCACAAGGAAGTCAACAGCCATAACTTTTTTTTTTAAACAAAATAAGTGGAGTCAATGATTAGCGAAAGATCAGATTATTAAAAATCTTCAGCCATAACTTCATCACCAGTCTCAATAACTTCTGGGCCCGTGCGAGCAGCAGAGTTGAGGATTAGGGACAAGTCGGAAATTTTCTTAACCTGTTGGCAGCAGTCACCACATGGAAGTGTTTCTTAAAGGTAAGGAGAGAAAGAAAGGGGGTACAAAGCATATTTTTAGACAAATTTCTTTAAGAAGAAACAATAAAAGGACTTAAGCAAGTTTAGTCAACTGAGTTTGTTTAAAATTGATAAACTAAAGGGGAAAAGAAGATTCTAGCAAAATTATAGTAGAACAGTCATATGACTTTCAGGGACATGTTTGGAGTAAGGATGAAGTGAGAAAATATGTTCTCCTGCCCTTTTCTTGTGAAAAATGGAGTACCCTAATGCAATGTTTTTCAGATTGTGATTCACAATCCACTAGTGGGTCGTGAAATCAAATTGGTGGGTAATGACCAACATTTTTTTTTAATGAAACCAAATATCATAGAAAAGAAAATATCAGAGTGCATCACATTTTGCAGAGCAAATGTCACAGTATTTCTGTTTCACACGTATATACATATGCTTGTGTACTGGCTTTCTGGGTCAGGCACTCTGGTTTTGTCTTTTATCGAGGATCCGAGTCAATCTGAAAATGTTGGAAAGCCACTTGTCTGCTGGACAGTTGTATTTAAGGTATACTTTATGTCCATGGTTACCAAATAATTCTGTTGTAAACAAAATTATAAAGCTTTTAAAGTCAAACAGGGCGTTCCGAGGCCCCTGTTTCTGAAATGTGCAGGAATCAGCCTCAAACAACAGGCAATTTGTTCTAAGCACTTCATTGCTGGGGTCCTTGAAAACATGTGCTCCAATTTCATTCTGTCACTTCAAGTATCCACATAAGATTGAATTAAAGGCTACCTTTATGCCAGTCATTTTTGGTCTGTGGCATTTTTTAATCAAGGAAACAGGTTTGTTGTTTTGTTTTGTTTTAGGGCCGCACCAGAGGCATATGGAGCTTCCCAGGCTAGGGGTCAAATCAGAGCTACAGCTGCCGGCCTACGCCACAGCCACAGCAACACAGGATCTGAGCCATGTCTGTGGCCTATGCCACAGCTCATGGCAACACCAGATCTTTAACCCGCTGAGCAAGGCCAGGGATCAAACCCACATCCTCATGGATACCAGTTGAGTCCGTTACCACTGAGCCACAATGGGAATTCCAAAGAAACAGGTTTTGACCTAAAAGATTTGTTTCCCCTAAATAATCTAAAAAAATAGAATCAAAATGTAAGTAAAAACTCAGTATACTTGTTTCAAAGGACATTTTAAGAAGACAAATGCTGCCTTTACAGAAAAACAGATACCTTCCATTTCCTCTGAGCCATGTATTTCTGCAGTAATAGTTGGGATTTGAGACGAACTTTTGATTTTGAAGCTTTGGCAGGCAAATTATTCAACCACTCATGTTTCAGGCACTGTGTGGCACTCATTCTGCAGCTGTGAAATCAAACAGCCGTTGAGACTTTTAGTTGGGGTTCCTTTTCTAGTTGTCCCCAAATTTGTTCAATTGGGTAGGAAGCTGAGTTGGTGGAACAGATTAATCATTTAGGCAGATTCTTGCCATGTGCTAAAAAAAGACCTTCTTCTATTTAAAATTCCATCCTTTAAAGTACAAGAAAGTCATCAGCAGAATGTTCCCTGCTCTCTAACCCCGGTGATTAATCACCACCTCCCAGAGAGTGCTGGGGGATTGAAACTGGACGGCAGGGAGACCAGTGGAGCCCAGAACTGCTCTTAAGAAGCAAAATAGGGAGTTCCCGTTTTGTCTCAGTGGTAATGAATCCAACTAGTACCCATGAGAATGCAGGTTCCATCCCTGGTCTCACTCAGTGGGTTAAAGATCCGGCGTTGCCGTGAGCTGTGGTGTAGGTCACAGACGCGGCTCGGATCCCTTGTTGCTATGGCTGTGGCATAGGCCGGCGGCTGCAACTACAACTTGACCCCTAGCTTGGGGACTTCCATATGCTGCAGGTGTGGCCCTGAAAAGTGAAAAAAAAAAAAACAAAAAAACTAGTAAAAGAACATGAGCCTTGAATGAAGCTCATCTCTCCTCCCAGAGAGTACTACCATCTGAATTAGAAATATTTTCCTTCTCACATAATTTTTCACATTGAAAGTCAGGGAACCTTGAGCTGTCTCAGAGCCCAGATTCTCAGGCGCCACTACTTGCAGTTATTCCCATATGTCTAAATGTTAGAAAACTCAGCGGTCGAATCCATGACCTTGATACAGCTGCTAAAACCAAGCAGGTCTTCATCGGTAAGAAACACATTTTCTGTCTTTTGTTCTGCAGAATAATAACTGCATATCTCAACTTTTTTTCAACATTAGCCTATTAAACATGATAGGAGAGTTTCCTGGTGGCCTAGTGGTTAAGGACTCAGCATTGTTATTGCTGTGGCTTGGGTTACTGCTATGGTTCAGGTTTTTGGTTTTTTCTTTTTACAGGCACATATGTGGCATATGGAAGTTCCCAGGCTAGGGGTCAAATCGGAGCTGCGGCTGTTGGCCTATGCCACAGCCATGGCAATGCCAGATCCAAGCTACATCTGCAACCTACAATGCAGCTTGCAGCAACGCTGGATCCTTAACCCACTGATTGAGGCCAGGGATCGGACCCACATCCTCACAGACACTATGTCGGGTTCTTAACCCCCTGAGCTATAACGGGAGCTGCTGTGGTTCAGGTTTGATTCCTGGCCTGCAAACTTCTGCAGGCCGGAAGCATGGCCCCCCAAAAAAGGGATAACTTGGAAATAAGCCTAATTTGTAAATACGATCCTTTCTAAAACTGCCTAGATTTTATGCTCCTAGTTTTTTGTTTTGTTTTGTTTTGTTTTGAAGGGCCTTACCCATGGTATGTGGAAGTTCCCAGGCTAGGGGGTGAACTGGAGCTGTAGCTGCCCATCTACACACAGCTCACAGCAACATGAGATCCTTTAACCCACTGAACGAGGCCAGGGATCAAACCTGAATCCTTATGGATACTAGTCAGATTCGTTTCCAATGTGCCACAATGGGATCTCCCCTAGTTTTTGTTTTGTTTTGTTTTTTAATTGATGTCCTTTGTCTCTTTCCCTGCCTTTTTTTTTTTCCCCAAAGAAGTAGCAAACTAAGATATCCTACGCAGAATCAGTCCACGGGAAGAAAGGACCATTAGCTTCAGCAGCCCTGCCCAGCACCAGCCTGACCTTCACAGCCCCCAGACCGGTGGTCATCATTAGAGTGGATCATGGGTGACAAGCGATAAAGGTTACCTCTTCTCTTTGACCAGCAACCGGGAGACAAAGTCCTTGGCCTCCTCCGACAGCCCTTCAAAGGAGTCAGCATCAAAATCCCAGTTACAGTTCACAATGAAGTTCATGGTCTCTGCATCTGTTTCCCCTAGAAATGGGGACAAACCACTGAGTCTACGGAGGAGAGAAAGGACCGTCAGCATGTGGGAGCCACACCTGCCAACACACATCACCATGACAGAAGAGAATCTTAAGAGGTCAAGGAGTACTGATCAGAACCAAGAGGAGAAGCACCCCCATTGTTTCTCTGCAGGAGACAGTTCGGTGCACTTGATTAAAGCGGGAAGCGGAAGGATTGAAAACCCGAAGGCTGGACAAGTGTTTGAAGACGGCCCCTATCACGCGCTCAGCTTTTCCCTTCACCCTGAAGTAAAGAGTGAATTGGGGTCCAGCCCAATATGTCCATTTATCAGGTACGTTTGGCTTAATTTAAAAATAGCTTGGCATGTCTCTGGGACTATCCAGGCCTCAGAGGGTAAAGGAAAACTGGCTTTATTAGGATCCTCTAGAAGAGGGTGGAAAGCCAGGACAACCTCACTGGCTGCCCTTTGGGCCACAACCTTGCCCCACCTGGTACAGGACGCAAAGTGCAAAGAAACAGTTAAGCCGTAATGATCAGTCTGGGATCAAAGCTTGATTTTGTTGGGCCTCTGAGGAAAGAACTGAGGAGCGTCCACAGTCGGAGAGAGAAAGGAAGACGCCTAGTCTGTGCCTGGATCGCCTCTCAGCTCATCCTGACTCTGCTTCCTCAGCCCAGAGAAAACAGGGAGCCCTGGGTGGGAGGGACCAGGTTAGAATACCAGCAGCCGTGGAAGTTCCCGTCGTGGCTCAGTGGTTAACGAATCCGACTAGGAACCATGAGGTTGAGGGTTCGATCCCTGGCCTTGCCCAGTGGGTTAAGGATCCAGCGTTGCCGTGAGCTGTGGTGAAGGTTGCAGACGCGGCTCGGATCCCGCGTTGCTGTGGCTGTGGCGAAGGCCGGCGGCTACAGCTCCTGTTACACCCCTAGCCTGGGAACCTCCATATGCCGCAGGTATGGCCCTAGATAAGGCAGAAAGACAAAAAAAAAAAAAAAGAATAGCAGCAGCCGTGCTCTGCCCTGCCTGCCCCTCTCCTTCCTGCTTCAGTGCACCCCAGCCCCGCATATACCACAGCACCCACATGTTGGGGCTGGATGACTTTCTCTCCAGTGGAAGCTGATTGATCCACCCAGAAGTTTCAGGCAATTAATTCCCCTGGGACCAGCCTGCCAGCAACAACTGATTACAGTCCGTGCGTCAGCACCTCGGCTCCGCCACCCCTCAGCTGGAAGAGCGCTGAGCAGCTGTCCCACAGCGAGCCGCGGGTTCCCTACAGAATTCAGCTCCAGTCGCCAACAACGATTACAGGCTCCATAACATACACTTGACTCATCGCCTTCCTTCCCCGTTTCACTTCCCCAACTCCTCTATTGCTATTTCCTGGGAACACCTCCCCGGTAAACCCACACTCAAATTTTGCTGCCTGTGAGGATACCCAGACTAAGACAAAGGGTCCCCACGCCCCGGGGAGAGCCGGCGCCAGGGCACTCACAGCATGTAGCTGATGACCCCCACACTCCACATGTCTGTGGGGAACGACACAAACTCGTAATTGACAACCTCAGGGGCCAGGAACTCAGGCGTGCCGAAGTTCACTTTCAGCTTCTCCCGAGGCTTGTACCTGGAAAGGAGGGGCGCAGAAGACCAGAGGCGTGAGCCCTGGGGGGAGGTGCGGATGCCAGGCTAATTCCTGGGGGGAGCTAAACACCCCCCCACCCTTTCTGTCAACCACGTCATCTGGACCTCACGTCCCGCCATGCGGGGGTCACTGGGAAGTCAGCGCACCCCCAGGACCAAGTTGCGGACTTCCCTAAGTCACTGGGAAGAACAAGAAAACCATAGCCCTCCTCCGCCACGCATTACAATCTGAAAAGGAGGGAAGATCAGTATATCTTATTTGGCCCGAAGCTACATGAATGAGCACAACAAACTGAGTAGAAGCTGTAGGTTGTGCCTTGTGGTTAAAGGGAAGACAGTAAGAGGCAAAATGCTCAACATCACTGATTGTCAGGGAAATACAAATCAAAACCGCAATAAGATGCCGTCTTGGAGTTCCCGTCGTGGCTCAGTGGTTAACGAATCCGACTAGGAACCATGAGCTTGCCGGTTCGATCCCTGGCCTTGCTCAGGGGGTTAAGGATCCGGCGTTGCCGTGAGCTGTGGTGTAGGTTGCAGACGCGGCTCGGATCCCGCGTTGCTGTGGCTGTGGCGAAGGCCGGCGGCTACAGCTCCTGTTAGACCCCTAGCCTGGGAGCCTTATATGCCGCGGGTGCGGCCCTAGGAAAAGGCAAAAAAAAAAAAAAAAAGTACCATCTCTCACCATCAGAGAGAAATAGAAAAGAGCAAGTGTTGGCTAGGATGTGAAGAAATTAGAACCCTTGTTGGTGGGAATGTAAAATGGTGCAGCTGCTATGGAAAACTGTATGGTAGTTCTTCAAAAAATTTTAACAAAGGGAGTTCCCATGGTGGCTTATGGGTTAAGGATCCTCCATAGTCTCCATAAGGATGTGGGTTTGACCGCTGGTCTCGCTCAGTGGGTTAAAGATCCACAGCTGCCACAAGCTGCAGCATAGGTTGCAGATGAGGCTCAGATCCAGTGTTGCCATGGCTGCGGCATAGGCCTCAGCTGCCATCTGATTCAATCCCTGGTCCAGGAACTTTCATTGACTGCAGGTGTGGCCACAAAAAAAATTTTTTTTTTAAAGAACTACCATATGATCCAGCAATCCTACATCTGGCTATATACCCAAAAAAATTGGAAGAAGCATCTTGAAAAGATATTTATAGCGCCATGTTCATAGCAGTGTTATTCACAATAGCGAAACAGTAGAAGCAACACGTGGCTATCAACAGGTTTTTTTTTTCGTCATTTTGCCTTATCTAGGGCTCACCCACGGCATATGGAGATTCCCAGGCTAGGGGTCTAGCAGGAGCTGTACCTGCCGACCTTCGCCGCAGCCACAGCAACGCGGGATCTGAGCCGCGTCTGCAACCTTCACCACAGCTCACGGCAACGCTGGATCCTTAACCCACTGGGCAAGGCCAGGGATCGAACCCGCAAGCTCATGGTTCCTAGTCGGATTCATTAACCACTGAGCCATGACAGGAATGGATAGACAAAATGTGGTATATACATACAATGGGACATTATTTATCTGTAAAAAGGAAATTCTGATACATGCTCCAATAGGGATGAACCTCAAGGACATTATATTAAGCGAAATATCAGTCATAAAAAGAAAAATACTGTATGATTCCAGTTATATGAGGTTCCCAGAGTAGGCAGTTCAGAAACAGAAAGTAGGATGATGGTTTCCAGGGGCTGGAGGCAGGAGGAAGATGAGGGGTAGTTGTTTTAAGGGTAGAGAGTTTCAGTTTTGCTAGGTGAAAAAGAGCTCTAGAGACTGATTGCACAACACTGGGAACTACGCTAACACTACCGAACTAATCTTAAAAAATGCTAACATGGTAAAGTTTATGTTATGCGTACTTTATACAATTCCAAAAAGAAAACTAGCAAGAGCACTCTGGACATGAAATTTAGGGAAAGCTAAGAGAGTTGATGGCTGAATGGGGAAGGAGTTGGCAAAAGATGGTTTTTAGAATCACTCTTGAAAAAGAAGAAAATCTCTAGCTAAAACTTAATGGGCAGCAAAACTTAGTGGGTGAGTGGATAACGTATGGTACATCCAGACAATGGAACAGTTTTCAGCATTACAAAGAAATGAATTATCAAGCTACAAAAAGATATGGAAGTACCTTAAAAGCATATTACTAAGTGAAAGAAGCCAGTCTGAAAAGGCTACATGCTGCATGATTCCAAATATATGACATTCTGGAAAAGGCAAAACTATGGAGACAGTAAAAAGACTGGTGGGCTACCAGGGGTACGGGAACAGGGGGAGAGAAATAGGATTTTTTAGGGCAGTGAAGAGGCTCTGTATGAATACAGAGCCTATAATATATGAATACTATAATATGAATATGAATACATATAATATGAATACGTCATCATACATTTGTCCCAATCTATATATGAATACATGTCATCATACTATAATATGAATAATATGAATACGTCATCTATAATAAATACAGTCATCATACATTCGTCCCAATTCATAGAAAATACAACACCAAGAGTGAACTTTAATGTAAAATATGCACTTTAGGTGATTGTGAAACGTCAGTGTAGGGCTTGTTGTTGATAATGGGGGAGGCTTTGCATGTATGAGATGGCAGATAAAAGGGAACTCTCTGTTCCTTTTCTGCGGTTTTGACGCGCACTGAAAATTGCTCTTAAAAAATGAAGTGTTAGTAAAAACAAACAAACAAAAAACCCCAAACAAAAAAAAACTGAATGGGCACTTCCTATTTTTAGATACCGTGCTAAAAGTTTAACCTATGTAAACTTTTCATTCTCACCAACAGCCCTATAAAATAGGTAAGATTATTGTCCCCATTTTACAGATGAGGCAACTGAGAAATACAGAAGAATAAAACAAATATTACACCAATATGCCCTGATTCCTTTAAATCAGGGAAATGGGTTTTCAAAATACAGTCTCCTTTCTTCCAGATTTGCTGAGATCCAGGCAAATGCAGACCTTGAGCCAACACAGCCTACACCCTTCTGATGAAAGAGCGACAAAGATCACCTTGGTGGTCGAGTTGTGGCTGGTAAGGAGGAGAGCTGAGCGAGTCTTCCTCTGGCAGTCTGCTCCTCCCATGCGCCTGCACTTGACCCAAACCTCAGAGCCAGGGAGCCAAACTGAAGGACAGCCTTCCCCTTAAGGAGAGAAGGTCCAGGCTCGCAGTCCCCAGACGCTACTTTCCCAGGATGCATTCTTGCTTCCACTGCTTCATCTGCCCCACATCCACATCCTGCATCACGTGACTTTGTAGTTCCTCCCACCAGAGACGGTGTATATTGCCCCATCCCACTGATGGTAGGCTTGGTCATGTGGGTTGCACTGGCCAGTTGGAATGTAGGTGAAAGTGACATTGGGCCAACTCCAAGCTAGGCTGTAAGAGCATGCCCTCTTGGTCCTCTGCCATCACCATGAGAAGAGGATGAGAGACACCTGGAGCAGACCTGTGCTCACTGCCCTGCATCTTGGATCCAAGCCCAGCTCAAATCAGTCTAGATTGGTGCTGCCCAACCAGTGGTATGTGCGTAAGAGTTTAATAACCAGCTGTATAATTTTTCTAAAAGTCTGGATTTATAGCATTTGCCAATGTCTGTGGTGTAAATACTGATTTCACCGTGTCTGAACTCAAAGTACCATCACGATGTCACTGGATGAAGAGTTGGGAAGAGCTTGGCAATAGTGCACTATTCTATAGTCTTTCCATGATACAGGTAACAATAGGCATAAATAATCTCATGATCATAAATAATAGTAAAATGTAGCAAAACAATCAGGAAGTGGTAAGTTTTAAAAATGTAGTATCTATGATTTTAATATAATTTCTTTAATTGTAAGCTTGCACGATTTATTTTTTTTTTTCTTTTTTTGCCTTTTGTCATTTTAGGGTGGCACCCGTGGCATGTGGAGGTTCCCAGGCTAGGGGTCTAATCGGAGCTGTAGCTGCCGGCCACAGCCACAGCCACAGCAACGCAGGATCCGAGCCGCGTCTGCGACCTACACCACAGCTCACGGCAACGCCGGATCCTTAACCCACTGAGCAAGGCCAGGGATCGAACCCGCAACCTCATGGTTCCTAGTCGGATTCGTTAACCACTGTGCCACGACGGGAACTCCCACAATTTAATTTTTAAAAATGACCATGTTTAAAAACTGGCTTACAAGACTCCTTATCATGGGCTAATATAAGTTGGGTCCAGCTGACTCAAAATCATGTGGAGGAGGAGTTCCCTGGTGGTTCAACAGGTTAAGGATCCAACATTGTCACTGTTGCGGTTCAGTTTGCTACAGTCGTGCCAGTTCAGTACCTGATCCCGAACTTCTTCATGCCCTGGCCTTGCTCAGTGGGTTAAGGATCCAGTGCTGCCGTGAGCTGTGGTGTAGGTCACAGATGTGGCTCGGATCCTGCGTTGTTGTGGCTGCAGCGTAGGCCAGGGGCTACAGCTCTGATTAGACCCCTAGCCTGGGAACCTCCACATGCCATGGGTGCGGCCCTAAAATGACAAAAGGCAAAAAAAAAAAAAAAAAAGAACAATTAGCACAGAACATTTACTGAATGCTGGAGGAAGACCTTAGACCTCCAAAAAGGGCAAGAAATTCCAAATAACTGGGTAGAACAAAAGGAAAAGAGAGAGAGAAGAAGAAGGAGAAGAAGAAGAAAAGAATCAGGTTGGGACCAGAACTCCTGAGAGGGAGCTGTGAAAGAGGAAAGGAACACATACCCTGGGAGACCATGGTCCCAGAGGGGGACCTCGAGGCCTCAGAGAAAAGTGTAGCGGCTGAACTGAGGGACAAAAGAGAAAGAGAGCTGCACAAGCCATTGGTACCACTGCCTGGGACACCACGGCCTGAGACACTCAGGTAAGGGCTGGGCACTGGGACTCAGGTTTCCAAGGTCAGTTTCGAGGAGAGGACAAGGGCTGGCTGCATGGAGACAGCCTGGCTAGGGGAGCAAGGCACCACAGCCAAGGGAGCGCGTGGGAGGAGGCTTGGGCCTGCAGAAGAAGCAAGGCACTGCTGTTGGGGAGGGCGAGAGAGGAGGGGTGGGACCCCCATAGGTGTATCTTTCTCTGCACATGTGTGGGCTCTCAGTGGGCAGGGTGCCTCTTGTGTGGGCTACAGGCAGTGAGGACAAACTGCAACAGCACCTTGGACTCCAGAGGTGGGTATGGCCAGCCACCACTAGGGGTCTGTGAACAGGGACTGCCTAGAGCCCCAGTCACCCCAGGAGTCAGCACAGAGGAAGGCACTGCAACTGAGTGCCACTCGTTGCCCTCACTCCCTTGAGAATGCACGTGCCCCACTGTTGCCACTGCCAAAGGCTCTGTGTGCCACCTACACCTCCCTGAGGGTCTCTGCCACTTCCCAGGGCCCTGAAACTGGCTACAGCCACTGGCTACAAGCCCTGCCCATTGCCTCCATCTTTCTGGAAGCAAGAGCAGCCCTTATATCAGCACACCCCCCTATCAAGGGGATAACACCCTGAACCCACTGAGGAAAGAGACAGTAAGCATCCAAACCAAAAGTAGCCCCCACAACATCAAGAACAACCACAAAAAAAAAAAAAAAAAAAAGGCCTCCCAAACTACCCAGGAGTACTCTTGCATAAAAATAACCTCCAAGACCAAGATAATTGTCTTCCCTAAACTCACAGAATAAGAAAAATACAAGCAAAATGAAGAAGCACAGGAACCATTCCCAGTTAAAAGGACAGGAGAATTCCCCTGAAGGAGCAAACAAATGAAACAGACCTCTGCAGGCTAACAGGTACTGAGTTCAAAAAGGATATAGTGAAAATTCTGAAGGAATTAAGAGTGGATGTGAACAGTTATACAGACTACTTTAGAAAGGAACTAGAAATATAAGGAGAAGCCAAGGAAAATTTGAGATTTCATTTGCAGAATCACAAGCTGAGTTAAAGGTACTGATGAGAAGAATGAATAATGTAGAGGAATGAATAAGTGACTTGAGGATAGAATGATGGAAATCACCCAGTCAGGACAGCAGACAGAAAACCAAATGAAAAAACATGAAAGCAATATAAGAGATCTATAGGATAATATAAAGCAGGCCAATCTACACATAACAGGATTCCAAAAGGAGAAGAAAATGAAAAGGGAATTGACAATATATTTGTCTTTTTTTTTGTCTTTTTGCCTTATCTAGGGCCGCACCCACTGCATATGGAGGTTCCCAGGCTAGGGGTCTAACAGCAGCCGTAGCCGCTGGCCTTTGCCACAGCCACAGCAACGCGGGATCCGAGCCGGGTCTGTGACCTACACCACAGCTCACGGCAATGCCGGATCCTTAACCCACTGAGCAAGGCCAGGGATCAAACCCGCAACCTCATCGTTCCTAGTCGGATTCGTTAACCACTGAGCCACGACGGGAACTCCAACAATATATTTGAAGAAATGATGATTGAAAACATTCCAAATCTAAAGGAAACAGATATCAAGATATAGGTATCACAGAGGGCCCCAAACAAGTTGAACACAAACAGACCCATTTCAAGACATATTATAATAAAAATGGCAAAAGATAAAGATAAGGAGAGGATCTAAAGACAGCAAGAGAAAAACAAAGAGTCGGTTATAAGGGAACCCCCATAAGGCTATCAGCTGATTTCTCTACAGAAACCTTACAGGCCAGAGGAGAGTGGCAAGATATATTCAAAGTTCTAAAATGGAAAATTTTGCAGTAAGTCTAGAATATTCTACCCAGAAGGATTATCATTTAAAATAGAAGGAGAAATGAATAATTTCTCAAAACAAGCAAAGACTCAAAGAATACAGCAATACTAAATCCATTCTAAAAAAAAAAACACCAAAAGTTCTCTTATAAATAGGAAAGAAGGAACAAGATATAGGATGGAGGAAATCACAACTGGAAAGTAATCACTTAAATAAGCCAGGATACAGATTTAAAAAAAAAAAAAACCTATTTGTAAAAGCAACAATAAACACAAGGAACTGCAAAAGGATAATCATGAAGATGTAAAAAAGGACATCAGGGAGTTCCTGTTGTGGTTCAGTGGAAACGAACCTGATTAGTATCTATGAAGATGCAGGTTCAATCTCTGGCTCTGCTCAGTGGGTTAAGTCCTGTTTGGCTGTGACCTGTGGTATAGGTCACACACGTGGTGTGGATCAGGCATTACTGTGTCTGTGGCCACACAGCTATGGCCAGCAGCCATAGCTCTGATTTGACCTTTAGCCTGGGAACTTGCATATGCCACAGGTGCGGCTCTAAAAAGCTAAATAAATAAATAAATAAATAAATAAGGACATCAAAATCAAAAAACGTGGGGAAGGAAAGTAAGAAACTCTATACTCTTTTTATTTTATTTTTTTTGTCTTTTTGCCTTTATGTAGAGCCACATCCGTGGCATATGGAGGTTCTCAGGCTAGGGGTCTAACAGGAGCTGTAGCCGCTGGCCTTCGCCACAGCCACAGCAACATGGGATCCGAGCCGCGTCTGCGACCTACACCACAGCTCACGGCAACGCCGGATCCTTAACCCACTGAGCAAGGCCAGGGATCGAACCCGCAACCTCATGGTTCTTAGTTGGATTCGTTAACCACTGAGCCACGAAGGGAACTCCTCTTCTTTTTTTTTTTTAGAATGTATTTGAGCCTATATGACTATCAGGCTAAAATAAGCAGATACAGGAAGGGACTAATATATTTGAAAAACAGAGCAATCCAAACAATACATTCCCAAAAACTAAAAAGAAGAGGACTCAAGCATAAAATAAAAGGAAATTTTCCAACCAAAAAAAGAAAGGAACAAAGGAGAAATATAGAATCAACTGGAAAACAAGGTTTAAAATGGCATTAAATACATATTTATCAATAATTGTCTTAAATATCAATGGGTTGACTGCTCCAATCAAAACACCTAGAGTGGCAGACTGGATTAAAAAAAAAAAGAGGGAGTTCCCGTCATGGCTCAGTGGTTAACGAATCCGACTAGGAACCATGAGGTTGAGGGTTCGATCCCTGACCTCTCTCAGTGGGTTAAGGATCCGGCGTTGCCGTGAGCTGTGGTGTAGGTCGCAGATGCGGCTCGGACCCCGCGTTGCTGTGGCTCTGGTGTCAGCCGGCGGCTACAGCTCCGATTAGACCCCTAGCCTGGAAACCTCCATATGCCGTGGGTGTGGCCCTAGAAAAGGCAAAAACACCAAAAAAAAAGAGAGAGCATACAATGTGCTGCCTACAAGAGACTTATCTTAGGGCAAAGGATATATACATTGAAAGTGAGGGGGTAGAAAAAGATATTTCACATAAATGTAAATGACAAGAAAGTGGGAGATGCAATATTCATATCAGACAAAATAGATTTTAAAACAAATCCATAAAGACAGATAAAGAAGGACACTATTTAATGATAAAAGGATTAATTCAATAAGTGGATATTAAACTGTCAATATATATGTCCCTAATACAGGAGCACCCAAGTACATATAACAAATACTAACAGACATAAAAGGAGGATTTAATGGGAACATAATAATAGTGGGAGACTTTAACACCTTACTCACATCAATGGACAGAACTTCTGGACAAAAAATCAATAAGGCAACAGAGATCCTAAATGACACGATATAACGGTTAGACTTAATTGATATTTTCAGGTTATTACATCCAAAAAAATCAGAATATACATTCTTTTCAAGCACACATGGAATTCTAGGATTGACCACATATTGGAGCACAAAACTAACCTCAACAGGTTTAAAAGTATAGAGATTATTTCAAGCATCTTCTCTAAACACAATGCCATGAAACTAGAAATCAACCACAGGGGAAAAATGTGAAAAAACTTACCACATGGACTAAACAACATGCTACTAAAAAGCCACTGGGTCAATGCGGACATCAAAAGGGAAATTAAAAAATACCTCAAGACAAATGACAATGAAAACCTAACTATTCAAAATCTATGGCATGCCACAAAAGCAGTTCTTAAAGGAAAGTTCATAGCAATACATGCCTTCCTCAAAAAAAGAAGAAAAATCCCAAATCAAAAACTTAACCTACCACTTAAAAGAATTAGAAAAAAAAAGAATAAACAAAACCTAAAGTCAGCAGAGAGAAGGAAATCATAAAGATCAGAGAGGAAATCAATAAAACTGAGATTAAAAAAAAACAATAAAACCAAGAGCTGGTTCTTTGAAAGGGTAAACAAAATTGACAAAACTCTGGTCAGACTCACCAAGAAAAAAGAGGGAATACAATAAACAAAATAAGAAATGAAAAAGGAGAAATCTCAATGAATACTGCATAAATACAAAAAAATTAAGAGAATAATATGAACAGTTATATGCCAACAAATTTGACAACCTAGAAGAAATGGGCAATTTTCTAGAGACTTACAGCCTGCCAAAACTTAATCAAGAAGAAACAGATCATTTAAACAAACCCATCACTAGAAATAAAATTGAATGTGTAGTTAAAACACTCCCTACAAACGAAAGTCCAGGACCAGATGGCTTCACGGGTGAATTCTGCCCAACATACAGAGAAGAATTTACACTAATTCCTCTTAAACTTTTCCAAAAGAGTGAGGAAGAATGACCACTCCTGAAGACATTCTATGAAGCCACCATTACCCAAATACCAAAAGCAGAAAAAGATACTACCAAAAAAGAAAATTATAGGCCAATATCTTTAATGAATATAGACGCAAAAATTCCTCAAAAAAATTTTAGCCAACCATATACTACAAGACATAAAAAAGATCATAAACCATGACCAAGTGGGATTTTGTCCTAAGTTCATAGGGATGATTCAACATACACAAATCAATCAATGTCATACACCACTTTAACAAAGAAAAGTAGAGTTCTTGTTATGGCACAGCAGAAAACGAATCCAACTAGGAACCAGGAAGTTGCAGGTTTGAACTTTTATTCAACATAGTATTGGAAGTCCTAGCCCCAGCAATCAAACAGAAGAAATTAAAGGTATCCAAAATTGGAAGAGAAGAGGTAAAATTGTCACCATATGCAGTTGACATGATGCCATATATAGAAAATCCTAAGGGCTCCACACAAAAACTACGCAGACTGATCACTGAATTCAGCAAAGTAGCAGGACAGAAGATTAACATTCTGAAGTCAGTTGCATTTCTGTATACTAACAATAAAATAATACAAAATGAATATAAAAATACCCTTTAAAATCATACCCCCCCAAATTAAATACCTAGGAATAAACCTGACCAAGGAGGTGAAAGACCTATATGCTGAGAACTATAAATCATTAAGCATGGGTTACTACTCAGCCTTAAGAAAGAATAAAATAATGCCCTTTGCAGCAACATGGATAGAACTAGAGATTCTCATACGAAGTGAAGTTAAGTCAGAATGAGAAAGACAGACACCATATAATATCACCTATGTGTGGAATCTAAAATATGGAACAGATGAACCTATCTACAGAACAGAAAAAACTCACAGACGTGGATAGCAGACTTGTGGTTGCCAAGGGTGAAGTGGGGGAGTAGTATATACTGGGAGTTTGGGGTGAACAGAGGCAACTGTTACTTTTAGAATGGATAGACAATGAGACCCTGCTGTATAGCACAGGAATTAGGTCCAATCACTTGTGATGGAACACGATGAACGATAATATGAAAAAACGAGTGTATATAGATGTATGACTAGGTCACTTTGCTGTACAGCAGAAATGGCCAGATCAATGTAAATCAACTATAACAAAGAAAAAATTTTAAGGATCACTGCATTTGGGGGTGATTTGTTATTTCAACAGCACTGTGACAACAGTTAACAGATCCATCCACCCTAAAGCTATATCTAAATATCCACCAACAGGAGTTCCCTTCGTGGCTCAGTGGTTAACGAATCCGACTAAGAACCATGAGGTTGCGGGTTCGATCCCTGGCCTCGCTCAGTGGGTTAAGGATCCGGCGTTGCCGTGAGCTGTGGTGTAGGTCGCAGACGCGGCTCGGATCCCGCGTTGCTGTGGCTGTGGCGAAGGCTGGCAGTTACAGCTCCTGTTAGACCCCTAGCCTGGGAACCTCCATATGCCGCGGGTGCAGCTCTAGATAAAAGGCAAAAAGACCAAAAATAAAAAAATAAAAATAAATATTCACCAAGACCTCCTCTCGAGATTCCTAGGGCAAAGCCCTCTGTGATCATAAGGTCACATATGAGGTTGCAGTCTCATAGGGTTTGGGGCAGGCACCTCTTAGCCCTGTAAAGCATCTGCTGAATGGTCCTGGGTTCCAATCTGAGCACTGGAGTCAGGAGGCCCATCCCTCTACCCAACATTCTAGAGACCAGGCTTAAACAAGATACTTCCCATCCTGACTCCATCCTCAACCCCCTGACCTGTCCCTACTTAGACCCACTGATGGCTCTCACCGTCTAGCCTTGGGTAACACTAGTCCCACGTGCTGGTTGTCTGACGATTTGTATGGCCCCTACTGCACCAGAGGCCGTATCTTTGCTGACAGTGTCAGCACATTCTCATAGTCCCACACCACATTCTTCATAGTCCCAGAAGTACAACTGTACTTTCTAGATTTGTGTTATGGGTAAAATTTATCTCTTCCTTCTCTACATTCAATTATTCTAGAGCATAAAATACGCCCTCTCAGCCTGCACATTCCCCTGACAGGTCTTTTCTCTTAGGACACACTTCCCAGGAAGCAGGCCAATTTGCCAAGTGAACCTTTTGTTCAGGGATCAGTCTGCCCAATTTTTGAGAATTTTTTTTGTGACATTTTCCTTTCATCTCATGTCTGGATCCTGAGAATCTGTCAGCCCAGCACAGTTTCCTGAGTACCATGTTTTCTGACACCTGTGCTTCTCCAGTGCCCAGCAGTTTTTCATGAGCGGCTTTCTTTTGAATGGGGTCCCCGGTGTTCATTTTCTTGAACTTATCAACTATACTTTAATAAAACTTTTTTAATTAATAACCTTTTTGTTTTGAACTTAACCTCTACCGCTGGCCCCATGGGCAAAATCATTGTCATTAATACCCTTGACCAGATTAGCAAGTTTGTCTGACAGTTTGGGAATAGATTTTTTTTTTTAAATCACAATGTTGTGTTAGTTTCATGTGTGCAGCAGAGTGAATCAATTATACATATACGTGTATCTATTCTTTTTCAGATTCTTTTCCTGTATAGGTTATTACACAGCACTAAGTAGATTTCCCTGTGCCATACAGTAGGTCCTTGTTACTTATGTATTTTATATACGATAATGTGTATATGTTAATCCCAAGCTCCTAATTTATCCCTCCCCTCAACGTTTCCTCTTTGGTAACCATAAGTTTGGTTTTGAAATCTGTTTATGTTTTGTGAATAAATTCTTTGGTACCATTTTTTATTAGATTCCACATATTACTGATCTCATATGATATCTGTCTTTCTATGATTTACTTCATTTAGTATGACAATCTCTGGGTCCATGTTGCTACAAATGGCATTATTTCATTCTTTTTATGGCTGAGTAATATTCTTTCATTTTTCTTTCTTTTTTCTTTTTTTTGCCTTTTCTAGGGCCGCACCCACGGTATATGGTGGTTCCCAGGCTAGGGGTCGAATTGGAGCTGTACCTGCCGGCCTTTGCCACAGCCACAGCAACGCGGGATCCGAGCCGCGTCTGCAACCTACACCACAGCTCACGGCAACGCAGGATCCTTAACCCACTGAGCAAGGCCAGGGATCGAACCCGCAACCTCATGGTTCCTAGTCGGATTCGTTAACCACTGAGCCACGATGGGAACTCCTGAGTAATATCCTTTTATTTTATTTTATTTTGTCTTTTTAGGGCCGCACCTGTGGCATATGGAAATTCCCAGGCTAGGGGTCAAATCAGAGCTGTAGCGCTGGCCTGCACGACAGCCACAGCAACTTGGGATCCAAGCTGCGTCTGCAACCTACACCACAGTTCACAGCAACGCCAGATCCTTTAACCCACTGAGTGAGGCCAGGGCTCGAACCAGCATCCTCATGGATTCTAGTCAGGTTGGTTACCACTGAGCCACAACAGGAACTCCCGATATTCTTGACTAACTGATATTTGGTAAACTGGCCTGCAGACGTGTTCACCTCTCCACCAGCTGAGACTCAGTAGCCTGTAGAATAACATTCCAACCTCTGAGCCACCTTACTCAGGACTCTCCATTGTGCTTCATCTTTGACTGCATCTTCCTCCCCCAGGCCAGCCTGCTCACATGCAGCACACCCTATTCTCAGCCCATAACTTCCAGTGACCCTCTGGCAACCCCTCCCTGCAGAGCTGTGACAGAGCTGGTCCTCCTGGATGCTCAAAAGCCAGTTGCATCTCCTCCCAAATCTGCATTCAGTGACGTCATGTTGGTAGCTTAAAATCAGCCAAAGTTGGAGTTCCCGTTGTGGCTCAGTGGAAACGAATCCGACTAAGAACCATGAGGTTGCGGGTTCGATCCCTGGCCTTGCTCAGTGGGTAAAGGATCCGGCGTTGCCGTGAGCTGTGGTGTAGATTGCAGACGCGGCTCGGATCCCGCGTTGCTGTGGCTGTGGCGAAGGCCGGCAGCTATAGCTCCTGTTAGACCCCTAGCCTAGGAACCTCCACATGCCGCACGTGCAGCCCTAAAATGACAAAAGGAAAAAAAAATCAGCCAAAGTTAGCAAATGTTACAACCCACTCACCTCCTCTCACATCCTAGCTGTACCTAGTTGTTAAATATTTACCAGCATGGTTCTGCCTGCGGGCAACAAAACCCTATCCATTCATCTGGCTGCTCAGAAAAGCTTTCCCAGACTCCAAGAGCCCCAGGCAGTTACTTCTTGCTCTGAGTTCATGACCTGTCACTCTAAATCCTCTTTTAGCAATTGGTCATCCGGCCTTTGGGAGGGTCCGCATACACTAGTGTGTCCATTCTCAGTGAAGAGGGTACTGTCCCCACAGTACAAAAGCAGATACACAGTACCTCCGTGACATTAAATTTCTTGAGGAGGGGCCTGGTAATTAGAAAAGAAATGGTTAAAAAGGCTCTTTGCAGGCGGTGGCATGAAAAAAAAATAGGTTGAGAAACACGGCCCTGGTGTCTAAAGCATGTAAACACGTAGAGCGCGTCCTAATTTTATATACTTATTATTTGGAAAAATAATAAGCAACTTTTTTACATCATGAATTGCATGCGATTTTTAAGCCTTTGGGCTGGGGGATGTGGTGTCGTTCTTGAAATAAATACGCTGTGTAATGGGGATCCTGAAAGTATGATATGAACTTTCCTATGTCATTACTCTAGTGACACCACATTTGGTCTCCCATCCGTCCCATGGGACGCTGAAAATGCACTTTTCACACCTGCAAAGAGTAGCTTTTACTACTTCAACTAGCGGAGAAATGACCTAAGAAGACCACCACTGTGGTTTTGGGGTTTTTTTGTTTGTTTTGTTTTGTTTGTTTTTGTGCGTGTGTGTGTTTTTGTCTTTTTAAGGGCTGCACCAGTGGCATATGGAATTTCCGAGGCTAGGGGTCGAATCAGAGCTACAGCTGCCGGCCTTTGCCACAGCCACAGCAACATGGGATCTGAGCCACCCACACCACAGCTCGTGGCAATGCCAGATCTTTAACCCACTCGTGGATACTAGTTGGGTTCGTTAACCATTGAGCCATGAGCAGACCCCACTGTGGTTTTAAATGCCACCTCTGGGAGCAGGTGCTGACACCAGAGGCAAACCACTCCCATGGGGATAAAGTTCTCCTTTCTTCCCCTTTTGGGTGAAGTGAAAAATGCTGCAAGGCTCATAAAGTGACAATAGCATATGATATCATTTATAGGTGGAATCTTAAAAAAAAGGATTCAGATAAACTCATTTGAAGAACGGAAACATATGCAGACTTTGAAAACAAACTTATGGGGAAGGTTCCTGTTGTGGCTCTGTGGTAACAAACCCAACTAGTATCCACGAGGACTCAGGTTCAATCCCCAGCTCTGCTCAGTGGGTGAAGGACCCGGTGTCACTGTGAGCTGTAGTGTAGGTCACAGATGTGGCTCAGATCAGGCGTTGCTGTGGCTGTGGCTCTGGAGTAGGCTGGCAGCTACAGCTCTGATTCGACCCTTAGCCTGGGAACTTCCATCTGCCATGGGTGTGGTCCTAAAAAGACAAAAAAAAAAAAGGGAAAAGAAAACAAACTTATGGTTAGCAAAGGGAACATGTGGGGTGGAAGAATGTACCAGGGGTTGGGATTGGCACACGCACACTGTGGTATATGGAGTGATTGGCCAACAGGGACCTGTTATATAGCACAGGAACTCTACTCAATATTCTGTGATCATCCACATGGGAAAAGAATCTGAAAAAGAATGGATGTGTGTGTATGTATAACAAAATCACTTTGTTATACAGCAGAAATTATCACAGCATTGTAAATCAATTGAACTTTTTTTTTTTTTGTCTTTTTGTCATTTTAGGGCCAAACCCGCAGCATATGGAGGTTCCCAGGCTAGGGGTCTAATCGGAGCTGTAGCCGCCGGCCTTCACCACAGCCATAGCAACGCGGGATCCGAGCTGCCTCTGTGATCTACACCACAGCTCACAGCAACGCTGGATCCTTAACCCACTGAGCAAGGCCAGGGATCGAACCTGCAACCTCAATGATTCCTAGTCGGATTCATTTCCACTGTGCCACAACAGGAAGTCCCTAAATCAACTATACTGTAATAAAACTTTTAAAAAAATGAAAAAAATAATAAAGTGACAATGACAACTTCTTTGTGGAAAAAAGACCATCAAAGTAAAAAATTTTCTAGATTTGCAGATTCAGTTGTGGTGTGAAACCCTACCGAGAAAATATGCAATTCTCAGAGAAACGTCATTCTTGGTGGAAATAGAATTCTGGAAGAACCCTGGAGGACGGGCAGATGTTTACTATCATCTTTCTAGATTGTGGCTGCCCTCCCCAGTGCCAGGTGTCTGCGGCGGGCACTGCTCAGTACCCAGACCAGGGGGCACACGTGCCTTGGGCAAGAGTCCTGCAGGGCTGTGGTAGTCATCACACATGAGGCAGGACGGGATCCAATAGTAGAACCATCTATACTTCGTTAGGCTTTGGGCATTTTCAGGGACTTATGGATGTTTTAAAAATTATGCATAGCGAGTTCCCATCGTGGCGCAGCGGTTAACAAATCCGATTAGGAGCCATGAGGTTGTGGGTTTGATCGCTGGCCTTGCTCAGTGGGTTAAGGATCCAGTGTTGCCGTGGGCTGTGGTGTAGGTCGCAGACGCGGCTCGGATCCCGCGTTGCTGTGGCTGTGGTGTAGACCAGTGGCTATAGCTCTGATTAGATCCCTCACCTTGGAACCTCCACATGCTGCGGGTGAGGCCCTCAAAAGCCAAAAAAGTATATATATGCATACATGTATGATGTTTACTTTAGGCAATGAAACTTGAGAACCTAACCACCCCCACAGGATGAGTCTGCACCGTTGATGTGTTATTTCATTTAAACTTCCTAACCGCCCGTATCGGTAGGCATGGCCTTATGTCACCATTTTACCAAGATCTAACACAGTCCTGAGCACCCAAAACCACGTATCTATGGAACCTAGACTATCGCATATGCACTTTCCTGTTTAACCTAGTCATTTTATGGGGGACAGGACTAATGATGGATGTATCACAGAGCCCAGTACATCCTGGGCCCAGGAGGCCCGGGAAATGAATAGAATGAAGTGCCCAGTCCCCCGCCTCCCTCCTTTAGCCATCACTCCCCTCTCTGCTCACACTAGTGGTTTGAAGAACTGTTATTCCCACAGCCTTTTAAGGAGAAGCACAGCCCTCAGCGCAAAGTCACCCCCTGCCGTAGTAACAGGGCCATTTGACACAGTCTTGGTGAAGGCCACCAGGCTTTCAGTGAGAGCTTCCTCATGTCAGTCTGAAAACTGAAAAACTGGCTGAGCTGTGGTTAACCATGCCCAAGAGAGCCAGCGAGAGTCCCCAGGGAGTTCTGTCAAAAACGCCCAGATCTCTCTCTCTTACCTTCTGGCCAGCCCGAAGTCAATGATCTTAATTTGGTGACCTGTCTGATTGACGCAAAGTATGTTCTCCGGCTAGGAAAGAAAAAGAAGTTTGTTTAGCTCAATTAATAGCTAAGAAGGTCTGGAGTTCCCGTCATGGCTCAGTGGTTAATGAATCCGACTAGGAACCATGAGGTTGCGGGTTCGATCCCTGGCCTTGCTCAGGGGGTTAAGGATCTGGCGTTGCCGTGAGCTGTGGTGCCGGTTGCAGACGCGGCTCGGATCCCGCGTTGCTGTGGCTGTGGCGAAGGCCGGCAGCTACAGCTCCTGTTAGACCGCTAGCCTGGGAACCTCCACATGCCGCGGGTGTGGCCCTAGATAAGGAAAAAAAAAAAAAATAGCTAGGAAGGTCTGAGCTCCCATGCTTATTTGTCAGTAAGCCTTAGTTCCCCAACCTCCAAGGGCAAGCCCTCCAGAGTCTGTGGGGAACTGGAGTGCTCCTGCCCTGTGCCAAGGGGCAGCCGCTGCTTAGCTCCAGCCCTAGCCACCACCTAGGAATGCAGGCCCAGTCACCAGTCTTCCTCAGTCCTCAGAAGAAGCCAGAAACCCAGGTTTAAGTAAAAATTCCATGCTTTTGAATATTGACAGTTAAACCCAATTTAAATGCACATTCATCATGTGTGGAAGTCAAACATGACCCATCTGGGATGCAGATTTGGTCTACAAGCCACTTGTTTGAGACCACTGGCCTGGGGTGACGGTTCCAAACCCTGGATGCACACTAGACATCAGGGGAGCCCTCAAAAGTCCCAATTCCCAGGCCCCAGATTCTCAGGGTTGGGACCAAATCTGCAGTACTCCTGTCAAGGAGATCAGAGCTGCAAATGTAACCTGCCATTTTGTGGTAACAGTTGTGACCCATGGGATAGAGGTGGCGGTCTTGGCTCACTTCTCTTAAGTCTTTCAGATCAGCTCAGAGGCCCTGGGAGATTGGAATGATTCTCGTTGCTTGTGCCCAACCAATCTGGTTGGGTGGGGGTAGGGGTTGAGGGCAGATGGAGGGCTTATGGTACATTGGAAACCTGAGGCCAATGCCTGAGATCCAGGGGTCCACTACTGGCATCCTTAGACTTCAATGACTATTTCCCTATGCCTGAAATCTCAATGCTTCCATCTGTAAAATGGGAATAATCACCTCTTCCTGCCTTCCTCCTGGGTGGGTGTGAGGATCAAATGACATAATGTTGCATTAAAAACTTTGCAGCTTGGAGTTCCCATCGTGGCGCAGCGGTTAACGAATCAGACTAGGAACCGTAAGGTTGCGGGTTCGATCCCTGGCCTTGCTCACTGGGTTAAGGATCTGGAGTTGCCGTGAGCTGTGGTGTAGGTGGCAGATGCGGCTCAGATCTTGCATTACTGTGGCTGCAGCGTAGGCCGGCAGCTACAACTCCAATGAGACCCCTAGCCTGGGAACCTCCACATGCCCTGGGTGCGGCCCTAAAATGATGAAAGGAAAAAAAAAAAAAAAACTACAGCTTACACAACGTTAACAAGTTGAAGAATAAAACCCATATGACCATTTAAATAGGTGCAGAAAAATCTTTTGACACCCATTTATAAAAACCCTCCAGAAAGTGGGCATAGAGGAAAGAAACCTCAACACAGTAAGGGCCATATACAACAAACTCACCACAACATCATACTCAATAGTGAAAAGCTGAGAGCATTCCCTCTAAGATTGGGAACAAGCAACACTGTCCACTCTCGCTGATGTTATTCAACTATTCAGCATAGTTTTGGAAGTGCTAGCCATGGCAAGCAGAGAAGAAAAAGAAATAAAAGGAATCCAAATTGAAAAAGAAGAAGCAAAACTGTTACTGTTTTCAGATAATATGATACTACACATAGAAAACTATTAGAGCTCATCAATGAATTTGGTAAATTTGCAGGATACAAAATTAATACAGAAATCTCTTGAATTTCTATACACTAACAGTGAAAAGATCGGAAAGAGAAAATAAGGAAACAATACTATTGACTATCACATCAAAAAGAATAAAATATCTAGGAATAAACCTACCTAAGACAGACTGCACTCTGAAAACTATAAGGTGTTGATGAAAGAAATAGAAGAGGACTCCATACTCTTGGATTGGAAGAATCAATATTGCTAAAAAGACTATACCACCCAAGGAAATCCACAGATTCAACGCAATAATGCAATCCCTATCAAATTAACAATGACACTTTTCACAGAACTAGAACAATTTTTTTTTTTTTTTGCCTTTTAGGGCTGTACATGAGGAGGTTCCCAGGCTAGGGATCAAATCGGAGCTGTAGCCACCAGCCTATGCCACATCCATAGCAAAGCCAGATCCGAGCTGCGTCGGCAGCCTACACCACAGGTCACAGCAACGCTGGATCCTTAACCCACTGAGCGAGGCCAGGGATCGAACCTGCAACCTCATGGTTCCTAGTCGGATTCGTTAACCACTGAGCCACGATGGGAACTCCAAAAAAGATAAAATGTTTAAGAATAATTTAACAAGTTAGTGAAAGGTATACAATGAAAACTGTTAAGTCCTTGATGAAAGAAATCAAAGGAGACATAAATAAATGGAAAGATAATCCATGCTCCTGGATTGGAGGAATTAATATTATTAAAATGTCCTTACTACCCAGAGCAATCTACAGATTTAAGGCAATCCTTATCAAAAGTCCAATGTAACTTTTCACAAAATAGAACAAAACAATCTAAAATTTGTATAGAACCACAAAAGACCCTGGGCAGCCAAAGCAATCTTGAGAAAGAAAAACAAAAATGGAGGCATCACGCTTTCTGATTTCAAAGTATTACAAAGCTATACTAATCAAAATGACATAAAAGCAGACACACATATCAATGGAACAAAGACATCCCCCAGATAAACCTATTATAAAAAAAGAAGAAAAGAATGGCCACCATGTGCTTACTTTTTGTCAGTTGGATAAAAGAAAGTACAATGCATTCATTCAATGGAATATATCATAGCCCTTTAAGAAAATGAGAAGAGAGGTCTACGATGTACTGCAAACTAAAAAAGATGAGTTTAAAAACAAGATGCACAGTATGAGCCCCTTTGTCATAGCAAATTGCTAATTCAGAGAACCTCTCAGCACAGAGATTGGATGGGAAGAACGTTCACATGTGCATTTTATACATTTTTTTGGTCTTTTTTTGTCATTTTAGGGCCGCACCCGCGGCATATGGAGGTTCCCAGGCTAGGGGTCTAACAGGAGCTGTAGCCACCAGCCTTCGCCACAGTCACAGCAACGCGGGATCTGAGCCGCGTCTACAACCTTCACCACAGCTCATGGCAATGCCGGATCCTTAACCCGCTGAGCAAGGCCAGGGATCGAACCCACAACCTCATGGTTCCTAGTCGGATTCATTTCTGCTGAGCCACGACATTCTTATATTATCTATATTTGCTACCACACACTTGTTTCCATTTTAATTTTAATTTTTTTGCTTTTTAGGGCCTTACCTGTGGCTAGAGGTCGAATCAGAGCTGCAACTGCCAGCCTTACGCCACAGCCACAGCAACATGGGATCAAAGTCTCATCTGTGACCTATACCACAGCTCACAGCAATGCCAGATCCCTGACCCACCAAGCGAGGCCAGGGATCAAACCCACATCCTCATGGATACTAGTTGGATTTGTTTCTGCTGCGCCACAATGGGAACTCCTCCATTTCAATTTTTTCAAATCGAATCTTGGGAGTTCCCTTCGTGGCTCAGTGGTTAACGAATCCGACTAAGGACCATGAGGTTGCGCGTTCGATCCCTGGCCTTGCTCAGTGGGTTAAGGATCTGGCGTTGCCGTGAGCTGTGGTGTAGGTCACAGACGTGGCTCAGATCCCGCGTTGCTGTGGCTGTGGCGAAGGCCGGCAGCTACAGCTCCTGTTAGACCCTTAGCCTGGGAACCTCCATATGCCGCAGGTGCGGTTCTACATAAAAGGCAAAAAGACTAAAATAAAATAAAATACTTAAAGATATTTTTATAGGAAAAAAATCATTGTATTATTTGATCTTCAAATAACACTTAATGAGGTACCTATTTTCCACATTTTACAGATGGACGAACTGAAGCTCAGAAACCTCACCTCCAGTACTAGGAAATGGCAGAGCCAGGAACGGAAGCCACGGTTGTCAGGGTTTTTTTTGTTCGGTTGTTTGCTTTGGCTTGGGCTTTTTTGGCAGAACCTGTGCCATGTGAATTTCCTAGGCCAGGGATCGAACTCGAGCCACATCAGTGACCTGAAACGCTGCAGTGACTGTACCAAATCCTTAAGCCACTGCACCACGAGGGACTGCCCAGGGTTGTCTATTGACAGAGCTCTCAAAGATAAGAGAGCAACAGAGGCTCAGGAACCCGGCTGCCCACCCAGCACGTGCCCAGGGAGCTGACCTTGAGGTCCAAGTGCAGGACGTAGTGCTGATGGAGGTAATGCACACCCTCGCAGATCTGCTTGGTAAACAGGACCACATCCAGCTCAGTCAGGTGGTACTTCTCTTCTGTGATGCGGTCGAAGAGCTCACCCCCATCCACACTGCCAGGGCAAGGAGAGAGGCTCTCAGAGGACTGGTCCTCTCTTATCAGCCAGGTGAGCCCAAGGCTGCCACCGCTACCTGCGGTCTTATGGGGATCTTTGCTCTGGCCCCTTCCCAGCTCAGAGTGTGGGTGATAGAAAGAAAGTGATGGGCCAAGTGGAAGACTGGGGCTTGTCTGCAGGGTTGATCATCCAGGCTCCCTCTGGATACTCACTCCAGGCCAAGACTGTCAACTCACTGGCCTACAGGGACCAATTAGTACCTACATGGCCAGAACCCTAAGTCGACAAATCAGACCAGATGTGAGACAAAAGTTTTCTTGGAACACAGAGCCCTCAGTCGAACTTTTGTTCACTTTTTTTTGGTGGGAGGTCCTTTTAGGGCAGAATGTGGAAGTTCCCAGGCCAGTGGTCGAATTAGAGCCACAGCAATGCAGGACCTAAGCCACATCTGTGACCTACACCACAGCTCACGGCAACGCCGGATCCTTAACCCACTGGGCGAGGCCAGGGACCGAACCCGCATCCTCATGGATACTAGTCGGGTTCTTAACCCACTGAGCCACAATGGGAACTTTTGATAGAGAAATGACATGACCAACGTTTCACTCTCCTCAGCCCTACCAAAAGAAGATAGCAACATGAGCACAATAACAAATGTCCCCTGAGCCCTTGGCCCCAGCATCATGGGTAGTTGGAAGTGGTGGGGATTGTGACAAATGGGAGACTGGCTGCCCTGCCGGCACAAAGGTCAGCCCTAAGGTGCCCCAGCACACCCTTCCCAGCTGAAAAGGCAGCTCCAGTATCCCTAGATCTCTCACATTTTCAAGAAAAGCCAGAAACTTAGGTTTTAATGCGAAATTTCCCAATTTCCAGCTATTAACAACCAAACCAGAATGACTAAAAATTGCGCAGGCCAAACCAGTATCTGCAGGTCAAATCAGGTTCACCAGCCAATGGTCTGTGAGAAAAGGCTTTGTCCTCCCTGCTCCACATCGGAGGTCACGCAGAGGAGGTGATGACATTCCCTGGGTGTCACAGAGAGGGGACAGGAGGGGGAGAGCTTTGCCTCAGGCACTCACTACTCCATGACCAGGGTGAAGCTGGTTTTGCTCTCAAAGGCGTCGTAGAGCTGGATCAGGTTCACGTGGCTCAGCTGGTTCATGATGCTGATCTCATTCTTCACATCCTCCTTGCGGAGCCCGAGGGAGAGGAGTGGCCAAGAAATGGGTCAGGATGAGAAGCCAGCTGCACCTCCCAAGACACACCCGCGCCCACCTGGTTCCCTGCTCTCACACCAGGTTTCCTCAGCTCACCACCCGTATCGGTTTCCGACAACAGAAAGGACCCACCCATTTCGCATACAGGAAAGTTGAGGCCCAAGAAGGAACCGTGGGGGTCCAGGAGGACCCTGTTGCCCAGGGTGCAAGGTGTCCCGCCGACTGGAGTTTGGGAGTCATGCAAAAGTGGTAGGAAAGGGGCCCAAGTTTCCTGCTCAGTGGAGGGCCCGGGGGGGGGGGGGGGGGGGGGGGGGGGGGGGGGGGGGGGGGGGGGGGGGCCCAGGACGAAGGGAAGAGGTCCTGAGCTTGGTGCAGGGCACTCGCTGGCCTGGGGCAGACACCTCACCCGGTCCTTGGCGCTCTTCACTTTGATGATCTTGGCCGCCAGGGAGAGGCCCGTGGCCTTCTCCGTGCATCTGTGGACCTGGCCAAACCGGCCCCTGCAGAGACAGAAGGACACGGCAGGCTCAGAGCCCCAGAGGCTCACCCCACACGTGGTGGGCCAGCCCCATCCTGGACCCTGGGCTTTCTGGTCCTTCCTCTGGTCCACACACACCGCAAGGCTTACCCTGCACCCCAGAGGGATCACCCCACCTGAACCTGGAAAAGAGCTGCTTCTTTTTTTTTTTTTAGTCTTTTTGCCTTATCTAGGGCCGCACCCACGGCATATGGAGGTTCCCAGGCTAGGGGTCTAACAGGAGCTGTAGCCGCCGGCCTTCGCCACAGCCACAGCAACGCGGGATCCGAGCCGCGTCTGCAACCTACACCCCAGCTCACGGCCACGCTGGATCCTTAACCCACTGAGCGAGGCCAGGGATCGAACCCGCAACCCCATGGTTCTTAGTCGGATTCGTTAACCACTGAGCCACGAAGGGAACTCCTGGAGAAGAGCTTCTTCACCTGTCTTGCACTCTAGGGGTGTCCGCTCACCCACCCCCACCCCCATGCCGGGGGGGCATCCTGCGCTCTACAGGACATGCTCTTACTTCACCCATGTCGTCTGTCCTGCCACTTCCAACATATGGGTCCCATGCTCACCCCATGCGGGGACCCCCCCAGCACCCCACACTTCATCCTCCGTCTTGTTCACACCATAGGGGCCCCCCTGCACCCCGCGGACATCTCTTCACCCATTCTCTGTGAGCTCCCTCTCACGTTGTGCAGGAGGTCCCACGCCAGGCCATGGTTCCCAAGAACCACCCAGCAGCTCCCATCCGGCTCAGCTGCCCCGTGTCTCGTCCCCCCACCCCCCGTCAAGGCAGAAGGCCTGCTTACCCTCCCAGGACTTCATGCTGGCACACTGTGTAGCCCGCTGAGGTCAGTGTCTCCCTGACACTCACCACCCGGTGCTCGAAAGGGGCTGGCGGGGCCGGGCTATCATCTGTTCGGGAGACAGCAGCCTGTGAGCCTCCTTTGTGCAGCGCCCACCTCTCAGCTCCCTACCACCTCCTGACTCTCCATATGCCCCCCACCCTCACCCCCGATCCAGACTCACTTGGTTCATACCAGCTTCTGCCAGTTTGCTGGGGGCTTGTGGAGGGAAAATCTAGAGTAATCCATGGATGATTCCATTAGCTCTGCAACCGTGGACCCAGAGCAGGGGAAATGTAGCTATTTTCTCTGAGTTTGTCTTACAAGCAACTTTCTGCTCCTCGGAGTAAAAGATCTGAATAGGCTTGTTGTGTATCTTTTTTGTGTCTGTGAAGGTAAGCCTGAAGCCCTAGACCACAAAGGGGTAACATCTGCCTGGTTTGGGTGCTCTTTTCCGGCTCCTAGGTAGGTTAGGAAAGCCTGGATTCTGGGTGTGTCACAGGGATTCCACATCTAGAGTTCTGGTCTGAAGATTCCTTTGCTGCAAAGTAACTGCCTTCAGTTCTTCTTCTTCTTTTTTTGTCTTTTTGCCTTATCTAGGGCCACACCCGCGGCATATGGAGGTTCCCAGGCTAGGGGTCTAACAGGAGCTGTAGCTGCCGGCCTTCACCACAGCCACAGCAACACAGGGTCTGAGCCGCGTCTGCAACCTGCACCACAGCTCACGACAACGCCGGATCCTTAACCCACTGAGGGAGGCCAGGGATCAAACCCACAACCTCATGGTTCCTAGTCGGATTTGTTAACCACTGCGCCACGACGGGAACTCCCAGTTCTGAGCAGCTGTGTAACCACAAGGTTTACATGCAAGGTTCTTGAGCCCGACCGTGGGATCCTGGCTCCCTCAGCCCTGACTCTGCGGCCTCAAGCGTGTTTCCCAGCCTCTCGGCTTCTCCTGTGTTTCACGGATCCCCACTGCACAGGCCTGTGAGGATAAAGACCTGCACAAATGCCCAGGGCTTGCCGCACAGGGAGTCCTGGCGAGCGTTGGCCTTATTACCCTCCCCAGTGTCAGAAAAGCCTGTAAGGTCACAGTCTGCTCTCGGCTGTGTTTCAAGAATTAAGGGGAGTTCCCTTCGTGGCTCAGTGGTTAACGAATCCGACTAGGAACCATGAGGTTGTGGGTTTGATCCCTGGCCTCCCTCAGTGGGTTAAGGATCCGGCGTTGTCGTGAGCTGTGGTGTAGGTTGCAGACGCGGCTTGGATCCCACGTTGCTGTGGCTGTGGTGTAGGCCGGCGGCTACAGCTCCTGTTAGACCCCTAGCCTGGGAACCTCCACATGCCGCAGGTGCGGCTCTACATAAAGGAAAAAAGACAAAAAAAAAAAAAGAATTAAGTGAGTTCTATGCCCACATTTGGACCAGGTCATTCCAAGGGAAAGAGGACTCAGCCAGAGAAGTCAGAGCACAGCACAGGGCAACTGCGGGGCCTGGAAATGGCAGGGTTAGCAGGATGGCCTGCAGAACACTCAGCCCCCTTGCAAAGGAACTTCTAGAAATTCCAAGGTAGGGAATTAGCAAAGGGTGGCCTTCCTGCAGCCACACGGGGTGAAGGCTGGGACCAATGGGATATGACCCTAAGGGCTGGAGGAGTTGAGGCCCTTTGCGTCACAGGAACACAAGGACATCTCTCACCACCACTGGGACAGAAAGCAAGTCAGCAGCCCCTCCCTGATCCCAGGTGAGAGTCGGCCTGCTGGGTGCAAATGGCTGATAGGGGGTGATACACACTAGTTAGCGGCTTTGCTTTTTATTTAATTAATTTTTTAATTAAATAAAAATAATTTTTTAATTAAATAAAAAGCAGCAGGTGGAGGTTCCCAGGCTAGGGGTGGAATCGGAACTGTAGCCGCCGGCCTTCGCCACAGCTACAGCCACGCAGGATCCGAGCTGCGTCTGCGACCTACACCACAGCTCACGGCAACGCCGGATCCTTAACCCACTGAGCAGGGCCAGGGATCGAACCTGCAACCTCATGGTTCGTAGTCGGATTCGTTGCCGCTGCGCCACGACGGGAAATCCCACGCAGATTTGCTTTTTAACAGGAGCCTTCCCTGTCTCAATCCAGAATGATACCAATAGTATTGGGCAGGCAGGTGGCTTTGAGAAATCCACCCAGTTGAGCCTCACGGGTTCCCTCCTCCCCAGCGGCTACAACCAAGCTGAGCTCGGCCCTCTGCATCTCTGTGCCTTGGTCTCCAGCCCTGGGATGTGCTGGCAGGCTGTTCAGAGTCTTGGATGCCCACCGGCCCACTTTACCCCTCCCTGGAAGCTTCAAGAAGGCCCCCTTCCAAAGCCACTCACCACGGGGCACACAGCAGTGGCCCCACTTACCTAGAACCAGGCTGTCTGCCTCAGCGCCCGGCGGCATCCGCCTCCCCGCCTCGGCGCCGTCCACGCCCCTGGCTAGGCAGTCCTTCTCAGGCTCCGGGTGTCCCGCTCCTGGGGCTGTGTCCTGCTGTGGGCCTGCGGCCCTGGCATTGGCTCCCTTGTCCCACCCGGCCTTGCCCAGTGCTATGGTGGCCTTGGGCCCAGACCCCTGCTCCTCCTTGGCCTTTGCTCCCCCATCGCTGCTCTGCCTCTGCAGTGGGGAAAACTCACTGCTTCCTTTAAGAATATGTTTTTCTGACTCAGTCCCAGGAGCCTGGGGGCAGCGCCTGGGCCCCGGCGGGTTCTGCTCCCGTGGATGGGCAGCCGCTGGAGCCTCCGCAGGAGGTGTAGTTCTGAGGCTGCTCCTTCGTGTCACCAGCAGCTCCCCAGGGGTATCTGTCTCCTGCACATGGATGGAGATCCTGCAGGGAGAAATATGGCCCTGAGGTTAAAAGCAAGGACTCAAGCAGAACATATCTGGATTCAGGAGCTCCCATCATGGGTCAGCACAAACAAATCTGACTAGCATCCATGAGGATGCAGGTTCGATTCCTGGCCTCGCTCAGTGGGTTAAAGATCTGGCGTTGCCATGAGCTATGGTGTAGGTCACAGACGCAGCTCGGATCCCGCGTTGCTGTGGCTGTGGCTGTGGCCAGTGGCTACAACTCAGATTTGACCCCTAGCCTCGGAACCTTCATATGGCACAGGTACAGCCCTAAAAAGACCGAAAAAAAAACAAGAACAGACTTGGGTTCAAATCCTGCCATTCACCGACCACAGCCTCTTAGCCTCAGTTTCCTCATCTGCAAAAAGGGTCTCTTGGGTTGTTATAATAGTAAGAGCTTGTGGGTGAAACCAGAAGATCCCAACCCCTGCCCCCTCTCTGTCCAGACAGGACACCAGGGAAGAAGCTGGCTTCAGTGACACATGGTGCCATCAGCTCTCAGGATTCCACTGGATCCAGGGAAGGCCCGAAGCAATCCGTGTTGGACAGAGGTGGGTACCAGACGCCTCTGTGGCCCCCTGGAACCATGCCTCTGCCCCAGGTGGATCGTGGCCTGGAGGCAGGAGACCTGGGCTTTTCCCTGCCCTCTCTGGGCCTCAGTTTCCCTTCCATTAAATGAAGTCACAGGTGAACCAAGTCAAACATCACACTGGGAAGCACCTGGTCAGATTTTATTAAACTCAGGGAATTGCTCAGAAGAGTCTGGACTTCCCGTTTCTCCTAAGTAAAGTCCTGGCTGTGCTGGGCCTGTGTGCTTACACAGCTGATGAAACTCTGCCTCCCCACAGGCCCCACTTCACCCTGGCAATGCCACGGAGCCCAGTTCATCCATATCTGTTTCCCAGACCAAGCAGCATTGAGGTGTGGGACCCCAGCTGGAGGTCAGGAAGGCCCTCATAAGCCCTGTTATTCAGAATCAAGGATCCAGACCCTGGGAACTTCAGACCCTCCTTCTCAGAGCTGACCCATTCTGACTGTCACTCACAGTCCCTATGACCCTATGAGGTCTAAGTGCGTTTGGGCAGGGGAGAGGGGGCGAGTGGCTGGCATGGACTGGCTCTCAGAAGGGAGCCAGGTGGCCTCCCTCCTGGTGGTTGCTCTGCCACCAGGACCTCGCTCTGCTGGATGAGGCTGGGTTTGGGCAAGTCCATTGTCTGCAGCCTCTTATGTCAAATAGGAACAGTACCACTTCGCAGATGTGCTGAGAGTTGACCCCCCCCCAAAAAAAAGGAAGGCACGGGGAGTTTCCTTGTGGCCTAGCGGTTTAAGACTCAATGTTGTCACTGCTGTGGCTTGCATTTGATCCCTGGCCCAAAAACTTCCACGTGACATGGGCATGGGGAAAAAAAGCAAAAAAGAAAGGTGGGAGGGAAAGCACAGATACAGGAAGTTTTAACAGTGATGCCTAAAATGGTGCAGAAACTGTGGAAACCAGTATGGCAGTTCCTCAAAAGCGAAAAGAGAATGACTGTTCGATCCAGCAATCCTAGTTCTGGAAATATATCCAAAAGGATTGAAAGCAGAATCTCAGAGATATTTGTATAGCCATGTTCAACAGCCAAATGTGGAAGCAACCCAAGTGTCCACTGGTTGATGAATGGATTAACAAAATGTAGCATATACATACATGGGATATTATTCATCCTTATAAAGGAAGGATGCTCAGACTCATGCTATTACGTCAATGAACCTTGATGACACTATGCTAAGTGAAATAAGCCAGTGACAGAAAGACTGATTCCACATGTATGAATGAATAAATTATATGAAGGACCTAGAATAGTCAAATTCATCAAGATAGAAAGTAGAAGGGGAGTGACCATGATCTGAGAGGAGGGGGAAATGGGGGTTGTTTAATGATTACATTTTCAGATTTGCAAGATTAAGGCATTCTGGAGAACTGTGTCACAAGATCAATAGACTTATTACTGTGTACTTAAAAATGGTTAGGATGGTAAATCTTAGGAGTTCCCATCGTGGCTCAGTGGTTAACGAATCTGACTAGGAACCATGAGGTTGCGGGTTCGATCCCTGGCCTCACTCAGTGGGTTAAGGATCCAGCGTTGCCGTGAGCTGTGGTGTAGGTCACAGACGTGGCTCAGATCCCATGTCGCTGTGGCTGTGGCATAGGCCAGTGGCTACAGCTCCGATTCGACCCCTAGCCAGGAACCTCCATATGCCTCGGGTGTGGCCCTAAAAAAGAAAAAAAAAGGTAAATTTTATGGCATGTGTTTTTTACCACAATTTTTTAAAAAGTGAGGGCTTTCCCCAGAGAGGGACCCCAGGCTCCCTCTCTGAGTTGCCGCTGGTCCTCTGAGAGCAGCTTCTGTTTCTGCACACACCTGGTTTGACAGCCTGTTCACAGCCAAGCCTTCAGTTAAAGGCACCAAAATTCCTGACATTCCCTCAGGAGTGTGTATGTGTTGGCGATGACAGGGTAAGATGGGAAAAGTGGCATCCAAGCCCAGCTCAGGCCTCATCTTGACTGAGGGACACGGGAAACTGCAGAAAGCCAGGTCCTGGAAGAATATCCAGGTGGTCAGGTGGGCGGCTGAGAAGGCCAGCAGTCACTGAGTCCCCCTGGCTCTTCATACCTGGGGGTATGGGATGACCCACAGGCACTGCAGTGCACGTCCATGCCACTCTGTGTGCCCAAGGCTTCCCTACATCCTGTGCAGCACACTCAGGGCAGGCATCACTACTCTATTGTGGCACTCTATCCCACCAAGTCCAGCAAGGGCCTCAGGATCCTCTGCACAAGCAGCCACCATCAGTCAGAGCCAACACGAGTTCAAACCTATTTTCCTCAAGATATACCCGTATTCAGTTAAGGAAGGGTAGGCAGTGATCTCCCCACTTCCTGAGACTAGTCCGGTGATTCTGAAAGGCAGCTCCGGGTTGAAACTGACATACAGACATTTTCCTCTCACCCAGAATCTTTTTGGGGCCCCTAACAAGTTCATAGAAAGTTCATCCCACCCCAGTTTCCATATTTAGAGCCCTGGCCAAGATCCAGGGATACCTGCCAGGAATCCCTCCCTCCAGCTGGTTAGGTCTCCTCAGAACTCACATTTCCTTCCAGAACAAAAGAAGACAAAGGATCTGGGCTTCCCCACCAGCTGCCATGGCACACAGACAGCAGCTCCGCTCCCTGTGCCAGGCTTCAGGGGGTTTGGTTACAGGTCAGAACACCCCAGGGCAGGTCAGAAGGGCACCAGGCCCCTTTGAGAGAAACCCAGGAAGCACGGTACCCTTCAGTGGGCTGCTTGAAGGCCAAGAGGCGCTGGCCCTAAGGCTGGAGAATTCAAAGCTAAATACGGGCTGACAGTTAGCAGGTTCTGGCTCTTCATTCTCCTGCACATGTCTACTGAGGGCAGGTCATAAGGCCAAGTATTGAGTGATGGGATAAAGCCCCATCTCCAGGACTCCAAGCATAATCCCTCTGAAGGCCCCCTGGATTAACTCAGCGTACACCAACTTCCCACTTCCGAGTGCCCATACTTCTCTCCCACTATAGTATTTAGGACTTAAATGCTGACTTGAAGAAGCAGGATGGTGTGGTTGTTAGGGGCACAGATTCTAGAGTCCAAAAACCTAGATCCCATCTCTTAAATTTGTTGAGATTTGTTTTGTGACCTAGCATGTGATCTGTCCTGGAGAAAGTCCATGTGCACTTCAAAAGAATATGTACTCTCGGACTTCCCATTGTGGCTCAGCAGGTTTATGAACCTGGTTAGTATCCATGAAGATGTGGGTTCAATCCCTGGCCTTGCTCAGTGGGTTAAGGATCTGTAACCTGTGGTATAGGTTACAGATGAAGCTTGGATCCTATGTCACTGTAGCTGTGGAAGAGGCTGGCAGCTACAGCTCCAATTTAACACCTAGCCTCGGAACTTCCATATGCTGCAGGTGCATCCCTAAAAAGCAAAAAAAAAAAAAAAAAAAGAGGAGGAGGAGGAGGAGAAGGAGAAGAAGAAGGAAGAAGAGCAAAAGGAAGGAGAAGGAGGAGAAGAAGAAGGATAAACAAAATTGATAAACTTTGAGCCAGGCTACCAAGAGAAAGTACCCAAGTAAACAATTTAAGAAATAAAAGAGGATAAACAATGACTGATAGCACAGAACTGCAAAGAGAGAGATAGAATACTATGAACAGTTACATGCAAACAAATTGGACAACATAGAAGAAATGGATAAATTTCTAGAAACATACTACCTGCCAAGACTGAACCAAAAATAAACAGACAAGGAATTCCCCTCATGGTGCAGCAGAAAGAAATCCAACTAGGAACCATGAGGTCACAGGTTCGATCTCTGGCCTTGCTCAGTGGGTTAAGGATCTGGTGTTACCATGAGCGGTGGTGTAGATCACAGACACGGCCTAGATCTGATATTGCTGTGGTGGCTATGGTGTAGGCCAGCAGCTATAGCTCCGATTAGACCTCTAGCCTGGGAACCTCCATATGCCACAGGTGTGACCCAAAAAGCAAGAAATTTGAAAAATAAAATAAACAAACAATTTGAACTGATCTATCACTAGTAGTGAAATTTAGTTTTTTGTTGTCGTTGTTAGTTTTTTTTTGTTGTTTTTTGGGGGGTCTTGCTTTTTAGGGCCACACCCGCAGCATATGGAAGTTCTCAGGTTAGTGGTCAAATTGGAGCTGCAGCTGCAGGTCTACACCACAGCCACAGTAACACCAGATCCAAGCCGTAACCACAACCTACACCACAGCTCACGGCAATGAAAATCCTTAACCCACTGAGCAGGGGTCAAACCTGCACCCTTATGGATACCAGTCAGATTCATTTCTGCTGAGCCACAAAGGAACTCCCTAATTTGTAATTTAAAAAATCTCCTGGCAAACAAAAGTCCAGGATTGGACAGCTTCACAGGGTGATTCACAAAATATATAAAAAAGAACAAGTGCTTACAGTTCTCAAATTAGTCCAAAAAATTGTAGGAACAGAACACTCCCAAATTCATCCTAAGGGGTCATCATTACCCTAATACCAAAACCAGAAAAAAGACCCCACAAAAAAAGGCAAATTACAGACCAGTCTCTTTGGTGAGTGTAGATACAAAAATCCTCAACAAAATATTAGCAATTTGAACTAAACAATATACAAAAAGGATAATATACCATAATCAAGTAGAATTTATTCCAGGGACCCAAATATTCAATATTTGCATATCAATAGATGTGATATAGCACATTAAAAAAGGAAGTATAAAAAAATTACATGATCACAATAATAGACACCTAAAAAAATTGGCAAAATTCAATATCCATTCATGATAAAAACTCTCCTCAAAAAGGGGTTTAAAGAGAACATATCTCAACATAATAAAGGAAGAAACTTAACCATGGAGGTGAAAAACCTGTACTCTGAAAACCATAAAACAACGATGAAGGAAACTGAAGTTGTCACAAAGAAATGGAAATATATCCCATGCTCTTGGATTGGAAGAATCAATATTTTTTAAGTGGCAATACCACCCAAAGCAATCCACAGATTTAATGCAATTCTTATCAAAATACCCATGGCATTTTTATAGAATGAGAACAAATAACTCTAAAATTCATATGCAACCACAAAAAACCCTGAACTGCCAAAGCAATCTTGATAAAAAAAAAAGGAACAAAGCTAGAGTTATCACCTTCCTAGCCTTCAGACTACACTACAAAACTACAGTAATCAAAATAGCATAGTAGTGACACAAAAACAGACACATAGATCAATGGAACAGAATGGAGAACCCAGAAATAAACCCACATTTATGGTTAATTAATCTACAACAAAGTAAACAGGAACATACAGTGGAGCAAAGGCAGTCTCTTCAATAAGTGGTGCTAGGAAAACTGGACAGATACATGCAAAACAATGAGATTAGAACACTTCCTCACATCGTACACAAAAAATATACTCAAAATGAGTTAAAGACCGGAGTTCCTGTCGTGGCTCAGTGGTTAACAAATCCGACTAGGAACCATGAGGTTCCGGGTTCTATCCCTGGCCTTGCTCAGTGGGTTAAGGATCCATCGTTGCCGTGAGCTGTGGTGTAGGTTGCAGATGCGGCTCGGATCCCGCGTGGCTGTGGCTGTGGCGAAGGCCGGCGGCTACAGCTCCTGTTAGACCCCCTAGCCTGGGAACCTCCACATGCCACGGGTGCGGCTCTAGAAAAGGCAAAAAGACAACAACAACAAAAAAATGAGTTAAAGACCTAAATGTAAGACTGGAAAGCAGCGTTCCTGCTGTGGCACAGTAGGTTAATGATCTGGCTTGTCTCTGTGGCAGTGCCAGTTCAACTGCAGCTGTGGTGTAGGCCGCAGCTGTGGCTCAGATTCAATCCCTGGTCCAAGAACTTCCATATGCTGCTGAGAAAAAAAAAAAAAAAAAGGCTGGAAATCATTAAACTCTTAGAAGAGAGCATAAGCAGAACAGTCTTTGACATAAATCATAACAATGTTTTTTTGGCTCTGTCTCCCAGGCAAGAGAAATAAAAGCAAAAGTAAACATATAGGACCTAATTAAACTTAGAAGCTTTTTCACAGCAAAGGAAGCCATTGACAGAATGAGAAGACAACAAATAGAATGGGAGAAAATATTTACAAATTATACGACTGAGAAGGGGTCAATATCCAAAAATATATAAATAGCTTCTATAATTCAATATCAAAAAAAAGCCAACCCAATGAAAAAATTGACAAAAGACTTGAATAGACATTTCTCCAAAGAAGATATACTGATTTATATATACTGATTTAAATAAACAGGCATTTAAAAAGATGCTGAACATTGCTAACTACTAGAGAACTACAAATCAAAGCAACAGTTATCACCTCACACCTGTCTTCTGACACCTGGCTGTCATCAAAAAGACTGCAAATAATAAATGTTGGCAAGAATGTGGAGAAAAAGGAAACTTTGTACACTGTTGGTGGGAATGTAAACTGGTGTAGCTGCTATAAAAAACAATATGGAGATTCCTCAAAAAGTTAATAATAGAACCACCAGTGATTGTAATCTTGGGTATATATCCAGAAAAAACAGAAGCACCAATTTGAAAAGACACATGTGCTCCAATGGTCACGGCAGTACTATTTGCAACAGCCAAGATATGGAAGCAACCCAAGTGTCCATCAACAGATGGATAAAGAAGAGCTGGTTATTTAAAAACAATGGAATACTACTCAGCCATAAAAAAAGAATGAAATTCTGCCATTTTCAGCAATGTGGATATGCCTAGGGAATATTATGCTTAATAAAATGTCAGAAAGAGAAAGACAAATACTGTATGACATTACTTATACGAGAAATCTAAAAAATAATACAGGAGTTCCCGTCATGGTGCAGCAGAAATGAATCCAACTAGGAACCATAAGGTCATGGGTTCAATCCCTGGCCTTGCTCAGTGGGTTAAGGATCGGGCGTTGCCATGAGCTGTGGTGTAGGTTGCAGATGGGGCTCAGATCCCACATTGCTGTGACTGTGGTGTAGGCTGGCAGCTGTACCTCTGATTCGACCCCTAGCCTGGGAACCTCCATATGCTGTGGGTGTGGCCCTAAAAAAAAGCATAAATAAACAAAAAAATAAATTAAATAAAAATAAAAAATAATACAAATGAAAGTATATAGCAAAAAAGAAGCAGACTCACAGATACAGAGAAGAAACGATTGGTTACCAGTGGGGAAAGAGAAGGAGGGAGGGGCTGATCAGGGCTAAGGGATTAAGAGGTACAAACTAATATATAAATTGTACATAAGCAGCAAGGATATATTGTCTAAGAGAGGGAATTACAGTTGTTATTGTGCAATAACTTTTAAAGGAATATAAAATGTAAAAATTCTAAATCACTGGGTGCTATACATGAAACTAATATAAGATTGTAAATCAACCGTACTTCAATAATAAACAAACACTTGGGTTCAGATTCCAACTCTGTGAATCCCTCACTGTGTAGCCCTGGGCAAACTGACCCCATATCCTCATCAATAAACTGGGGGCGCCAACCACACTTGCATCTTGGGGATGCTGTGAGAATAAAATGCGATGATGTCTGTGAGATGCTCAGCCAATGACTGGCACCTGGGGCATGTTCACCGAACCCCATTTTCCAGTTATTATTATAGCTACTATCATTGCTGTAAGAACTGGTGGCTTCTCAGTTCACACGGGAATCATCTGGGGAGATTACAAAAAAAAAAAAAAATTCAGCAGCAGCTGCTGCATAGGTTGCAACTGCAGCTCGGATCTGATCCCTGGCCCAGGAACTCCATATGCTGCGGGGCAACAGAAAAATAAATAAATAAATACATACATACATACATACAAATAAATTCACTCCAGACTCAATAAATCAGAATTTCTGGGCATGAACACTTTAAAAAAAAGTCCTCCCTGTAATTTTGATGGGTGCCAGTTAAGAACCAGGGTCCTAAGCTCCTGAAAGCAGGGCCTAGGCCTTCTCCTGTCGTCCCCTCATGAGGCTGGCGTGCAGACAGTGGGCATTCAACCAGAATGGCTGGTGCCTTGGCCACGCTCCAGCCGAGGGGCTGCAGTTCTTCTTGCCCAGCCTGATGGAGCACCCCTTACCTTGGAGGTGCTTCTCGGCCACCTTGAGCTGCCTTGACTTGGCCTGGTGGTGCTGGAGTCGGCCTCATGCCCTCTGAGGGTTGAGTGTCAGGCCCACTGGCCGATGTTCCTTGTCTTGCCTCCTGGCTGGTGGCCGCTTCGCTGGCCGTTTTGGGCACCGCAGACAACTCCAGGCCAGTCCGGGGGCTCTCGCTGGCTGCCCCAGGAGTCTGGGCTTCCACATCGGAGAGAACCTGGACTGGACCAGGAACTCCACCTCCTGGCCCTGGTGAGACTTCTGCCTGGGTGCAAAAGCCAGAACCTACCCCCGGAGCATTGATGGGAGGCCGCCTCTCCACTGTTCCTTCTGGCAGGTCCACCTTCTGGCTTTCTGCAGGAAAATAAGCAGAATAAAAATGCACCCCCATTGGGAGGAAACAATCCCAAAGATATCATAAAGAATTTGTAGGAAGTTCCCTTGTGGTGCAGCAGGTTAAGGATATGGCATTGCCACGCTGCGGTATAGGTCGCAATTGCATCACGGGATTCCGTCCCTGGCCTGAGGAACTTTGCATATTGTGGGCGTGGCCAAAAAAATCTGCAAAGGGCCATTCAGGGCACAGTGTTTATAACAGGCAGACTGGAAGCAACCCAAATGACCATCAGGAGGGAGCTGGTTGACTAAATCAGTACATCACCCAAGGAGTGCTGCCCCACCAGAAAAAGAAAAAAAAGGAGAAACGAGTATGTTTGTGTGCGGTGGCTCTGGCGTGATTTCAGGATGTACCTTTAAGGGAGAAAAGCAACATGGAGAAGAGGGTGAGGTGTGCTTCTGTTTGTCTGAAAGGGGAGGATATGTGTGTGTGTGCGTGTGTGTGTGTGTGTGTGTGTGTGCGTGTTCATGTGTATGCACGCATAGGCATGTAACACACCCCTTTGGGGCGGGGCGTGGGGGGGCATGGGTGTTGGCTCAAGGTATAGCCTATGGGAGTTCCCAGTCTAGAGGTTGAATCGGAGCCGCAGCCTACACCACAGCCACAGCAACAGCCAGGTCCGAGTCGCGTCTGTGATCTACACCAGAGCTCACAGCAATGCCAGATCCTTAACCCACTGAGTGGGGCCAGGGTTCGAACATGCATCCTCATGGATACTAGTCCGATTGGTTACTGCTGAGTCACTACAGAAGCTCCGTAATATAGCGACTTCTAATGTGGTCTAAAGAGACTGGATCTCAAAGGAAAAGTAAGGCAAAGACTTCTCTAAATGGTTACATATGCAGAGGAGCAAACAGGATGCTGGGAACATGCAGAGAAGTTGGACTTCTCTTAACATACCTTGTTTTGTCAATTTGATTTTGGAACCATGTAAAGGTTATGCAAAATTGTAAGAGAAAATTAAACTTTTAAAAAGCAATCCCATAAACATTTAAAGCGAAGTGAAATAAACCAAAGTATCAACTTGGTGGCATAGCTGACACCAAGCTTACAATAGAAAGAAACTACTCCAAGTGATTTTAAAACAGCAATACGGAGTGGGGGGTATACAAAAAGAACTTAAAAAAAGAACAAAAAAGGCGAAAAGAACTTTAAAAAAAGAGGAAAAGAAGCTTCAACACTTTTTTAGTAGTCATGTGGGCGGCGGTGGTGATTTTATTATGAAACTGATAGGTGTGCGTGTGGGATAAAGCAAACGGGGCTCCACTCACCTTCCCACGGCCCCCTGAGCTCGGCTTGCACACCTCTGGTGCTCAGTGTGTGCTTTGGTTTTTCTCCTTTCTCTTCTACTCGCTCCTTGTTCTAAAAGAATAACCATGAAAACTGTCATCATCATCAGTGTCACCGTTCAGGCCACAAACATTTGTTGAGCACCTGCCATGTGCCCGGGATAGAAGCATTTAGGTTATTTCATATAGTCTCATAGTAATACTGGAAGGTAACATAAGACCGTTGTTATTTTAGAGATAAGGACACTGAGGCTTTTCCAAGGTCACCAAGTCCTTTTAATGGGTCACTGTCTTACAGGTTAGGGGCAGACATAGCCCCTGACCGGGTGATCTAAATAATTAGGATCTCAAAATACTAGACCAATCATGGAAAATCAATTTAATCTCCAAGTGTCAATTTAGATCCATCGGCCACGGTCATCACAGTGCTGGCTTGGACTGGACACTGAAGTCGGATAAGAGAGAGTGTGTCACTATCGATTAATAATGTCTGCCAGGGAGCTGGGTGGGCGGAGCCCATGGTCAACCCTTTAGGGTACAGGACCCTAGAGCCAGACTTGCTGGGTTTAAACGCCACCTTCACTGCTTGGCCAAGATGGTTAACTTCTCTGCTTCTCAACTTTCCTCATCTGTGAAATGGGAGAATAATATTGTATACTCGTAGAGATAGTAGGAGGATCGGGAGCGTTAATTTGTGGGATTTCCTGAGAAATGCACCCAGCTCATGGTAAGTGCTCAATAGCTTTGGTGATTTTGTCCCGCCTGAAACAGGGGTTAAGATCACTCAGAGCCTCCCCGGAGGGGGTCTCAACTACTTCTCCTTAACTGGGCGATCCATAACAGACCAGTGCACATGCTCACACTCCTGAAATCCTCCAGAGCACCTGGTATTTCCAAGTGTAAATATTTCTAGGTGGTCTGACCCTTGCTGAGTCTCCCTGGTGCTTCTGAGCCTTTGACTGGTACAGCCCCTTAGATTCCTCATGGTACTTGTCACAGAAGCAGGTCTGGTCTCAGCCCAGAGACAGAAGGCCCTGTCTCCTGCCTTCACCTCAGAGGCCCAACTGGGAGCCCAAAATCCAAAAAGAGCTGAAATTTTGGCTGGCACAGCATTCAAAAATTTTAAATTTGTTATCACCATTTTTTGTTTTGTTTTCTTTTGTTTTTTGTCTTCTGTCACTTTAGGGCCGCACTCGCGGCATATGGAGGTTCCCAGGCTAGGGGTCTAACAGGAGCTGTAGCTGCCGGCCTTCGCCACAGCCACAGCAACGCGGGATCCGAGCCGCGTCTGCAACCTACACCACAGCTCATGGCAACGCCGGATCCTTAACCCACTGAGCGAGGCCAGGGATCGAACCCACAACCTCATGGTTCCTAGTCGGATTCGTTAACCACTGAGCCACGACAGGAACTCCTGTTATCACCATTTTAAATCTAGGAGATGTTTACATTAAAATCCTAAATTCCCTCTTGTGGTCATGGAATTGTTCTACATTTTGATTGTGGTGCTGTTTACTCGGGTGGAGATTATTTGTTTAATTGTAAGCTTAAAATGTGTATATTTAATTTATGTATGTATATCTATTGTACGTAAATTATACCTTAATAAAACTGATGAGAAAACAATTCTAGGAGTTCCTCTTGTGGCTCAGTGGGCTAAGAACCTGACGTTGCCTCTGTGAGGATGTGGGTTCGACCCCTGGCCTGGCTCAGTGGGTTAAGGATCTGGCGTTGCCACAGATTGCAGTGCAGGTCACAGATGCAGCTCAGATTCGACCCCTTGCCTGGGAACATCCATGTGCCACAGGTGCGGCAGGAAAATGAAAAAAGAAAAAGAAAAAAATTCTAGGGGAGTTCCCTTCGTGGCTCAGTGGTTAACGAATCCGACTAAGAACCATGAGGTTGTGGGTTCGATCCCTGGCCTCGCTCAGTGGGTTAAGGATCTGGCGTTGCCATGAGCTGTGGTGTAGGTTGCAGATGCGGCTTGGATCCCGCGTTGCTGTGGCTGTGGCGAAGGCCGGCGGCTACAGCTCCTGTTAGACCCCTAGCCTGGGAACCTCCATATGCCGCGGGTGCGGCTCTACATAAAGGCAAAAAGACAGAAAAAAAAAAATTCTAGGTTCTCAGATTCTCTTGGAAAAAAAAAAAAATCTGAAGCGTTGGCAACAGTAGGCCCACATGGCAAAAATCAGCTTGGAGCAATTCCCTCTAACCAGGAACCATAGTCCTCACCTGTATTGAATGTCTCCCTGACGCTAAGGATGAAGGTTAGCTTAGTTCTACTCTTTTTCCTACGCTGTGCTCACTTCTCTCAATCCTGTTTCCTGCTTATGTCTTTGGGATGCCAGGACAGCAAGCTCTGCCCTCCTCATGGAAATAACCTAATACACGGGAACACTTAATAAGTAAAGGCTAGCTGCTGTCATCACGATTATCGCTGGCACCATCAGTGTGACCCAAATCCCAGCTCTGCAGAGACCTTTCTACAGACTCTGTCCTGCCACCCCCGCAGCTGGGGGAACTGCAAGCATTATCACTGCCGCCTCCTGTTTCACCCACCAGTAGAGAGGGACTTGAACAGACTGTCCTTTGGCAGACCTTGCTCGGCTCACCCTGTCCTCTCCTTCCCTCTGTCTTTGGTGGAGGGAGGCGCTCAGACCCGCGCACGTACACACACACACACACACACACACACACACACACACCCCTGGGTTGTTTTTGCTTTTTTTTTTCAGGGCTTAACCGCTTGGTCCCTGCCTTATCAGAAGCATCCAGAAGAAGGAGAAGAGATCCTCCGAGCAGCTTGACCATGGCTGCACCCAGCCTGTTCTCCAGGAGAGAGCACATGGCTGCCAGTAATAATCTGAGTCATTGTTACACTAAACGCAGTGCCTCCTGGGCACCCCCCCCCCACCTGAGCAGGGGCTTCGCGAAGTCCTAGCAGCAAGTGCTAGAACTGAACTGAATTCCACAAATAGCTACAATCCCTTACTCTCCTAGGAAATGCAAAGAGGATCTCCAGAAAGTCTCCACAATGCACCGTTTTCTGCGTCGACAATATGCTGAATAGCTGGGGCGGGGGTCTCTGACACCCCTGTGAGACTAGCTCTGCCCAGCACACAGAGGAAAGCAGAGGCCTCGTGGGTGGGCGTTCAGGAGCTGACAGCCTGACTGCAGACTAGATCCAGTCCTATTGGGAGTTACCGACGTGTGTATTAAACACAAAGACCGAGAGAGAGATCAGTCCTGATCAATCACAGGCGAGAAATGTGTTGAGAACTCAGAAAAAAGAAAAGTTCCATGACTTCACCTTAAATATTTGCAACATGTGTGACAGCTAATTTCACTCATCTATGAAGGGTTCTGACAAATCAAAAAAAAGAGCAAAAGCTGAAATAGGAGAGAGAGAGAAGGTCATGAGCAAACTAAAACTACGAGATATACTGTTTTACTTTCAGTTGTGTTTGAAATATTTCATACTAAAAACTTTTTTTAATTTTTATGAATTAAAAAAAAAAGAGTTCCCTGGAGTTCCCGTCGTGGCTCAGCGGAAACCAATCCGACTAGGAACCATGAGGTTGCGGGTTCGATCCCTGGCCTCGCTCAGTGGGTTAAGGATCCCGCATTGCTGTAGCTGTGGTGTAGGCCGGCTGCCACAGCTCTGATTAGACCCCTAGCCTGGGAACCTCCACATACCATGGGTGCGGCTCTAAAAAAAAAAAAAAATGACAAAAGACAAAAAAAAAGACTTCCCTTTAAGAGGCATATTACCAATTGCCTTATTTGGCTCCTAATGCAAATAAACAAGTTATAAAAAGAAATATATCAGGAAAGCATAAGCCAATTAGGGACATTTGAACACTAATTGGTAATATCAAGTTACTGTTTACCTTTTAGATATAATAGTATTGTGATAATTTTTTTTTGCCTTTTTGCCTTATCTAGGGCCGCACCCGCGGCATATGGAGGTTCCCAGGCTAGGGGTCTAACAGGAGATGTAGCTGCCGGCCTTCGCCACAGCCACAGCCATGCGGGATCCGAGCCGTGTCTGCAACCTACACTACAGCTCACAGCAACGCTGGATCCTTAACCCGCTGAGCAAGGCCAGGGATCGAACCCGCAACCTCATGGTTCCTAGTCGGATTCGTTAACCACTAAGCCACAATGGAAACTCCATGATAATGTTTTTTAAAAGCGCTCTTATGTTTTAGATCTAAATACTGAAATGCTTATGGAATAAATGATCCAGTGTCTCAAAATAATGTGGAAAGAGGGAGGCAGGTGGGGAACAATGGCCTCCAGTTATGGGCTCAAGAATTTCATTATACTAATCTCTCTTTTTATAAAAGTTTGACTTTTTTTTTTTTTTTTTTTTGCCTTTTGAGGGCCAAGCCCAGGTTACACGGAGATTCCAAGGCCGGGGGTGGAATCAGAGCTGCAGCTGCCAGCCTATACCACAGCCACAGGAACACAGGATCTGAGCCTTGTCTGCGACCCACGCCACAGCTCACGGTACTGCCGGATCCTTAACCCACTGAGCAAAACCAGGGATGGAAATTGCGTCCTCATCGGAGTTCCCATCGTGGTTCGGTGGAAACAAATCCGACTAGGAACCATGAGGTTGTGGGTTCGATCCCTGGCCTTGCTCAGTAGGTTAAGGATCCGGCGTTGCCCCAAGCTACACGGTCACAGACACGCAGCTCGGATCCCGCATTGCTGTGGCTGTGGCGCAGGCTGGCAGCTGCAGTTCTGATTTGACCCCTAGCCTGGGAACCTCCATACGCCGCGGGTACGGGCATGGGGGTGGGGGCTTCATCCTCATGGATGCTACTCATATTCATTTCCACTGAGCTAAGACAGGAATTCCAAATGTGTGACATTTTTAATACTAAAATGTATTAGTGGCTGGTACTGCTGCAAGGACACGGGTTCAATCTTTAGCCCTGAGCAGCAGGTAAAGATGGAGCATTGTCACTGCTGTAGCTCAGGTCACTGCTGTGGCACGTGGTCCGTCCCTGGCCTAGGAACTTCCACATGCTGTGGGTGTGGCCAGCCCCTCCCCCCGAAATACAAGCATAATAAGATGTTTTCATTCACCAGACAGGCAAAGAATCAAAAACTGGAGAAGATGCTTTGTTAGCAAAAATGAGGTAACAAACATTCCCACATGTTACTGATAGGAGACTAAATCAGAATAACTTCTTTGAAGGTTGGTTTGGATTTATTTGTTCTATAAATTCACCCATTGGCTTAGCATTGCCACTTCTCTGAGTGTGTCATATAGATAAACACACTTCCACGGACAGTGACTGCATCATTATTTGTAATAGCTAAAAATGAGAAACGATATAAACAAACAATGACATGGAACTGATTAGCAAAATTGACACATCATCAGAAACAGAGTTCTCTGCAACTTTAAGAAAAGAACAAGGAGTTCCCACTGTGGTGTAGCAGAAACGAACCCTACTAGTATCCATGAGGATGCAGGTTCGATCCCTGGCCACACTCAGTGGGACAAGGATCCGGAATTGTCTTGGGCTGTGGTATAGGTCACAGACACAGTTCAGATCTGGCGTTGCTGTGGCTGTGGTGTAGACCAGCAGCTGTAGCTCCGATTCAACCCCTAGCTTGGGAACTTCTATATGCTGCACATGTGGCACTCCCCCCACCCAAAAAAAAAAAAAAATCAAGGAAGCTTTCTGGCTATAAATATGAAATAATGCCCAAAATATACTAGGTTAAAAAAGAAATCAAGGCCAGTACAATGTGAATAATATCGAGTAAAAACAAAACAAAGAGAATGGTGTGTATACTAATGTGCTTACAGATAAAGAAATGTATCTGGAAGTTTTCACGGGAGACTGGCTCCTGTGATTGCTCGGGAGCAGGGCTGTCCTGGGGTCTGGGGAGAATGGTTTTTACCACGTGCCTATATTAGATTTTATTTTCTTTGTTAAAGCTGAGGTTGGCTATCAGTGTCAAGAGCAGAAGGTCACATCTCCCCTGCAGGCGGGACTCTCAGGGGAGGTGGAGAAAGCAGGGAGCTGGCTGGGAGGGGCAGGCTCTGGAGAGGCTGCGTGGCAGGGAGGGGAGGTCTGGCCTGGCTGGGGGGCCGGAGAGAAGGCATGCATCGTGCAGGCTCCTTCCTCAAAGCCTCAGTAGCCCAAGCAGAGTTCAGCACAGATCCCCGTGGTCCCCGACTTCTCTCTTGCCAGAGACTCGGGGCGGGCGGTGGGGGGCGGAACTGCAGGTTCTGAAAGGGTGGCCCCAGGGCCTCTGAGTGTTGCTAAGTGGCTGACCCTTAGCTGTTCCCAAACGGAGTGTTGCTTCTACACACCTCTGTCTCACACACACACAAACACCCCCACTGCAGCCAAGCTTCCATTAGCCCGGTGGGTTTGATTATGCAACCCCTGGGAACAGCCGCTCCCAGAAATGCCACACTCCGCCCCCAGGCTCCGGCTCCCGCCTGGCCTGTGTCCCCCGTGCGTCACTGTCAACACTCATCTCCGCACAGGCAGCTGCACACTCCGCCCACTCTGGGGCACAGCACAAGGTTGAGGACAGGAAGGAAGGGGGTTGAGGGTCTCTGAAAGTTGGGGGGGCGGGCTCTGTCACGGTAACCTGAGCGCTCCTCACCTGCGTGCCACCCTGATTGTAAAAGAGAAGCCTCTGAGGTGCCAAAGAAGTGCAACTGCCCTCTGCTCGTTTGTCCCCAATTCTGCCTGCCCTGCACAGCCCGGGGTCCCACAGTCCTCCCCAGGGCGCAGCCTCTCCCTTTCCCTGAGAAAAATCCACTTGACTTTTAAGGTTCCATCTTTCCTTTTTCCCACCAACTGGCCAGGCAGGAGGCACGAGAGGGGAACACAACCCTCCAGCTCTCCTAGAAGCCGGTCTCCCCATCAGGGCCCCCCCGCCCCCCCGGAGCCTCCCTTCCAGCTAGAAGAGAAGCAGGAACCAACCTCCACAGGGCCATCGGTCAGGCGTCCCTTCCTCCAGGGGACAGTCCCTTGCATGATGAAATCCACCACCTTCGAGTTCTGGAACACGGCCCCCACCAAAGCTATGGCCTTGTCCACGGCCACCACCATCCTGAAGAGGGCTTCCAACCTGGCGCCGTGCTGGGCGGCCTCCTGCCGCCCGGCCCTCACCAGCTCCAGGACCTCTGGCCACCCGGCCTGCGTGTCACCCGGGGGAGCATATTCGGCCCCAGTCGGGCCCAGGACGCGGGAGGCCTCCAGCCGATGCAGGCCTTGCTCCAGGTGGCCCATGCCTTGGTACACGCACTGCAGTTTCTCCGTGACATCTTCTTGGAAATGTAAGAGTTTGTCAACCTTCTCATTCAGCACGTTAAGTTTTTTGTCCATGGTGGTTAAGTAGGCCTTGCCCAAGCCCGGCAGCCCCTGGGCCCCTAGACTGTCCTTGGGAGCACCTGACATTCTGATGAAGACTTCCCAAGGGCGAGCGATCGGAAGAGCCACAGACCTCTGGCTTTCACTTGGGCAGTGGTGGCTGGAAGTTCATTGTTCTTTAGCTACGGATCGCCTGGGTGGTTCAGAGAGCCTAGAGGACCAGGCTCTCTCTGAGCCGTTGCCTTGCTTATCTCCCACTCCTCTGTGGCCATGAGTGACGGGCTGGGCTTGGCCCGGGCCCTTCTCCTTGGGGGCCCCTTTGACATCATGGCAGCATTTAACATTCCTCTTTGAGAGGCTGCTGATGGGCAAATATTTTAAGAATCTCCCAGGGCAGGCGGGAGTTTGGTATAGCTCAAACTAAAGGTTACAAGAAAAGGGATCCTTTAGGTAACGTCCTGAAGGCTGGACTCTACGAGGGGGCCAGGGGTCCCAGGGCAGAGTAAGGCCTTCAGAGGTTCAAAGCAGTGAAAAACAGACGGGGTGCCATCTGCCACACACACCTCTAATTAATTCACCATGAGAAGCAAGACCAAAACAGAAGGAAATGCCAGGCGATTCAGCAAAACTCTGACTTTGGCTGTGATAGGAAATTTGACGCTTCTGCAAATTAAAAACAAAATGTTGGTGCCCCTACTGTGCTGATGCCCCCAAAAGAGGTTAGGTTTCTGTGGGGTGAGCCTGCAAGTCCCTCCCCACCCAGGGCCCCCAGTCACTAGCCACCTGTACCTAAAAATAGAAATGAGAGACAACGGCCCAGACTACTTGCCAAGTATCATCCCAAAGGTCATGTTCCTTGCAGAGGCCTCCGGGGAACATCTGCCAGCGACCCTCCACTCCCACCAGGTGCCAGTGTCAGGCCCCCCGTCTCTTTAACCAAAACAGACGCACGCCATAAGACCCTGGAGAGCAAGGGCGCGCGTGTTTCCAGCGGTTTCCAAATGTTTTAGTCTCAGAAATCCTTGGTTCATAAGAAACTTTTATAGAAGCATCAATAAATACAGCAGACAGGAGTTCCTTTGTAGCCCAGCGGGTTAAGGATCCAACGTCATCACTGCAATGGCTCAGGTTACTTCTGTGACGTGGGTTCAGTCCCTAGCCCTGGAATTTCCACATGCCATGGGCAGGGCCAAATAAATTAATTACACGGTCAAGCTGACACTAAGGTGGGGCTCGAGGGGCACCACAGAGCCCGAGGCTGCCCCAGAGCCACTGATGACACCTGCATCTGGGCCCTCGGAGAAAGCAAGGCCAGAGGAGGGACTCTGTCCAAGGTGGCCGGAGCACATGGCCTCCTGAGGCTAGCTCAGCTGCGGTCAAGGCCGGCTCCAGGGAGAGGAAGGTTAGCACCCTCTAAACTTCCTTCTTCTGAACAAAAGCAGTGATGAGACTCAATTTTGACCTGGAACTCTGCCATCTAAAGCACCTTGAGATCACATTGTTGTCTTAAGCTGCAGGCGAGCAGTAAACACAGCGTGCTGACTACACAATTGAGGCTTGACCGCAGACTCCTGGCCACCCGCTCTCTGTCATGACCGCTGACCGTAGCAGCCCCAGCGGAATCCATACCCACTTCTGGGAGCAGAGTCTGGGTGTCACTGGCAGAATGGCCCAGAGCATGAGCAAAGGAGCACTAAATCTCCTACGTTCACTATGATTTCAAACACGTAAACAAACTGCTTGGAAAAAGAAATTTGGGACACCCCAGGCTCCAGTTCCTCTTTGGGCTTCACTGTGCACTTCAGCAGGACCTCATCTGCCACAGAAAGAAAACCAGCATCTGATCAGGCAATCTGACTCACTCTGCCCTTCCTGCTTAATACTTTCCTGTGCAACTACGGCTCCCTGGCTCCAACTTGGGGTAGGGGCCACCTAGAGAAATCTCTGGAAGTCTAACACCCAGCACAGCGTCTGTCCTATAGAGGTGCTGATAATCTTTGTTAAATGCAGGAGTTCCTGTCGTGGCTCAGTGGTTAACGAATCCGACCAGGAACCATGAGGTTGCGGGTTCGATCCCTGGCCTTGCTCAGTGGGTTAAGGATCCAGCATTGCTGTGAGCTGTGGTGCAGGTTGCAGACGTGGCTCGGATCCCGCGTTGCTGTGGCTGTGGCGAAGGCCGGCAGCTACAGCTCCTGTTAGACCCCTAGCCTGGGAACCTCCATCTGCCGCTGGTGCGGCCCTAGATAAGGCAAAAAGACCAAAAAAAAACAAAAACAAAAACAAAAAACTTTGTTAAATGCAGTTCCCCAGCAGTTTAGAGAGACAGATGGGGTCTTTGCGAGAGAGCTCCCACCAGCACTTGGAACAGCCTGCTTCCCTATGGCCACGGCTCCAGAAACCTTCAGAGCAGCCTGCATCCAGGCAAGTCCTGGGTTAATAAAGCCTGGAAAGATAGCTTGAAAGTCCAGACGAACACAAAGGACGCAAATGTCTCCTACACGTATTTATATCAAAATCTAATTATTTAAATTACGAAAGGATTTGCTCAAGGTCTCCCTTAAGCAACAAGTGACTGCAAGGCAGCTGGTTGGCTACAAATGACTCTGCTGGTCCTCCACTGTTCCAGAACCACCTTGAAGTTCCCCAAGGCCAGAACAGCGTCTCTTTGTCTTGCCTCATCTCCAGGCACGCCAACATGCCTGGCACGTGGGTATTCAGAACAATTGTGTGGCAATGGAATATTACTCAGCCATTAAAAGGAACAAAATAACAACATTTATAGCAACATGGATGGACCTAGAAATTATCATGCGAAATGAAACCAGTCAGACAATTAGACAGCAACACCCAATGCTACTGCTTACATGTGGAAACTAAAAGGACACAATGAACTTCTTTGCAGAACAGAAAATGACTCACAGACTTTGGAAAACCTTTGGTTTCCAAATAAGACAACCTGGGGGGTGGGGGGATGCACTAAGGGTTTGGGACAGACATGCTATCAAGTTGAGTTGTGATGATTTTTGTATGCCTATAATTGTAATAAAATTCATTAAGCAATGGAAAAAACCAAAAAACAATTGTGTGGAAGGAATGAACTAGGGAGGCTCCAGCAGGAGCAGGAGGCTGGGCTGACCTTCGGGAGAATGGTGGACAAGAGGAGAAAGCAGCTGGGGTCTCCCAGAACAATCAGAAGAGTACAAATGGAGTTCCCGCTGTGACTCAGTGGGTTAAGAACCTGACCGCAGTGGCTAGGGTCAGTGTGGAGGCACAGGTTCAAGCCCTAGCCCAGCGCAGTGGGCTGAGGGATCTGGCATTGCCGCAGCTACAGCATAGGTTGCAGCTATGACTTGGATTCAGTCTCTGGCTTGGAAATTCCATATGCTGCAGATGCAGCCATAAAATTAAAAAAAAAAAAAATGCAGGGCAGGAAGCCCTGACAATTCCCAGAAGTAAGCTCTGGGACTCTCTGGGAGAAAGCTCAGATTGTGTCAAACAGGACAAGCCCTTAGGGAGTTCCCGAATCCGACTAGGAACCATGAAGTTGCAGGTTCAATCCCTGGCATCGTTCAGTGGGTTAAGGATCCGGCGTTGCCGTGAGCTGTGGTGTAGTTTGCAGACATGGCTCAAATCCCGCGTTGCTGTGGCTGTGGCGAAGGCCGGCGGCTACAGCTCCTGTTAGACCCCTAGCCTGGGAACCTCCATATGCTGCAGGCACGGCCCTAAAAAGACAAAAAAAGAAAAAAAAAAGGCAAAAAGGACAAGTCCTTAGGCCTCTTTGATGCAAAAGAGCAGCAAGGAGGCCAGGTTTGAACCCCTTCCATTTCTCAGCTTGCAGGAAAAATGAGTTTATGAGCCCATAGGTTCTCTGCGGGCCGATGCACGGCTTCTCTCCAGCTCCCCCAATTTATGCGCACACACAGCAAGACCCATGGGCAACACTTTTAGGGCACTTTTAGGCACTTTTGGTGCCTGCGCAGAGGACACGGGAGGCACGCCACCCACCAAGTCTAGAGAACACAGATCGGAGGAAGGCAGCCAAGCTGGATGGACATGGAGCACCAAAGGGAAGCACACCTCACCTTTCCTGGGTGAGGACGTCCAGCTGATGCACCCCCGATAAAACCCAGCCTGACCTCTGTTTGCCGTAGGCTGGGGTCAGTATGCACTGAGCCCTGAGACTCCTCCGTCATCTTTCTGGTGACAACCAGCCTTCCCTGAAGAACCCCAGGGAGGCCGCAGACCCTGAGACACCAGGTGGAAGAAGAGGGGCCCCGAAATGCCAGGCTGAGGAGTCCATCCACAGTACAACGTTCGATGCACCAGCTCTGGGTCCCTTGGGAGCTCCCCGTCTGATTCTCAACAAAACCAAAAACACCCACCAGGTTTTTGTGCCTTATTCTGCAATATGCACAGACAAAGAGGAATGATCACCAGGTATTCAAAGAAAGCCCCCAAGATGAAAAGGGGAGCCCCAAACAAAATAAACAGAAATGTAATTGTGGAGGGAACGGAGAAAACGAAAAATAAAAGGAGTTTTCCAAAAAGGCTCTCATTAGTAGCCACAGGAAAGTATGAAAGGCTGTTCTAGCCATTGAAAAAGAAGGTGTTATGGGAAAAGAACAAGTATAAAATAAAAGAGAGGGCTTGGAATTATGAACACCAATGTCAAGATTTAAAATTCCTATATCAGGGGTTCCGGTCGTGGCTAACGAATCCGACTGGGAACCATGAGGTTGCAGGTTCGATCCCTGGCATCGCTCAGTGGGTTAAGGATCTGGCGTTGCCGTGAGCTGTGGTGTAGGTCACAGACACAGCTCAGATCTGGTGTTGCTGTGGTTGTGGTGTAGGTTGCAGACGCGGCTCGGATCCCGCATTGCTGTGGCTGTGGCGAAGGCCGGCGGCTACAGCTCCTGTTAGACCCCTAGCCTGGGAACCTCCATATGCCACGGGTGCGGCCCTAAAAAGCAATAGTAATAATGATAATAATAATAATAAATAAATAAAAATCTGATATCTGTATTAGAAAGCAAGGTTAAGATAATCTGGAAAACAGAACTGAAAGATGAAGATGCGTACATTAGGAGAGAAAGAGAAGAGACACCGTTGATCCAGCTGGTCTTACATCTAATTAACTGGAGTTTCAAGGAAGAAATGAAAGAAAGAGGGAACGAATTTATCAAAGAAATACTACAGACACTATGCAAGTTTAGATCAGAGGAATAAAGAGAAGATTATAAGATCTCCCCCAAATTTAAAAGAAACAAAAAAATCACACACCAAAGAACTGGAATCAGAATGACATCAGACTTGGGAGTTCCCATTGTGGCTCAGTGGTTAACAAATCCGACTAAGAACCATGAGGTTGCGGGTTCGATCCCTGGCCTTGCTCAGTGGGTTAAGGATCCGGCGTTGCCATGAGCTGTGGTGTAGGTTGCAGACACGGCTCGGATCCCGCGTTGCTGTGGCTGTGGCGAAGGCCGGCAGCTACAGCTCCTGTTAGACCCTAGCCTGGGAACCTCCATTTGCGGCGGGTGTGGCCCTAGATAAGGCAAAAAGACGAAAAAAAAAGAATGACATCAGACTTATCCTAAAAACACCTGAATGTGGCAAGACATATTGGTTGTAAAATTCTAGATGGTAGAGCATTTCTCCTTAGAATTCTCTGAGACACTGCACCACTGTCAGAGGACAGAATGAAGGGTTTTAGGACTTGCAAAGATGTAAAGAATTTACGCACCCTTTGTTTGCTATGGTTGTTGTTGTATTTTTGGTCGTGCCCACAGCATGCAGGAGTTCCAGGGCCAGGGACCGAACCCACACCACAGCTGTAACCTGAGCCACAGCAGGAACACCAGATCCTTAAACCACTGAGCCACAAAAAGGTGCAAAAGTTTCCTATGCACTTTTTCTAAGGAGGCTGCTTGGAGGAAAACTCCAGCAAAAGCAGGAACTAAACAAATTAAACAAACAAACAAACAAAACAGAGCTCCAGAAAACAAAGCTTTAACCTAGGCCCAAAGTTGAAGCAGGAGGATGGAGAGTCCCCAAAAAGGAAGGACTTCAGGGGAGAAAAAAAAAGGGGGGTATATAGAATATAATTAAAGACATGTAGTAAAATGTTCAGAGTATGGGGCCTGGCCTCAGACTACCTGGATTTAACTCCCACCTCTGCCAGTTATTAGCAGAATCGTGAGCCAGTTTATTTAACCCTTCTGAATCTAGATTTCCTGGGCTATAGCATAATAACAATGCACACATTTTATGGAGCTGTCAGGAGGGTCACGTGAGAATGCTTGCAGGGCACCTGGAACAGAGCTTGGCACACAGTGAGTGCTCAAATGTTAGCCATTCGTATGATGCTGGAGACAGCAAAAGGGGAAGAGAAAGAATCAGAGACTCCAAACTCTGAGTTCTCACAGGAAAGAAGGAAATTAAAGTACGAGATTGAACTTTCGGTGAATAATATCTACATATTATAATCTTACACTATATCTGTTATATTATACCATAATCAATACTTTATTAAGTTAAAACAGTGATATATGTTTTATGAGGGTTGGGGAAGGAAAATGGGGAGAGAGCTAAATCTTCATCTCTCTGAAGGAGAAGTCTTTTGATAGAGAACCGAATTGATGAGGGGAGAATTGGAGGCACATACCAAGAGAAACAGCACAGAGACTTCAGGTGTTGGCTGCTGGGGAGCAGAGCGGAAGCAGGCTTTGCAGAGCTCAAGGGCACAACATCTGCAGGAGGCTGATGTGTGGTAGACTTCATGGGTTTGTAGATTTATTACAAGTGTGGCGGCACAGGGTGGTTTTTTAACAAAATCAAATAGCAGGGCAGTGTTCTGAGAGTTGGAGGCCATGTGTCTTGAGAAGAGGTGGACTTTCGGAGTTCCCTTCGTGGCTCAGTGGTTAACGAATCCGACTAAGAACCTTGAGGTTGCGGGTTCGATCCCTGGCCTTGCTCAGTGGGTTAAGGATCCGGCGTTGCTGTGAGCTGTGGTGTAGGTCGCAGATGCGGCTCGGATCCTGCGTTGCTGTGGCTGTGGCAAAGGCCGGCGGCTACAGCTCCTGTTAGACCCCTAGCCTGGGAACCTCCATATGCTGCAGGCGCAGCCCTAAAAAGACAAAAAAAAGAAAAAAAAAGAAAAGGTGGACTTTCCTTCTTTCCCATCTGAGTGCTCCCGGCGGTCAGCTGCATACCTGGAGTTTACTTAACCTCTTGGAACACAGCTTTCCTCATTTGTAAAGGGGGCTCATAACAGCGCAATAACCTCAGGGCCATTTGAGTGTCTGTACAAATAAAACACTTAGCGCAGCGCCTGGCCCGAGACACGTCCATGGAAATGGCAGAGCCTGGAATTCACCACCCCTCCCCCACGGCCAGCCCACCCTAGCCGGTCAGCCATCCAGGATGGCAGTGTCCTTAGTCACCTCTTTGGGGTGTGGGGGCGGGGGGCAGGAGAAGGGGCTGTCTTCCTAAGTCAGCTTCCTCAGCCACCTAACCCAGCCTCGCCCCCCCTCCCCTGCACGCACCATTGGCTGATGTGCACGGTCAGCGCAAACACATCCTCGGCGAAGCCATGCTTAAGTGTGAAAAGAAACCACAGATGCAAGAGAACCTCAGCAGGTCTCGCAGGGTTCCATGCGGACAGCGGGGCTGGCTGCCTTGTCTGCGGGGCACATCTTGCACTTGTCAGGAAAGACCCCGTGCTGATTGTCCCCAAGCTGTAGCCATCAATCAATCAATCAAAGCTTCCTGGTGATGGAGTTTCTTGGTCTAAGAGGACCCAGATCTGGGGAACCATCGTCACTGAGACTCCCTGAGTCCCCATGACGCTAGCAATCACATCTCGGGCTCCTACTTCAAAGCTGCCCGGCCCGCTTACCGCAAATATCTGGGTGTAATCCGACGCCCGCTGCTGGCCTCTGGTGCTGGGACTGCGAAGTGCCGGAGAGGGGCACAGAGTCCCCATCCTGCTGCTGCTGCTGCGGCGGCGGCGGAGGCTGTGCCAACCCAGTGTTTACTCTGCCTGGAGATGCCCGACTGCGTGGAGCCCTACGAACGAGTTGGGCCAGCCGGCCAGGATGACTTCTCTAGAACTCAGTCCGCAGATAAGCCTGGCATTTCCACTTATCTCTGAGCCTGCCCAGGGCTCCAGAGGCATCCGAGGCTTCACTCGGTTATCTGCTTTGCTGGGCGGTATCTGCCTCCCTGGGGGGCCTACTTCCTGCATCACTTAGCTGAGTGTCCAGTGTGAAACAAACACCGTGTGGTCCAAGGAGAGAGGAAAGGAGGAGGAAGTCCTAGGATAGAGCTGACTTGAGTTCAAAAGCCAGAATGCTGGGTGCGGGGGCCCCGATGAGCTGGGACTCCCTGCAGCTTCAGGCAGCTCTCCGGGGCAGAGCAAAGCCCCGAGGAGCCCCAGAATGGATGGCTTTCTTCACAGGGGTTGCTTGCATCCTGGCTGGGAACCTGGTGACTTATCTCCAGGCTGGGAGGCACCAGCTATTGCTTCTTTACGTAAAACTTGGGAAGCCGCAAAGACAATGAGAGCCCCTAAAGACGGGGGTATGCTGCAGTGAGGGAGAGGGCCGTGACCCGCAGTTTCTAATGAATAAGACGCCAAGCTTCAACTCAGCTATTGCCCTCAAGAGGCTCCCTGGACAGATCTTTCCAGAATTCCCCGGAGGAGGACAAGCCCTCCACACACACACTGGCATGTATGTGTGCAGACAGACACACGCACAGACAGACAGGCAGATACACACACCTTCTACTCCAGGACTCACCTGGCCTGGCTGACAGGAATCAGAGAATGAGCTTTTGACATTAGCTTGCTTTTCTGAACCTAATCGTGACCATGCTAATCGCTTAAGCTGCCAATGTCTTACTTAAACCTTGCCCCAACCCTATAGGGTAGATGAACAGTCTAGAGAACACAAGTGGCTCATCCAAGTCCACACAGTCGGATACTAATGGAGTCGGAATTCCAACCCGGGTTGATAACACACCATCCTGCCACTTGGAGCGACAGGAGGGACTTCAGAGATTGCAAGGGAAAACTCCCTCATTTTGCAGGTTGAGAATCTGAGACCCAGAGAGGGGAAGGGACTTTCTGAAGGACACACGAGTAGGTCAGAGACAAAGACAGGACCAGAGAGCCAAACTGTTGCCCTGAGTGGCCATGGAGCAGTCCGCCCTGCTCTCTGGGTTTGAGAAGGGCGTGTGTCTCATGAAGCTTGTCTTGGCCAACGGGCTCAGCTCTTGACAGTTGTCTGAGGAGACGAGGAGGGGACCACAGGGCAGGGACCCCAAGATGCTGTACTGGTTGCCTGTTCTTTCATAGAAAATCATCTACAGCATGTCTCATCTGGCTACCCAGAGAGACAGCCACAGTCCTGCCAGGATGAATCCAGGAACTGTGCTTGGGAATAAAACCAAAGTCAAGTTGGCCTCTCTGAAGCAGAGAGGGAAATTACAGCTGCATGGAATCCTGGCCTGGGCTTCAGAAAAGTCTTCTTTAGCTCTCAGGTGGCTGGTGGGTTTGCTCCCAGGATCTCCTGTCTGTAGTCAGCCTCCGTACCCCTGGTTGAAGCCTTCCTATTTTGTCAGTTCCTTTCCCACATGCCTAGCCAAAATTATTCCCTGCCAAGCCCAGTCAGAAGGGATCAGCCTGGAAACACCAGAGAAGAACAAAAAGCACCCTCAGGAGCCAGATCCACACCAGCAGCTACTCATTCATTCAGCATTTACAGAGCAACACTTTTTTTTTTTTTTGGTCTTTTTTGCCTTTATCTAGGGCCGCACCCGCGGCATGTGGAGGTTCCCAGGCTAGGGGTCTAACAGGAGCTGTAGCTGCCGGCCTTCGCCACAGCCACAGCAACGCGGGATCCGAGCCCCATCTGCGACCTACACCACAGCTCACAGCAATACTGGATCCTTAACCCACTGAGCGAGGCCAGGGATCGAACCCGCAACCTCATGGTTCCTAGTCGGATTCGTTAACCACTGAGCCACGATGGGAACTCCCAGAGCAACACTTATTAGGAAGCTCTAAAAGCACTAATATTTATTGAGCATTTCCACGGGTCAGGCACTGTGCTACGTCTTTACAGAAATTACTTTTTGTTCCTCACAACAGTTCTTAAAGGAAGAGACCGTTCTCTCCATTCTGCAGACAAGTAAACTGAGGCTTGGAATGAAGCCACTTTCCAGTCAGTGGATATCAACGCAGGCAGCCAGACTCCAGCGTCTGCTCACAGATGAAAGGGGTCTAACTGAAACAACTTTATTTATTTTTTTCTTTTTCTTTTTTTGGCCGCTCCGAGACATGTGGATTTCCCAGGCCAGGGATCAAATCTGAGGCGCACTTGCAACCTAAGCCACAGCTGTGGCAACGCCAGATCCCTAACCCACTGTGCCAGGCCAGGGATCGAACCCACCACATCCCAGCACTCCCAAGACATCACCAATCCGATTGTGCCACAGTGGGAACTCCTAACTGAAACACCTTGTCTAGAACCTAACTTTGCCTCTAGGGGCTGAATATGCCAACTGCCAATTCAGAAACACAATTATATTCGCAAGTTGGAACTTGGCTAACCTGTTTCACGCCAACATACTGTATCACCTGCCCTCCTACCAGCTCACACTAGTAAGGTGTCTTCCTGCAAAGTGCTTTGATGTGTGCTCACACTTACACCTACCTGAGATGCGTGGATTAGGATTTTTTTTTTTTTTTTACCTGCAGCATAAAGAAGTTCCCAGGCTAGGGGTTGAATTGGAGCTGCAGCTGCCAACCTACGCCACAGTCACAGCCACAGCCACAATGGATCCTAGCTGCATCCATGACCTATGCTGCAGCTTGCAGCCAACACCGGATCCTTAACCCTGAGTGAGGCCAGGGATCAAACCCCCAGCCTTACAGACACTATGTCGAGTTCTTAATCTGCTGATTCACAGCAGGAAATGATCCTTATTATACTCATAGAGACTGAGGCTCCCAGAGAGAGTCAGTGGAGAGCTGGCCTTGGCCTTAGGGCCTCTGTTCACTGTAGTGGGTGAGGTTTCTGACCACACACACACTCACTTTGGGACCCCCAAATCACCTGGCCTGAGAGGAATGAAGGAAGGGGCTGCAGGCTTTTGATATTAGCTCATTTTCTGAGTCTTACCAGGGCAGTCCCTATGCCAAGCACTTTAGCTGCAGTGGTTTTTGTTTCTGTTTGTTTGCTTTTAGGGCTGCACCTGGAAGTTCCCAGGCTAGGAGTCAAATCGGAGCTGTAGCTGCCAGCCTACACCACAACCACAGCTATGCCAGATCCGAGCCTCGTCTGTGACCTACACCACAGTTCACGGCAATGCCGGCTTCTTAACTCAAATGAGCGGGGCCAGGGATCGAACCTGTGTCCTCGTGTATACTAGTCGGGTTCATTACTGCTGAGCCGCAACAGGAACTCCTGCAATATCTTATTGAAACCCCATGATTGTGCTGACACTTAGGAGCTCAGAACTCTGCCTGTGTCATGGGAAACTCAGAAAGTCTAGGCAGGAGCAAGGTTAATTGCACTGAAACAATGAGAAAGTGGGATTGTCACTAACGGCAGAGTGTGGCAGGACGGGGCAAAAAGTATGATGGACCATTGTTTCCAGCCTTCCCGCATCTGATAAAAAGAAGTTTGTCTTCATCTGCTCCAGTTCTCTCTCTCAGTCCTTCCGTACCCACCGAGGAGAGCCTGGTGTCAAGACTTGGGGTATTGGGAGTTCCCGTCGTGGCTCAGTGGTTAACGAATCCGACTAGGAACCATGAGGTTGTGGGTTCGATCCCTGGCCTTGCTCAGTGGGTTAAGGATCTGGCGTTGCTGTGAGCTGTGGTGTAGGTTGCAGACGCGGCTCGGATCTGGCATTGCTGTGGCTGTGGTGTAGCCTGGCAGCTGTAGCTCCGATTCTGGGAACTTCCATATGTCGTGGACTCGGCCCTAAAAAGGAAAAAAAAAAGAAAATAAGAGAGAAATTGGGAAAAAATTGGCAAAGTGAAAGAACTTCTTGGAGGAAACAAGCTTGAGCTGAGCCTAGATTGATGGATGAGATTCAGGGAGGCCATGGAAGGGTGGCTGGAGTGAAGGTACAGAGTGAACAAGCCCCAGGTAAGGCCTGGAAGATGGGAGTGACAGAGCAGAGACTGGCCTTGGGCAGGGAAGTATCAGTGGAAGCCAGATGATTCAGCAGGCAGGACTCTTAAGAAAGTGGATCTGAGAAGTCAAGCAGCATTTAGACCCAAAGCAGCAGGATAAAGGAACAGTAATCCCATGGAGTTTTTCCAGGTGGGAAATAACATGACAATATTAGTGTCTAAGAATGGGTGGAATAATTACGTAAGTGTAGAGGATTGACTCGGAGGGGACACAAGCCACTTCTGACGTTTTTTTTTTTTTTTTGGTCTTTTTAGGGCTACACCCACCGCATATGGAAGTTTCCAGCCTAAGGATCAATTGGAGCTGCAGCTGCCGGCCTACACCACAGCCACAGCAACACCAGATCTGAGCCGCTTCTGCGACCTACACCACAGCTCACGCAATGCCAGATCCGAGCCTTATCTGCAACCTACACTACAGCTCATAGCAACGCCGGATCTTTAACCCACTGAGCCAGGCCAGGGACTGAACACTCATCCTCAGGGATACTAGTCAGGTTTGTTACCGCTGAACCATGACAGGAATGCCACCACTTCTGCGACGCTTTATATCCCCGTGTTGGTTGCATTGGAACATGCATGTGTGCGTACAGGTCTGCAGTACTCAATTCAGTGACCTTTCAGCTCCGTGCGTTGTGCTGCACGTAAGCCCTGCCTTCATCAAGTTCTGTTAGTATGAAAAAAAGGGGAGGAAGGCTGGACGGACGGACCTGCCAGCAGGGGCAAATGGACTGGGAGGGCACAGGCTCATCATCTGCTAAAATCAGCAAGTGTTTACCGGTTCTGGGATGTGCGCTGTTGCCAAAACACAGGCGCGCTAAGGAAGCGGAGTGACATCTGAGAGAGCAAGTCTTTAAATTTCTTTGGCAAGGGCCGACTGACATTCTGAGGCTCTCATTCCACCAGCCGGCCTGCCCACAACAGAAACACGACCCCTCCCCACTGTGGCCCAGACATGGAGGCTCTTTGGTGTTCCTCACAGGGCCAGTAGGTGAAGGCCTAACCCCCAAAGCAGGTCACGAGACAGCAAGTACCTCCATTAGAATCCCGTTTTTGCTTAAAATATACACACATGTGGGTTGTTCCTTTCATGGCTCAGCAGTAACAAACCCAAGTAGTATCAGTGAGGACTCGGGTTCAGTCCCTGGGGCCTTGCTCAGTGGGTTAAGGGCCTGGCGTTGCCTTGAGCTGCGGCTCGGATCCCGCATTGCTATGGCTGTGGCGCAGGCTGGCAGCTACAGCTCCGATTGTACCCCTAGCCTGGGAATTTCCGTATGCTGCGGATGTGGCCCTAAAAGGCAAAAATAAATAAGTGAAAATTAAAAAATAAAATATACACACATGGGGAAGTTCCTGGTGGCCCACTGGTTAGGAATCCAAGCTTTAACTGTTGCGGCCCCAGGCTCAGTCCTTAGCCTGGGAACTGAGATCCCCCATCAAGCTGCTGCACGCTGCAGCCAAAAATATTAATAATAAATAAATAAATAATAAATAAATAAATAAATAAATAAATGAATAAATTATACACATATGCCAGTATGGTTACCTCTGTATGAGAGAACTGCAGATGATCTTTATTTTTTCTACATTTCATTTATATAATTATTCTAATTTTAAGTGTATTGTTTGTGTTATTAAACGAGTTTATTTTTCTATAATAGATACCATTCACCTGGGCCCACAGGAATTATTCTAGACAGACAATATGTACCAGAGAGAGGTTTAATTAATCAAGAACAGAGTGACAGACTCCCTCAGGAACCCAGCTGAGAAAAAACAACATTTAATAAACTTATAGGGAGATCTGAGGTCAAGTGCTCAACCTTAAATGAACAGAACAAATGTATATATAACAGACTCGGGACTCTTCAGAAATAGTAAACCCCTGGGGGATAGAGCAATGATTCCTCTTTGTTTTTTAAATAGATTTTGCCCCTTTTCAACCTGGGAACAAATGTTCCAGGCTCCACGTGCACCTCATAAACTATACGGTAGAATTACTGTGGGGATTTTTTTAGTGCAAAGTTGACAAACATTTGGAAACCATCAACAACCACAGCATTCTCAGATGATTTGAGTACCCGCTTAATCACAGCAAGGTTTGAAAGGAGTTTTGAAGTCTGAGTTACACATGCAATTCCCTCAAACCTGCACGAAAACAAAGACGAGACCATGCACTTAAAATTGTTAGTTTTTACTACTCTTGGCACTTTGGTCGCACTCTGAATGTAGATTCCAGAGAATCTACAAAACCCTAATGCACCTGCTGAAAACACAGACACATACACAGTAAGTTTACCATCCGCACTTACATACCACCTTCCATCCATGGATCTTGAGTGGTCTGTCGGTGTTGTTTTCATAAGTCCCCAGTGAGATGATTAAATATTGTTACCTCCATCTTATATGCAGATAAACTTAAACATGGGGCCAGCTAAGTGGCTTGTCAACGGTTATAAGCCAAGACACAATCCATGCAAACCAACTTCTAGTCTGCCTTCCTCTGCTGACCGTGCCTTGAGCTTTCTCGTTGGCTCCGGCTTAAATCATGCACTCCGAGCATTGTTTCCCCGGTGATGGAGCTGGCATTCTATTTCCTGCCCTGAATCTGGCCCGGGGCCCTGGCGGCACCGCATTTAGCCACAAGTGCATCAGCCTTGTGTGAGTGGATACAGCTTGGCTCCTTGGAAACCTAAGTGGCATGTGTCAGCTGGCACCGGCCTGCTGAGAGCCACTCCAGGCCACGCTGCTAACTCCTTCATCACTAGCTCAGAGCAACCCATAATGAAGGCCGTGACGTCTCTCCCGGAGCTAGGAGAACAAACGGGAACAACTCAAAGGCAAACCCTCCGGCTGCACGTCGGCGAGGAAATAACCCTTACGGGCCTGGGACCCAGGCCCCGAGACCAGCCCAGCGCAAGCCCTGCTCTTTTCTGTGGACAAAGTGTAGGTCACTGATGACATTCCTGACAGGCGACTGAATTTACACTTCCAGTTTCCAGCTGCGGTGTTTGTTTTTGTGGTTCATTAAATAATGTGTCCTGGAATGACCATTCAGAATCAAATTAATGTGTCCTGCAATGACCATGCAGAATCGCCTCCAGAAAAATAAGAAAGGTACTGGGACATCCATCAGGTAATAAGAGCTACCATCTGAAAAGTCACTCTTACATATTAGGAGTGGAGATTTTTTTTTTTTTTTGTAAACTCTGCCATTTGGTCAGTAAATGCCACATACTGTCTTTCTTCCTTTCTTTCTTTCTTTGGTCTTTTTTAGAGCCACACCCGTGGCATTTGGAGATTCCCAGGCTAGGGGTCAAATCTGAGCTGTCTGCTGGCCTACGCCACAGTCACAGCAATGCCAGATCTGAGCCGCATTATCTGAGTAGGGCACTCCTACTGTCATTTTTAACTAATTTCAACTTCTTTGCCTTTAAAACGCCCTGTTGGAGTTTCAGTCGTGGCGCAGCAGAAACGAATCCAACTAGAAACCATGAGGTTGCGGGTTCGATCCCTGGCCTTGCTCAGTGGGTTAAGGATCCAGTGTTGCCAAGGGCTGTGGTGTAGGTCGCAGATGCAGCTCAGATCCCACGTTGCTGAGGCTGTAGTGTAGGCTGGCAGCTGTAGTTCCGATTAGACCCCTAGCCTGGGAACCTCCATATGCTGTGGGTGTGGCCCTAAAAAGCAATAATAATGATGATGATGATAATAATAATAATAATAATAATAATAATAAGCCCTGTTAACCTTATTGGATGGTCATGTGCATCAAAGGATGTAGAGGCTGGGTTGGTTGCCCTTCCTAGCCACATGCTCCCTTGTGCCGGGCACCCGGCCTAGCACTTTACTTTTTTTTTTTTTTTAATTCTAGGTATTACCATTAATATTCTCATTTTAGAGATAAGGAGGTCACAAAGTCATTGTATGGGTTTCCTGTGGTTGCTATAACAAATTACCACAAACTTGTGGCTAAACCAACAGCAACGTATTCTCTCACAATTCTGGAGGCCAGAAGTCTGAGACCAGTATCGCTGGACCAAACCAAGGTGTCAACAGGGCTGTGCTTTCTCTGGAGGCTCTGGGGGAAGAGCGCTCCTTGCCTTTTTCAGCATCTGGGAGCAGCTGGCATTTCCCTGTTTGTGGCTGATCCCTGAAGCCTCTGCCTCCACGATCACACGGCCTTTCCAACTCCCGTGCATGTGTCAGATCCCCTGCTTCCCTTTTATTTTGATATATGTGACTGTATTTAGGGCCCGCCTGTAGGACCCAGGATAACACCCCATCTCAAGAGCCTTAACTTAATCGCATCTGCAAAGCTCTTCTGTCTTTTTCCATATAAAGCGACGTTCACAGGCTCCAGGAATAAGGATGTGAATTCCTTTGTGGTTAGGGATGGGCATCAATGGCCTCCCAGTCACTCCTCTAGTAGGTAGTGTCTTCAGGTTTTGCTTCTCATGTGCTCGTGAGGGTTCAATGGCTGAGTGGCGAGTGTATAGCACAGAGGTCAGAGTTCAAGCTTAGGTGCTAGGCAGACTTAGGTTTGAAGCCCAGCTCTACCACTCACTGTGTGACTTTAGCTTAACCTTCGGAGTTCCCTTCGTGGCTCAGTGTTAACGAATTTGACTAAGAACCATGAGGTTGCGGGTTCGATCCCTGGCCTTGCTCAGTGGGTTAAGGATCCGGCATTGCCATGAGCTGTGGTGTAGGTCGCAGACGCGGCTCGGATCCCGCGTTGCTGCGGCTGTGGCGAAGGCCGGCGGCTACAGCTCCTGTTAGACCCCTAGCCTGGGAACCTCCATATGCCGCGGGTGCGGCCCTAGATAAGGGAAAAGGACAAAAAATAAAAAAATTAAAAAAAAATAAAGCACCTTAACCTCTCTAAATCTAATGCATGAGATTACTATGAAGATTAAATGAGATAATGAATGTGAAACGCATACCACAGTGCCTGAACATAGTTTAGTCCTCCGTGAATGGCAGCTGCCATCCTTTTCCTTAAAAGCAGAGTGTGACCTTACAGAGGGGAGACTAGTGAGCACCGGGCTTCTACAGATGAAGAAATGTGAGAATGGGCGTGGGGGTACTTCTGGGGTGGGATGGAAGTTGGGGTCATTCTGCCACAGAGACAAGGAAAGTCAGTGCTAATTAAGCATAGCAGAATT
>PVHT020000178.1:9496086-9508970 GCA_004024745.2 Catagonus wagneri
TAATGAGGAGCGATGTTGAACATCTTTTCATGTGTTTATTTGCCATCTGCATGTCTTCTTTGGAGAACTGTCTGCCTAGATCCTCTGCCCATTTTTGGATGGGGTTGTTTGTTTTTTTGGTGTTGAGCTGTAGGAGCTGTTTGTAAATTTTGGAGATTAATCCCTTGTCAGTTGAATCATTTGCATAACATAAAGTACTGTTCATTAACCACTGAGCTGCTATGGGAACTCTTCAACTGATTCTTTTGTTACTAACAGGTTTGACATTTCTTAATGTGTTTTATGTTTCTACAGCCTCAATATCACACTTAAAACTTTTAACCTTGAGCTTCCTGATGAAGGTCAGAAGTCACATTTATCAATATTTCTGGTGCCAAATTTATATAGTTCTCAGGTTGTAGCTTTTGGGTTAAAAACGGCATTAGAGCAAACATGTCAGAGCTGCTGTTGCTGGAGCAGAAGCAGATTCTCTCAATAATGACATGAAATTTAGAAAGCAAATTTCTCAGAGTTCCTGTTGTGGCTCAGTGGAAACGAATCTGACTAGCATCCTTGAGGACGCAGGTTCGATCCCTGGCCTTGCTCAGTGGGTTAAGGATCCGGCGTTGCCGTGAGCTGTGGGTAGGTTGCAGAGGCAGCTTCGATCTGGCATTGCTGTGGCTGTGGTGTGGGCCATCGGAACCCTAGCCTGGGAACTTCCATATGCTGTGGGTGCAGCCCTAAAAAGACAAAAAAAAAAAAAAAAAAGGAGGCGAATTTCTCATTTGCAAGTCTAATTAGCAACCAGATACCAAAAAGTGAAGGTGTTTTTGTTTATGTTTTGTATTTCACTGAGAGATAAAATTTTCCAACCCCAAGAAAAGTGAAGTTTGACAGGTCTATCACTGAACCCTCGGGAGTCTCATGCCCAAATCACATCTCATTGGTCTAGTCAACAATTCTTTTCTGGAAGTTTGCCATATAGAAACAGAAGGAAACGTTGAAAACAGCCCAGATACATGTGAAGCAACTTAGAATCACTGTCTGCTTCATCTATTACAAAGAAATATCTGCCACATGTCACATCACTGCCAGAGAAACATGAAAAAATTTCTGTGGAGCATTTTCTGGATATGTTAGATACATGATATTAAATGAATATATTAAAAAAAAATACCCAGGGAGTTCCTGTTGTGGTGCAGTGGAAATGAATCTGACTAATATCCATGAGGATTCAGGTTTAATCCCTGCCCTTGCTCAGTGGGTCGGGGATCTGGCATTGCCATGGCTGTGGTGTAGGCCGGCAGCTGTAGCTCCCATTCAACCGCTAGCCTGGGAACTTCCATATGCTGCATGTGCAGCCCTAAAAAAGCAAAAAAAAAAAAGATCTCTGAAGAACAGACACTTGGGCATATAACACCCCAAAAAACAAAGAACTCAATTCAAAAATGGGCAAAGGATCTGAATAAACACACAATAGCCAGTAAGCACATGAAAAAGTATTTAATATCACTAATCATTAGGGAAATGAAAATCAAAACCACAAGATACCACTTCATCAAATTCTGATACATGCTACAATATGGATGAATCTTAAGTATTAAGTATTCCAAAGTGAAATAAGCCAGCTACTAAGGGACAAGTGTATGATTCTACTTACATGAAGTACCTAGACAAAGCAAATTCATAGAGATGGAAAGTAAAATAAAGATTACCAGGAGCTGGAGGGAGGAGTAGATGAGGAGTCATTGTTTGATGGGTAGAGTCTGTGCGGGATGATGAAAAAATTTTCAGAGTTCCCTAAAAACTCTATAGCTCAGCAGAAATGAATATGACTAGTATCCATGAGGATGCATGTTCAATTCCTGGCCTTGCTCAGTGGGTTAATGATCCAGTGCTGCCATGAGGTGTGGTGTAGGTCACAGAGGCAGCTCGGGTCCAGTGTTGCTGTCGTTGTGGTGTAGGCCAGCAGCTATAGCTCTGATTCCACCCCTAGCCTGGGAACCTCCATATGCCATGGGTGAGGCTCTAAGAAGACAAAAAAAAATTTTTTTTTACATAGACAGTGGTGATTATTATATAATCATTGTGAATGTACCTTATATCACCGAATTGTACATTTAAAACACGGTCAAAATGGAGTTCCCTGGTGCTCTAGTGGGTTAAGGATCCAATGTTGTCACTGCTGTGGCTCAGGTCACTGCTGGAGCAATCGCCTGCCTGGGAACTACTGCGTGGGCCAAAAAAAAAAAAGGTTAAATAGTAAATTTTGGAGTTCTCTTGTGGAGCAGAGGGTTAAGCAGCCAGCAGTGTCACTGCAGCAACTCGGGTAGCTGCTGTGGCATGGGCTGATCCCTACCCAGGAAAGTCCGAACGTTGTGAGGGCAGCCAAAAAAAAAAAAGATATAATAGTAAATTTCATGCAGATTTTAAACATGACTTTAAAAACATAAATCAAACTCAACCTACATAAAACTAAAGTAACTTTTCTAAAGTCCTTGGGCCATGTGTAATGCCATAAACACATTTGATTACTATATCTGGCAAGCAGCTCAGCCCAGGAACACCATATTACCATAACAGCATAATAAATACCAAAATGCTCCAAAGATTTCACTTACTGGCAGGGACAAGTGAGGGTTTTTCCCCTTCCTTCCTCCATTCTTTCCTTCCTTCCTTGTGTTCTTTTTTTCCTTTTTTTTTTAATGGTCACACGGAAGTTCTTGGGCTAGGGCTTGAATCAGAGCTACAGCTGACAGTCTGTGCCACAGCTACAGCAATCAGGGATCCAAGCCACATCTGCGACCTATACCTCAAGTTGCAGCAACACTGGATCCTTAACCCACTGAGTAAGGCCAGGGATTGAATCTGTATCCTCATATGTCAGGTTCTTGACCTGCTGAGCCACAACGGGAACTCCAGATGAGATTTTTTTTTTAATTTAAAAAAGAAAAAATTAGAGCTTTTTGATGGTTATGTTGTTAATAGTCTGAACAAAATTTAATATAGACACCAAAGATATGTCATGTTCTTTAATCACACATCAGGAAAACATGTACAATTAGACTCAAAAGTGCTTTCTATTGATAGCAACCAGTTAAAACCAATATGTGGCCTTTTCATACATAGTAAAATCTGAGAATAACTACGAGCTAAATAATAGAAGCAAGACACTTCTACTTCCAGCCAAGACAGAGCAGACTAAGGACTGGGTTTACCCCAATATCTGAAACAACTAAAACTCTGGATAAAATATATGAAAGAACAGTTCTCAAGACATTAGACACCAGGCAATAAAGGACAGTGATATATGAGAGATGGAAAAAAAGTGAGGTGAACCACAAGGTGCTCCAGTTTCCAGAAAGCTAAAGAAAAAGTAGAAAGTAGAGACAAGAAGGATATTTTTAAAAGTCTCAAAATGAAATTCTAGAAACGAAAACTACAACATCTGAGATTATAAACATGCTGCATAGAATTAAAGGCAGGTTAAATGTTGCTAAAGAAAAGGTTAGTGATCTTGAAGACACAGAAATAGAAAATATCCAGAAAGAAATATAAAGAGAAAAATAAACAGACTTTTAAAAAAGAAAATAAAGAGAACAATAGTGAGATATAGGACTTCAGGTGGCCTAATATATGTATAACTGGAGTCTCCAAGGGACAGAATAATAATGGCCAAAAAATTTCCAAATTTGATGAAAACTATAAATCCACACATATAAGAAGCTCAATGAACTCAAATAATAAGAAACATCACTCCTTGTCACTTAGGTCTCAGCTGAAATGTCACCATCTCAGAGAAGCCTTCCCTTACCACCAAACCTTAAATAGCATTATATAATTATCCTATTGCTGTGGCTGTAGCGTAAGCCAACAGCTACAACTTCAATTTGATCCCAAGCCTGGGAATTTCCGTAAGCCATACGTGTGGCCTTAAAATTTTTTTAAAAGAGTATATTTTCATTTTTCACATTTTAGTATCTCCGAAATTCACGTGCATCTTGCAATCAATAATGTCTGATCATCACCCAGGAAGCAGTTTGTGATGATTATCAACTGTTGGCACATGAATGAATTTGGCCAAAGTCATTCACATTGTCACTGCTTCTATGTCTAAACAAGTCCAAAATAACTTTTTTAAAAAGTTGTTCAAGTCTACGTATTTCCTTTTTTAATGGAGCTACAACTGCATATTGTATAGTTATAGAGTATAAATATAATCGTATAGTTTAAATTGTATAATGTATTGGTTTGATACACTTATATACTGCAATATAATTACAATACTAGTAAGCACTAGCTGACACCTGTATCATTTCACATATTTATCATTTCTTTTTTGGGTTGAGAACAGGTAATATTTAGTCTCTTAGCAATTTTGAAGTTTGTAACACAGTATTGTTGACTATAATCCCAAAGTCGTACATCAGATCTCCAGAACTTATTTATCTACTAGTTACCCTTAAACAGCATCTCCTTAATGCCCCCACTCTGTAGCCGCTGGTAACTACCATCCTACTATCAGTCAAAATAACTTTTAAATAAGTATAAAACTAAAATTCTTAATGTTAATTAGCTTACTTTTTCTTAGTGTTACATAAAATAAGGTGTGCCTTACAGTTGATGATGTCTTAGATTTAATGAAGTTCATACTTTGTTTATGAGGACACTTTTATTGGCCTTTTGGTTATGAACAGGTTGGCGCCCCTAACTTCCCAGGCCTCCACCCCTAATATGGGAGGTACATTACTCAGCATAATAAAACAGCAGGAATTTTCCACTCTTCAACGTACACTCAGGCAGCCAAAGGATTAGGGCTCCTGAGGAAAAAAATGATGGCTCAAAGAGAAAGAGCTCTGCAAACAAAGGCCTGGTATCAATGAAGAAACAAGTAAGTGCAAGTTTTAAAGCCAAAGTAGTCAGCAGTAGTAGCAACAGCATAATCACACTACCTCTAAGCACCTGAATAATTCAGGCAAATTAATGTGAACTCACTGAATCCTCCAACGGTGGAAACACTATTCCAACAGTGGTATGAATTAGGTGCTATTTTAAGTCCACCTTGGAAGTTCAGAAAGTCTAAGTTATCTGTTCTATGTCATGTGATCAGTAAGAATAACCTTCGGGAAGTTATTTGGCTTCAGTCCCTCGCAGTAGTGATGTCTAGAAAGATTTACAGACCGAGATAGACGTGGAGGGCATATTATAGCCAAGTGGAGGGTCACCTGGTCAACACAGACGTCAGTCACAACCAAGTGGGGGGTCAGTCAGGTGAACACTCACTGTCAACCACAAAAAATGTACAGTTGAGTTAGGGACAATCTGAGAGCTTATGTCTGTAGCAGATTTAGAGAAGACTTAGAAAAGTGTGGGTTAAATAAGGAGTGAAGTCATTTGATAATGCCCCCAAAATGGGATTATCCTTTGGATGGAAGGCTGAATAGAAATGGCTATTCAAGCAAGGACCTTACCATCCCTCTGAGGATCTGATAGATTTTGTTATTGGGATCCACAAGCCTGTCCCAGTCATCATACTGTTGTCTCAGGGAGTTGAGAAAGGAGGAAAAGAGTCAATCCTCAATTGCTTCCTACATTATTGGGGCTTTAACATCAGTGCCTGAAATGTGTGGTCAAGAACTGAGTCCCTGGAGTTCCCGTCATAGCACAGTGGAAATGAATCCAACTAGGAACCATGAGGTTGTGGGTTCAATCCCTGGCCTTGCTCGGTAGGTTAAGGATCCGGTGTTGCTGTGAGCTGTGGTGTAGGTCACGGATGCGGCTCAGATCTGGCATTGCTGTGGCTGTGGTGTAGACTGACAGCTATAGCTCCAGTTGGACCCCTAACCTGGGAACCTCCTTATGCCGCAGGTTCAGCCCTAAAAAGGAAAAAAAAAAAGGAAAAGAAAAAGAATTGAGTCCCTGATTCTGTGAGACTCCACCATTCTAAACACTACTGGGCTATCAAGGAACCCAGCAAGGTTATAGTGTACTCCATGCGACCCAAGCTTTCCTTGACCGTCCCCACCCCCAAATAAAGGTAGGGGTTGGGAGTGTGAACTGGAGGTTGTCACTTGCCATGTGCCTCTACACAGATTGAATCATGAGCCACTGCAGCTGCTGACCCCCAACACCCTCTGAAAGGAGCTCAGGGTGGAGATCAGGAGTGAGGCACTCTGTTCTCTGGGAAAACTGGTAGAACAGGTCTTCAGATAGTTAGATAGTTTCAGGAGAAAATTTTATGAGCCCAATTCTTACATCTCCTCATATCTAGAAAAGCACTAAAATCCTTCTTGGTGACAGATGTCTTCCTCTCATGACCAGTAGTAACCTTCAGAAATCTAGCAGCAATTTTTGCACTGTGTGCTTGATTGCGTGTGGCACTCCCCTTCACCAAAACCACATATATACTGACATTCTCCCCTTCCTCTTCAGAGTAGTTTTTCAGAGCTTTATGAAATGCTGGCTACTGCCTTTAGTCCTTATTTTGCCCCAAATAAAACTTAACTCTCAGCTTTTAGGTTGTGCATATTTTTTAAGTCGACAGGAGGTTTATACATTAGATGTTCTCTTCCCTACTTAAAAAGGAATATATCAATACCAGACATAATGAAGGCAGACTGGTGAAAAGATCAACTCTATGACTCTAAAACCCTGTTTTTTCTCTTCTACTCTACCTTCTTTTATGTAATAATTACAGGTGTTATTTTTTTAGCAACTTCCAGGTATATGCTAGACTCCCCGCTTCTCCAAATAAATTCCACTTGTGGATAGAAATGTCATCCTTTGCCCAAGTTTCAACCTGCCCTTCAGGAAGTCCTTTCCTGTGGATTTCAGACTTGCCTAGCCTGCCCCCTCAATCCTGTAAGCTAATTCTTTGCAATTAATCTCTTAATATGTATCTACTTCTGTTTCTGTTTCTCTGGTTACACCCTGATTAATAAAGACTTTGGTACCAGAAGTAGTTCTAGAAGAACAGAATTTTAATGATTAATTTTTAAAATAGATTCTGGATTTTCTGAAATTGGTTTTCTAATCTTACTAAAAGCACAAATGATTCTATTTCCAATGGTAAAGAGAATTTAGTAGTTTATGACGTGATGTGGCAAGAGATATGCAAAATATCATCATTGGATACTCCTAATCAAATACCTATAGAAAGTGAGATTCTAGGTGACGGTGTATTCTTTACAAGAGCATATTTTATTCAAAATAAGGAATGTAATGGGTTTTGTGGATTGTCCAAACTCTGCTGGAGAAAGTTGGTGGGGGGTGGGGGGGAGGATGAGCAGAGGGCTTCAAATTCACAGCTCAAGCTTTACATTGACCTGAAACCTAAGAAAGCCTTATCTCCTGTAGCCCAGAGGCTCCTCTGGCAAGTGGGTGAATTACAATACAAACTGAACTCCCAACCTAACAGGGTGTTTCCTGTTAAGGTGAGGACATTTATTGGGAAAGAATGGAATCCTGACAATTACAATGGGGATGTGGACATTTTCCTGGGTCTTCTTTGCAAATAGAAACAGCTCTTTCACTGTTGCCTAAGGTAAGTGCTTCTTTTCCTGAAGAAGTTGTCTTAAAAGGAACTGCTGATTCTTCTCAGGATCTGCTCCAACCCTTCTTTACTTCTAGACCTATAATTTGATGTAAGTCCCAGCAGAATCCAAAGGGTTAATTACAAAGTGTCACTCACACAACAAAAGATGCACTATACCAAAAGACTGCATGATTTTTCCAATTAATAAAGATGTAAAATATAGGACATATAGGTGAGAACGGATCTTAAGGTTGTGGGATCATAGTATAAGGGATATAAAGTTGGATCAAGCTGAATATATCAATACGGGCCCACTATGCAGAGATTTTGAATTCAACCTTTTAACCCAATGGGACTAGAAAGGGATATAGTAGGTTTTGACTACACTAAATGAAGTTGAAACTTGCCTTGGTATACTATAATGGCCTAGAGATACTGTTTTCTTTTTTTTGTCTTTTTGCCTTTTATGTAGAGCCAGGGATCGAACCTGCAACCTCATGGTTCTTAGTCCGATTCGTTAACCACTGAGTCACGAAGGGAACTCCTAGAGATGCTGTTTTCTAACCACCCTTATCTCTTCATCTCCTCTAACACAAGATGTATTCGTAAGAGTTAACTTTATATAACAGAATTTAAGTTACAGGATCAAAGGAGAAAATGAATTCTCTTGCACGCTTACATGTGGTAAGGGTTAGTAGGTTTTCAGTTATATGAAGGGCAGTTGTATCATGTTAGGTGGAAGTATGACTTTGTTTTTGCCTTTGAGATTAAGCAAGGCTTGAGGAGATACATAAGGATAGCAAGTTGATGAGGGGTAGGCTGTACTCTCTTGGTCAAGTTGACTAAGCCACAATTTCTCATTGCTCAAATATTAGTCTTAAGTATCATTATAAAGATATTTGGTAGATGTGATTAAAGTCCATGATTAGACTTCTAGTTTTAGCACTGACATATAAAGAACTTGGGAGTCATCACTCTCATCTTTAAAACAAAAAAGCTCACTGACCTGAAAAATCAATGACTACTTGGACCAGAGAGAACTGAGGTTGTGTAGCAATCTGGAGAGATATGCAAATACAGAAAATCTCAGTAATGATTTGCTTACCTGTAGAAGAAACCTCTGAAGCCATAGAAGAAAGGAATTCTGATAATTCTGATGAATGCTAGAAGTCGTATGGACTAGTGTGAGAGTGAGAAACTCTTGGGGCTATACTCTTGGTAGACAGGGAGAAGAGCATGCTTTCACAGGTACTCCAGGAATCCTACCAGGTTCTCATGGTTAAGAAACAAGGGAAGAGTTCCTGTCGTGGCTCACCAGTAACAAAGTTGATTAGTATACATGAGGACCCAGGTTAGATCTCTGGCCTTGCTCAGTGGATTAAGCATCGAGTATTGTGAGATGTGGTGTAGGTCACAGACGCAGTTTGGATCTGGTGTTGCTGCAGTTGTGGCGTAGACCAGCAGCTCCAATTTGACCCCTAGCCTGAGAACATCCATCTGCCGCAGATGCATCCCTAGAAAGACAAAAAAAAAAAAGAAAGAAAAAAAGAAACAAGGGAAATCCCTCAGAGCCCTGGCGGGGGAGGGAAAAAATAACCATTTTGAGATACATCTAGATTGTTCTCCATGACAAAGACATACTCTCCAGAGGAAAAGACCTTTTCCAGAGCCTTATCCATCTAGAGAGAAGAACATTTATCTAACTCCTGCCCTCCTCTAGCCTTCCTGCCTCTCTTAAGGGGAAAAAACAAAAGCTAAGAAAACACTTGTGAAGGTAGCAACCCAGGGACATAGTCTCACTACTAAAGACTGAGATGTAATCAAAAGGTTAAAGAATGCTTCCCCTCCCGTACACCTTACCAGCACTATAATAATCACTGGATTACGGCTTTCTATGCTACCCAGACAGGGGTCCATAGGGCATTGTTCTTGGTTCCCATTGTAACTCAAAGGGAAAATTTCACAATGTCTTGTGCCCTTGATATCCTGCAAATGAAAGAGGAGGATGTCCTCAAGCTCCTTGCAGCAGGAACCCACCTAGATGGCACCAACCTTGACTTCCAAATGGCACAGTACCTCTACAAAAGGAAAATTAATGGAAACTACATCATAAATCTGGAGAGAACCTGGGAGAAACCTCTGTTGGCAGCTCGTGCCATTGTTACCACTGAAAACCCAGATGATGCTGTACAGCAGAAACTGACAGAACAATGTAAATCAACTATAATAGAAAAAATAAAAACCTTAAAAAAAAAGAAAAAAGAAAAAGAAAAGCCAGCTGATATCAGTGTCATATCCTCCAGGAATACCGGCCAGTGAGCTGTGCTGAACTTTACTGCTGCCACTGGAGCCACTCCTATTGCTGGCCCCTTCACTCCTGGAAGCTTCACTAACTATATACAGGCAGCCTTCTGGGAACCAAGACTTCTGGTGGTTACTGATCCCAGGGCTGACCACCAGCCTCTCACAGAGACCTCTTATGTTAACCTGCCTACCATTGCTCTGTGTAACACAGACTCTCCTCTGTGTTATGTGGACATAGCCATCCCGTGCAACAACAAGGGAGCCCACTCAGTGGGTCTGATGTGGTGGATGCTCACCCAGGAAGTTCTGCACATGGGTGGCACTATCTCCTGTGAACACCCTTGGGAAGTCATGCCTGATCTCTGCTTCCACAGTGATCCTGAAGAGATTGAAAAGAGAGAGCAGGCGGCAGCTGAGAAGGCTGTGACCAAGGAGGAATTTCAGGGTGAATGGACTGCTCTAGCTCCTGAGATCACTGCTACTCAACCTAAGGTGGCAACTGGTCCGAAGGCATGCAGGTCCCCTCTGTGCCCATCCAGCAGTTCCCTAATGAAGACCGGAATGCTTAGCCTGCCACTGAAGATTGGTCTGAAGCTCCCACTGCTCAGGCCACTGAATGTGTAGGAACAATGACTGAGTGGACTTAAGTTGTTCTTGCACAAACTCTTAAAATGGAAATTGGTTGATGGAAAATAAACTGTTTCTAAAATTGAAAAAAAACCACACTGGATTACAACTGAAAGAACTGCAAGGTACAGATTCTAATTAAGGAGGAATTCTTAGGGAAATACAATAATGGAGATAAAAACAAGGACAACAGAAGAGTTTGAAGTCTCTGGCACCTACAACTGCACAAACATTAAACACAATCCAACTTCTAATCTGATTAACATAAAACCCCACATTAAATACACCTTACACTCCTGCCCCCATGTGACCAAAATGGCTGGCGAATTACTTGGGATGGAGCATGATGGAGGATAACATGAGAAAAATAATGTGTGTGTGTGTGTGTGTGTGTGTGAGAGAGAGAGAGAGAGAGAGAAAGAGAGAGAGAGAGAAAGGGAGAGACTGGATCACTTTGCTGTATAGTAGAAATTTGACAGAACACTGTAAACCAACTATAATAGAAAAAATAAAAATCATTATAAAAATATTGAAAATCTCTCTCTCTCTCTCACATACACATACACACACACACACACACACAAAGGGCTAGTGAAAACACCTGGAAGCTGTGTGGCCCAGAGGTGCTCAAGCCAAGAGAAATGCAGGCAATGCAGGTCAGCTTTAGTTAAAACAACAAAAAACTTTGCCAGCTTTAGAGCTGCTTCTCCCACTGTGCCTGGCCAGGGAAACTAATTCATAGCCCCCTCATTACTTGAATACAGTCCCAAACGTGCCTGATAGGGAATCTAACTGAATAGATGAGAAGTTTCATAGCCCATCCAACAGCCCTACTTTCAGCAGCACTAGAACAGAGGCGCAGACTATAGATTTCCCCATCAGCAGGACAAAACCAGTGGCCTCACCAGACCAGAGAACCCAGTGCATACTCTCACCTGATTTGGGTCCCCAAACAATAAGCCATGTGGGATTTGGTCTGATCCTGCTGCCCTGCCAGAGCAGAGAAACTAATTCATAGCCTCATCTACTACTGAATCTAGTACCCAATCCTGACCAGCTAGTAAGACTGACCAGAGAACACAGGCAATAAGAGAGTCCATCCTAGAGCTTCACTTGGGTAGAAAAGAAAACCACTTTTATTCAACTTTTATCAGCCAGTGGCATACCATTCCCTCCCCATCACCAACCTCAGAACTCTAACAACTGTCTCTCGGAAAAAATAGACGATAATAACCATCCCCACCTGCCCAAGGACATTAATACCAGCAGATATGCCCAGAAACCCAAAACAGAGCTGACTGGGCAAGATCTGTCTCTGCAAAAGCCAACCTAATAAGCCTAGAAGAGAAATCGAAGTACTCAAATGTGCAGACACAAACATAAGGAATCAGGGATCATGTAAAACTAGGTACATATAACACTACCAAAGAAAACTAATAAAGTTCTAATAACTGATTTAAAGAGGTCTATGGACTGTTACACAAATAATTGAGAATAATCTTAAAGTTGAGTAAACTTAAAGAAAACACAGGCAAACAGCTGAAAGACATTAGGAAAACAACGCATGAACAAAATGAGAAGTTCAACAAAGCAACAGAAACCATCAAAAGAAGCAAGCAAACAGAAATCCTAGAGTAGAAGACTACAACAACAGAACTGAAGAATTCATTAGAGAGTTTCAAAAGCAGACTCAATGATTCAGAAGAGAGAATCAGTGACCTGGAAGACAGGACATTAGAAATTAATCAGGCGTTCCCATCGTGGCTCAGTGGTTAACGAATCCAACTAGAAACCATGAGGTTGCAGGTTCAATCCCTGGCCTTGCTCAGTGGGTTAAGGATCCAGCGTTGCCGTGAGCTGTGGTGTAGGTCACAGATGCAGCTCAGATCTCGCATTGCTGTGGCTGTGGCGAAGGCCAGCAGCTACAGCTCCTGTTAGACCCCCTAGCCTGGGAACCTCCATATGCCGCGGGTGCGGCCCTAGATAAGGCAAAAAGGCAAAAAAAAAAAAAAGAAATTATTCAGAGAAGAAAAAATAAAAAAGAATAAGACAGAGTGAAGAAAGTCTATGACACTTATGGGACACAATGGAAAACAAACAAAAAATAAACAATATTCAAGTTACTGGATTTCCAGAAGAAAAGAAAGGGAAAATAACAGAAAGTATATTTAAAGTAAAAATGGCTGAAAGCCTCCAAAATCTGGGGGGACACATGGACATCCAGATCCATGAGGTCCAAAGGACCCCAGACAGGTTGAACCCAAATAGAGCTATACCAAGACACATTGAAACAGAGAAGGACACTCTGTGCCTCCTGGACACAAAAGTTTTTGTGTCCTTCATTTCTTGTCTACAGGAAATAGGCTTCATTCAGTCTCCATGACCTTCCCTGAATTCCAACGGGCAGGCTCAAACAGTTGCTAACCAGGGAAGGGAGAAG
>PVHT020000178.1:9509070-9573861 GCA_004024745.2 Catagonus wagneri
ACCAGAACCCATCCTGGGACCATATGACACCAGCTTTGACGATTTTTTAATTTTCCAGAAGTGAAGAAAAATGCAAAATGTACCCTGATGTTTACCTGCAGCCCAATTTTTTTTTCTTTTATTTCTTTCTTCTTCTTCTTTTTTTTTTTTGCATCTTAGGGCCACACTTGAGGCATATGAAGGTTCCCAGGCTCGGGGTCGAATCAGAGCTACAGCTGCCAGCCTACGCCACAGCCTATGCCACAGCAATGCCAGATCTGAGCTGCGTCTGTGACCTACACCACAGCTCATGGCAACACCAGATCATTAACCCACTGAGCAAGGCCAGGGATGAAACCCACAACCTCATGGTTCCTGGTCAGATTCATTAACTGCTGTGCCACTGCAGGAACTCCCTGCAGCTCAATTTTCCATTCTTAAACTATAAGACCCCTTCCTATTCTCTCAAACAAGGATACAGGCTTTTTTTTTTTTTAAGTGATTGTGTTCTCTTTTTATTTTATTTTATTGTTTTAATTTTTTTGGCCACACCCATGGCATGTAAAGTCCCCAGGCCAGGTACTGAACCCATGCCACAGCATCAACCTGAGCCACAGCAGTGACACCACCAGATCCTTAACCTGGTGAGCCACCAGGGAATTCCTGAGGACACAGGCATTAGCCTGCTGTGGCCTCCTTTGCCTGGCAAAGTAAGAAAAGTCACTGTTTTCTACATTACCCAAAATTGTGTCTCTGCATTTCTGTTAGGTACTGGTGAACAAAGGCCCAAGTTTCAGCAACATTATAATTAAATCGTCATAAATCAAAGACATATAAAGAATTTTTAAAACAGCAAGAGAGGAGTTCCCTTGTGGCTTAGTGGATTAAGGATCTGGCATTGTCACCACTGTGGCTTGGGTCAGTGCTGTGGCACAGGTTTAATTCCTGGCTTGGGAACTTTCACATCTTGCAGGCATAGCCAAAATAAATTAAAAAATAAAACATCAAGAGAAGAGAGAGAAATTTTTTGTCTTTTGTCTTTTCTAGGGCTGCACTCATGGCATATGGAGTTCCCAGGCCAGTGGTCTAAATAGAGCTGTAGCCGCCGGTTTATGCCACAGCCACAGCAACATGGGATCTGAGCCATGTCTGCAACCTACACCACAGCTCATGATAATGCCGGATCCTTAACCCACTGAGCAAGGCCAGGCATTGAACCCACAACCTCATGGTTCCTAGTCAGATTCTTTAACTGCTGAGCCACGATGGGAACGCCAAGATTTTTTTTTATATCAAGAACAGCTACACTCATACAAAATAGACTTTAATTTTAAAATGGTAAAAAGAGGGGAGTGCCTGTGATGGTGTAGTGGTAATGAACCTGACTAGTATTCATGAGGACACGGGTTCAATTCCTGGCCTTGCTGAATGGGTTAAGGATCTGGTTTAAGCTGTGGTGTAGATCACAGATGTAGCTCAGAGCTGGCGTGGCTGTGGCTGTGGCACAGACTGGCATCTACAACTTCAATTCGACTCCTAGCCTGGGGACTTTCACATGCCAAGGTGCAGCCCTAAAAAGACAAAAAAAAAAAAGGTAAAAAGAGGAGTTCCTGTTGTGGCTCAGCACATTAAGACCTCAACAAGTATCCATGAGGATGTAGATACTTGGCCTCGCTCAGTGGGTTAGGGATCTGGCATTGCCACAAGCTGCAGTATATGTTGCAGATATGGCTGAGATCTGGGGTTGCTGCAACTCCAATTTCTACATCCCTGGCCTTGTTCAGTGGGTGAGGATCTGGAGTTGCCATGAGCAGTGGTGTAGGTCACAGACTCGGCTTGGATCCCACATTTCTGTGATGTGGTTGGGCTGGTGGCTACAGCTCTGACTGGACCCCTAGCCTGGGAACCTCCATATGCCATGGATGCAGCACTAAAAAGATTAAAAACAACAACAAAAAAGCATAGAGTGAACACACCCTCACACCACGCACAAAAACTAATTCAAAATGGCTGAAAGACTTAAACATAAGACATAACACCATAAAACTCCCAGAAGAGAATATAGGCAAAACATTTTATGACATAAATTGTACAAACATTTCATTAGGTCAGTCTCCTGCAGCAACAGAAATGAAAACAAAAATAAACAACTGGGACCTAAACAAGCTTAAAAGCTTTTGCACAGCAAAGGGAACCATAAACAAAATGAAAAAGCACCCTATGGAATGGGAGAAAATATTTGCAAATAATAAAACCGACAAGGATTTAATTTCCAAAACATACAAACAACTCCTATAACTCAACAACAAAAAAACCCAGTTGAAAAATAGGCAGAATATCTAAATAGACAATTCTCCAAAGAAGACATATGGATGGCCATTAGGCACATGAAAAGACACTCAAAATTGCTAATTAATAGAGAAATGCAAATCCAAACTATAATGATGTATCACTTCACACCAGTCAGAATGGCTATCATTAATAAGTCTACAAATAACAAATGCTGGAGAAAAGGAAACCCTCTTACACTGTTGGTGGGAATGTAAATCGGTAAAACCACTATGGAAATCAGAATGGAAGTTCCTCAGAAAACTAAAAATAGAATTACCATATGATCCAGTAATCCTATTCCTAGGTATATATCTGGAAAAAACTATAATTTGAAAAGATACATACACAGGAGTTCCCATCGTGGCTCAGCTGAAATGAATCCGACTAGTATCCATGAGGATACTGGTTCGATCCCTGGCCTCGCTCAGTGGGTTAAGGATCTGGCATAGACATGAGCTGTGGTGTAGTTAGCAGATGCGGCTTGGATCCTGTGTTGCTGTGCCTATGACTGCGGCCATCAACTGTAGCTCCAATTCAACCCTTAGCCTGGGAACTTCCATATGCCACAAATGTGGCCCTAAAAACCAAAAAAAAAAGATACATACACCCCTAATATTCACAGCAGCACTATTCACAATAGCCAAGACGTGGAAACAACCTAAATGTTTATCAACAGATTAATGAATTAAGAAGAGGTGGTACACTGGAATACCACTCCACCATAAAAAAAAAAAATGAAAGAATGCCATTTTCAGCAACATGGATGCAACTAGAGATTATCATACCATGTGAGGTAAGTCAGAAAGAGAAAGACAAATACCATATGATATCACTTATATGTGGAATCTAAAATATGGCGCAAATGAACCTATTTACAAAATAAGGACAGGCTCACAGACAGTGAACAGACCTGTGGTTGCCAAGTGGGAGTGGAAAAGGAGTGGGATGGGCTGGGAGTTTGGAGTTAGTAGATGCAAACTATTTCATTTAGAATGGATAAACAGCAAGGTCCTACTGTATAGCACACAGAACTATATCTAATCTCCTGGGACAGACCATGATGAAAAATAATATAAAAAAAGTGTATACATATGTATAATTGAGTCACTTTGCTGTACAGCAGAAACTGGCATGACATTGTAAATCGACTATAATTTTTAAAAAATTTAGGAATTCCCATCACGGCTCAGCAGTTAATTAACCTGATCAGCATCCATGGGGACATGGTTTGATCCCTGGCCTTGCTCAGTGGGTTAAGGATTCTGCATTGCTGTGAGCTGTGGTGTAGGCTGCAGATGCAGCTGGGATCCCACATTGCTGTGGCTGTGGCTGTGGCTGTGGCTGTGGCTGTGGCTGTGGCATAGGCCAGCAGCTGCAGCTCTGATTAGACCCCTAGGCTGGTCCTCCATATGCTGCAGGTGCAGCCTAAAGCAAAAATAAATAAATTAATTAATTAATTAAAAAAATTTTAAATGCCATTGGAATTTTGATAGGGGTTGCATGGAATCTATAGATGCCCTTGGGTATCAAATACATCTTTAAAATATGAATTCTTCCAATACGTGAACACAGATATCTTTCCATTTGTTTGTACCTTCCTCAAAGTCTTTAAGCTTTCAGAGTACAGCTCTTTGAATTTACTCCTAAGTATTTTATTGTTTTTGATGTTATTGTGAATGAGATTTTCTTTTTCAGATGTTTTACTGCTAAGGCATGGAAACACTGTTTTCTGTATATTGATTTCATATCCTGCACCTTTACCGGAGTCATTGATTAGTTCTAGCAGGGTTTTTTTGTGGAGTCCTTAGGATATATAAGACTATATTATCTGGAAACAAAGAATTTTATTTCTTCATTTCTTGTTTGGATGCCTTTTTTCTCCTTCCTTGATAGCCTGGGAACCTCCATAGGCCGGAGGTGCAGCAGTAGAAAAAGGCAAAAAGACAACAAAAAAATATATCAGTACCTAAGTATCATCCTGGAAAGTCTTTTTTTTTTCTTTTTTGCTTTTTGTCATTTTAGGACCGCACCTGCGGCATGTGGAGGTTCCCAGGCTAGGGGTCTAATCGGAGCTGTAGCCACTGGCCTACACCACAGCCACAGCAATACAGGATCCGAGCCGCGTCTGCAGCCTACACCACAGCTCACGGCAATGCCGGATCCTTAACCCACTGAGCAAGGCCAGGGATCGAACCCGCAACCTCATGGTTCCTAGTCGGATTCGTTAACCACTGCACCATGACAGGAACTCCTGGAAAGTCTTTTCATTTCCCAGATTGAAGACCACTGCCATAGCGAATACTGCCACCAAATGGATGCACTAAGCACTGAGGTTAGAAATGAAGCATCAAGTACTACTTTGCAAAGTATATTGGAAAGCAGTAATTTTGTCCATTGCTCAAAGATCACAACTACAATAATGAGTATCTAAACATATAAGAACACTCTAGAATGAAAAGGTATGAGAGATTCTAGGCTAAGGCAGAATAAGTATTTTTACAAGAGTCAAAAATTATTAGTTCCTTGTTGAGGAAGGATTGGAAATTGGTTCCTGAATCTGCTGTTATCCTTTGGCTATACTTATCCATGCAGATGAATCTGTTTAACTTAACAAAACCTTGCATTATCTTCATAAAGTTCCAAAGTAAAGAACTTTTTTCCCCCCTTAGGGCTGCACCTGCAGCATATGGAAGTTCCCAGGCTAGGGGTCAAATCAGAGCTAGAGCTGCTGGCCTACACCACAGCCACAGCAATGCAGGATCTGAGCCACATCTGTGACAAACACCACAGCTCATGGCAACACTGGACCCTTAACCTACTGGGCAAGGCCAGGGATCGAACCTGCATCCTCAGGTTCATTACCACTGAGCCCTCCCTGACTGTTCTTCCTCAAAGAACTTTTGAGGAAGTTCCCTTGTGGCACAGCAGGTTAAGGATCCAGTGTTGCCACCACAGCTGTGGTGCAGGCTACAACTGCATTGCAGGTTTAGTCCTTGCCCAGGATCCACATCTCAAAGGTGCAGCCAAAAACAAACCAAAAAAACCCAAAAAACCGTTTGAGACATGGGAAAAACTCTAAGACATACTGTGTGACAGTATGCTTTTCCTTGAATTAAAAGGCTGTGGGGTTCCAATTCCAAAGAACAAGTACATACCCATCTCTCCCACTGAATGCAAATTTAAATTCTAGACCGAATTCACGAAGCATGTACCTGAGGACTCTGAGATGAAGGCAGACTGGGAAGCAGACCTGAATTATAAATTGGTCAAAACTTTAGAGTTGACCACAGAATTGGTCAAAATATTAGAGTTCTTTTTCCTAAGTTATTGCCTGGCCTGGACTCAAAGCAGCCTGAAACACTGATATATGCACCAAGTACATACAAAAGGAGACAACAGAAGACTTCACTTTCAAATTTAAGAGTGGGACAGAGTACTCCTACAGATCAGAGAGAGTAGGTTATGCCTGTCTCTCAATTTTTTCCTTTTTTTCCTCCCTTCTCTACCACCAAAGCCACTAGATAATACCACAGCAGTGACATTTGAGAAGGCACCTAAATTCCAGAGGGTTCAGAGTAGATTTCTTCTCTCTGACCAGAAGTGCTATAATCCCAAGAGCAAGGGCAAATTCCCATTACTTTTCTTCCTAGCCTGACTTGTTAATAACTCTTGGCCACAGAGTAGTCACAGGAAGTATGCAGCAAGGAGAGAAACTAGAGTCTCAGTTTTCTGGCTAAAGGACTGGGACAGGAGGCTCTAGGGAGCCAAAGAATGTCAAGGAGATTGTGAAAAGTAAAAAAAAAAAAAAAAATGAAGAGTATTATTCCATCAAGCTGTGTGAACTACTGGACTCACCTCTGAGCTGCATATGCTAGGATCTGGCTCTAACAGCATAGCACAAGTTTTGAGAAATGAGCTAAAGCGTAAACTACTGTCCAGGCCCAGACTTGCCACTGGGTAGTATACATGCAGGACTAATCCAAATAGTTTGGCAAACACTTAAAAACTAAATTGATATTGGAACTACAGCTCACAGAGCCACATCAGAATGTGTAGCCTGAACCTAACCTTGTTGACTGCCCGCTAAAACAACCAAAATCAGTATTATCCTTAGTTATCCAGAGATTCAGACAATATTCAAAATGTCAAGGATGAAATCCAAACTTGGCACACCAAGAACCAAAAAATAATCTCAACAATCAACTAATGACACAAATGTTAGAATAACCACAGAAAAATGTTAAAGCAGTTACTATAATCATATGCTAAGGATGAACACTTTTGAAACAAATGGTAAGTTCCAGGAAAGGAAGAGAAGATAAAAAAGAAAAACCAAATGGTAATTTTAGAAATAAAAAAATATAAAAACATAAGAAATTCACTGGATGGACTGAGAGGAATAGAAATAAAAGGGGAAAGACCCAGTAAACTTGTGAGCTTGAAACAGATCAACAGAAATTATCCAATCTGAGCACAGAAAAAAAAAAGTTAAAAATGAAAAGAATCTTTGGGATCTCTAAGATGATACCAAAAAGTCTACTATTTGTATCACTGGAGTCTTAGGAGAGGAGAAAGGAGATGGAATGGAAAATATAGCTGCATAGTTGAAAACTTTATACTTGGTGAAAGATATGCACTGACATATTCAAGCTCAACAAATCCCAAATTGGATAAATTCAAAGAAATCCACACTCACACACATCACAAACTGATAAAGAGAAGGACAAAAACTCCTGAAAGCAGTCAGAGAAAAGTAACATTTCATATAAATGAAAAATTATGAAATTCTCATCAGAAACCATGGAGGTCAGAAGAAAGTGATGCAATTTTTCATGTGCTGAAAGAACTGCCAACCTAGAATTTTATATCCTGTGAAAATAGCTTTCATAAATTAAAACAACACATTCTCAGATGAAGGTAAATTATAAGAATTAACTGCCAGCAAATTGACTCTAAAAGAAATGCTAAATGAAGTTTTCCAAGTAGAAATGACATAATACCAGTCAAAATTTAGAATATCAGGAATCAAGAAAGAGCAATAGAAAGGATAAATATCCTGGTAAATATAATATACTGTTCTCCTCGAGTTCTTAAAAATATGTGACATAGTTGTAAGCAAAATATACATTATCTTACAAGTTTTACAATTTATGACATGTATAACAGAAAGAGGTAAGGGTAAAGGGATAAAAATGTGCCTAGCGTGCTTCTGCTGCTCTACTCTGCCAGGGATATAAATGGTGATAAGTTTTCTACATTCCACTTGAACTAGCAAAATACTGATCTTAAGTAAACTGTAAAAGGCTAATAAATATATTTAGGGTAATCTCTATAGCAACCACTAAAAAATGCAATAAATAAATTTAAACACAATACTAAAAATTTTCAAGAAATCCAAAAGAGAACAGGAAAAGGGATACAGAAGAAGTCATAACAAAAAACAATAAAATGGTACATCTAAATCCAAACATGTAATTAAATACAGATGGTCTAAATAAACCAATTAAAATAGAAACTGTCAGAATAATTAAAACATAAACCACTATATGCCCTCTATAAGAAATTCATTTCAAATATAATTACAGAGGTAAGTTAAAAGTAAAAGAAAAGGTGTACCATGCAAACACAAGAAAAGAAGTCAACTATATCCCAATAAAGTTACTTAAAAAAAAAAAAGCAAATCGGTTATAAGATATGAATGTCAAACCAAGTGCTACAGAGTAAAGAAAATTACTGAAAACAAAGACAGGCATTATTTAATGATAAAAGGGGCAATTCACCAAGACAACATAACAAACAGAGCTTCAAAATACACGAAGCAAAAACTGACAGAACTAAAAGGAGAAACAGACAGATCCATAATTATAGTGGGAGATTTCAACACTCTCCCAGTAATAGATAACAGTAATAGAAAATCAGCAAGGATACAAAACCGAACAATATTAACAGAATCCACATCATTTCCAAGTGTACATGGAAGATTTAGCAAGGACAGATCATATTTAGGTTCTAATAAATAAACAATTTTCAAAGAAATGAAATCATACCAAATGTTTTCTAATGATAATAAAATTAAAAATCAATAACAAAAATGTAAATGGAAAAACTTCCAAACATTTAAAAATTAAAGAATAAATACCAAAGAAAATTAGAAAATGCTCTCAACTGAATAAAAGTGAAAATATAACACCAAAATTTGAGTGATAAAGCAAATATGAAGCTTAAAGGCAAATTTAGATCACTATATGTTTCTGCTAGAAAAGTTTTAAATCAACAATAAGAAAAAAAAGAGAAGTAAATAAACTCAAATCAAAAAGAAATAAACAATAAAAAGCAGAAATTAATAAAAGTTAAAAACAGAAAACAGAGAATACCAATAAACCACAAGCTGGTTCTTTGAAAAAGCGATACAATTAACAAACTTCTAATAAGACTGATGGGGGGAGAGACACAAATTACTAACATGAAAACGATGGAGGGAATATCACTGACCCCAAAACATAAAAAAAGAAAGAGGGAGTTTCTGTTGTGGCGTAGTGGAAGGGAATCCTACTAGTATCCATGAGAATACAGGTTCAATCCCTGGCCTTGCTCAGTGGGTTGGGGATCCAGCATTGCTGTGAGCTGTGGTGTAGGTCACAGAAATGGCTTGGATCCCACATTGCTATGGCTGTGGCATGGGCCAGCAGCTGTAGCTCCAATTCAACCCCTAACCTGGGAACTTCCATATGCTGCTTCTGCAGCCCTAAAAAGCAAAAACAAAACGAAACAAAAACATAACAAGAAAGAAAGAAGAGAGAAAAAAGAAAGGGAATCTACAAATAATTCTATACACATAAATTCAACAACTTAGATGAAATGGACTAACTCCTTAAAAGTCACAAACTACCAAAATTCCCCCAAATAGAAACAGGTAATTGGAATTGTTCAAGAATTACTAAAGAAACTGAACTGATAGTAAAAATCCTTTTGAAATAGAAATCTCTACGCCCTGGTGGTTTCAACAGCAAATTCTAACAAGCATTTAAAGAGTAACTTTAATTCTACACAATCTCTTCCAGGAAACAGAAAAGGATGGAATACTTCCCAGCTCATTATATAAAACCAGTATCACCTGATTCCAAAGCCAGATAAAGACAATACAAAAATACTATAGTTCAATATCCTTCATGAAATGAACACAGAAATAAAAATCCTCACGAAAATATCAGCAAGTAAAACCCATCAATATGTAAAAACAGCAGTACAATACAACCTAGTAAGGCCTATGTCAGAAACGCAGGGCTCAATAATCAAAAAATCAATCAATGTGATCCACCATATCAACAGTCTATAAAGGGGGGAAAAATATCAATTTATGTGGAAAACTCATCTGACAAAATTCAACATCTGTTCATTAAAAACTCAGCAAAGAGCAATAGATGAGCATTCACTAAGTTTGATAAGGAGTATTCTACAACAGAAATCAACAGTTAATATCATACTTAATGGTATAAGACTAAATTATCTCCCCACCCCCACCCCCGTCCCATGCCAAGATTGGAATCAAGGCAAGGATCTTCTTCACCATTCTTTTTCAGCATGGTACTAAGTCCTTGCACAAGCAATAAGGTAGGGAAAAGAAAGAAAGGGCACACAGATTGTAAACTAATAAAATATTGTAGAGTGGCAGGGGAGGACCCCTCAACAATGAGGATAAAATAGATTCCTTAACAGCACATAAAGGAGTTCCCGCTGTGTTGCAACAGGAATTGCAGTGTCTTGGGAACACTGGGACACAGGTTCGATCCCTGGCCCAGCACAGTGGGTTAAGGACACAGCGTTGAAACAGCTGCCGCTTAGGTTGCAACTGCTGCTTGGATCTGATCCCTGGCCTGGGAACTCCAAATGCCGTAGGGCAGCCAAAAAACAAAGAAAATACAAAAGAAAAATATTTTACTGTGGTAAAAAGAATTATTCTAGTTCAGCCCAGAGCTTCTATTATGTGTCTCATACTTTTCGTTCAGAGAGTTTGCTTTGTTTTTTGTTTTGTTTTGTTTGTTTGTTTGTCTTTTGTCTTTTTAGGGCCTCACCCGCAGCATATGGAGGTTCCCAGGCTAGCGGCCTAATCGGAACTACAGCTGCCAGCCTATGCCAGAGCCACAGCAAGGGATCCGAGCCCCATCTGTGACCTACACCACAGCTCACGGCAATGCCAGACCCTTAACGCACTGAGCAAGGCCAGGGATAGAACCCGCAACCACCTCATGGTTCCTAGTCTGATTCATTTCTGCTGTGCCACGATGGGAACTCCCCAGAGAGTTTGCTTTGTATGTTAGGGTACTCATTATTATAACTGTAATCTTAGAGAAATAAATACTGCTAATTAGCTAAAATAAGTGGTTTAAATAGCACAAAAGAATAACTTTAAAAAGTACAATATATAAACATGTGCAGGCATAATATATAAAATATACAAAGATGAAGACAAGGCATATTAGTAAGAGAAAAAAAATCTGCCAGCTACACACAAAATTTCTTAAATTGAAATACTCATAAAAATGTATTTTAAATGCTAAAAAGATAGAAAATGCTAGTAAAATTTCAAGAAAGTATCACACCAAAACCAGAAGACAGAAATAATTTTAAAAGTATTTCAAAGAATGACAGACATATGTTTTAGGGAAGAATATATTAAATTTGGCAGTGAGTGAATATTCTTGAGCATATTTCATATGCAGAATCAAATTTGATTAATACTTTTTTATGCAGTATGTAAAGAACTTAATTTCTCCTTGTCTAAAGGATAAACATGCAGGCTGAGAGGCAAATAAAAATTAAATACATTATGAAGACATTTCTACAGTCAGAATTGGAGAAATCAAGTGCAATTACCAGAGTTTAGAAAGTCAGGTATTTTTCCAGTGGAATTCTTCTCTGAGGAAAAACACTTCTAATAGTGTTTTCAAGAAGAAAACACAGATGTCATGCCATAACAATCAATCCTACGTCAAGCAAGGGTATCAGTGCTTTTTTTTTTTCCTTTTTTGTCTTTTGCCTATTTAGGACCATACCCATGGCATATGGAGGTTCCCAGGCTAGGGGTAGAATCCGAGCTGCAGCCGCCGGCCTATGTCACAGCCAGGCAACTTGGGATCCGAACCGCATCTACAACCTACACCACAGTTCACAGCAACACTGGATCCTTAACCCACTGAGTGAGGCCAGAGACCGAATCTGCATCCTCATGGATGCTAGTCACGTTCATTAACCACTGAGCCACAACAGAAGTCCTATCAGTGCCATTTTTGTAACAGCATTTGCTCACTTTGTGTCCCTGTGTCATTTTGGCAATTCACACAGTATCTTGTACTTTTTTATTATATTTGTTAGTGGTGATCTGCAATTAGTGATCTTTGATGTTATCACTGTAATTGTTTCGGGGTGCCATGAACTGCACCCACGTAAGATGGATTACCTAAATAACTGTATTCTGACTGTTCCACCAACCTGCCATTCCCAGTCTCCTTCCCTCTCTCTTGGCCTTCCTACTCCCTGAGATACAAGACTGAAATTAAGTCAATTAATGACTCCTAAAGGAAGTTACATGTTTCTCACCTTATATCAAAAGCTAAAAATGATTAAGTTTAGTGAGAAAAGCACATTGAAAGTCAAGATGGGCAAAAAGCTTGGCCTCTTGCAACAGTTTGCCAAGTTGTGAATGCAAAGGGAAAGTTCTTGAAAGAAATTAAAAGTGCTACTCCAGTGAACATATAAATAAGAGAAACAGCCTTATAGCTGATATGGAGGTCTTCCATATGTTTAGAAGATCAAACCAGCTACAACAAACAATTAGGCAAAGTCTACCCAGAGAAGGTCCTAACTCTCTTCAATTTTATGAAGGCTAAGAGGTGAAGGAGTTGCAAATGAAGAATTTGAAGATAGCTGTGGTTGATTCATCGGGTCTATGCAAAGTAATTGTTTCCATAACATAAAAGTGCAAGGTCAAGCAGCAGGTGCTGATGTAGAAGCTGTAACATGTTACCCAGAAGATCTACTTAAGATAATGAAGGTGGCTACACTAAACAACATATTTTCAATGTAGGCAAAACAGCCTTATATTGGAAGACGCTCTCTAGGACTTTCAGGCTAGAGAGGTCAATGCCTGCCATCAAAGCTTCAACAGGCTGATTCTTACTGGGGATTAATGCAGTAGGTAAGTTGAAGCAAGTGCTCATTTTCATTCTGAAAACCTTAGAACTCTATGATAAATCTACTCTGCCTGTGCTCTAAAGGTGGGAGAACAAAGCCTGGATGACCACATTTGTTTACAACATGCTTTACTGAATATTAGAACCCATGGTTCACAAAAAGATTCCTTTCAAAAGAGTAATGCTCATTGACAATGCACTTGGTCACCCAATAGCTATGACAGAGAAATACAAGCAAGATTAATATTATTTTTACCCCTGCTAACATAATATCCATGCTGTAAGGCCATGGATGAAAGAGTAATTTCAACTTTCAAGCCTCATCATTTAAGAAATACATTTCATAAGGCTCTGGCTACCATAGTGATTCCTCTGATAGATCTGGGTAAACTGGAAAACTTCTTGGAAGGATTCACCATTCTAGAAGCCATTAAGAACATTTGTTACAGTATACAATTGACAACACTGTAACTATAATGGAAAAATGAAAATAATTCAAATAGAAAAAAAAAATTGTGAGTCATAGGAAGAGATCAAAATGTCAGTGCACACAGGAGTTTGGAAGAAGCTGATTTCAACCCTCATGGATGACCTTAAAGGAGTTCAAGATTTCAGTGGAGGAGGTAACTGCAGATGTGGAAATAGCAAGAGAACTCTAGAATTAGAAGTGCAGCCTAAAGGTATGACTGAATTGCTGTAATCTCATGATCTAACTTTAATGGGTGAGGCATTGCTTCTTATGGATGAGTAAAGAATGTCATTTCTGGAGATGGAAACTTCATAAAGACTGTTTAAATGAAAACAAAAGATTCAGAATATTATATAAAGTTAGTTAATAACACAGTGGCATGGCTTAGGGGCACTGACTCCAATGTTTTTTTTTCTTTTTTCTTTTTAGGGCCACACCCGCGGCACACAGAGATTCCCAGGCTAGGGGTCGAATTGGAGCTACAGCCGCTGGCCTACACCACAGTCACAGCAATGCAGGATCCAAGCCACGTCTGCAACCTACACCACAGCTCATGGCAACTCGAGATCCTTAACCCACTGAGCGAGACCGGGGATCGAACCCAAAACTTCATGGTTCCTAGTCGGATTCATTTCTGCTGTGCCACAATGAGAACTCCATTGAAAGAAGTTCTGAGTAAATGGTATCAAACAGCATCACACACTACTGAGAAATCATTCGTAAAAGGAAGAGTCAAGCCTTCATTGTTGTTTTATCTTAAGAATTTGCCAGTCAGAGTTGTCTTGTGGCAATAACAGGTTAGAGAGCCGGTACTGTCACTGCAGCAGCTTGGTTTGCTGCTACAGCACAGGTTTGATCCTGGCCTAGGAACTTCCATATGCCACAGACACAGCCAAAAAAAAAAAATTGCCTCAGTCAACCTAAATTCAGCAACCATCATCCTATCAGTCAGCGTCCATTGACATTAAGGTAAGACCCTCCACCAGCAAAGATTATGACTTGCTGAAGCCTCAGATAATGGTTAGCACTTTTTGGCAACTAAGCATTTTTTAAATAAGGTATATACTTTTTTTTAGGCATAATGCTATTGTCCATTTAATAAAACTACATTATCATATAAATATAACATTTATATACACTGAGAAACCAAAAGATTCCTGTGACCTGCTTTATTGTGATACTTGCTTTATTGCAGGGTTCTAGACCTGAACCCACAATATCTCCAAGGTATGCCTGTATAAGTTCATAAGCATTTTTAGGTAATACTTTATTTTCCCTCAAAACGAAAAGTTTTCTTATATTTCATAGATATGATCACATTAACATTCCTGGGAATAAACTTTACTACTAGGGCTTTAAAATGCTGACAAAGTAATTTTAGTAGTACCTGCAGGTAAATATGATTGAGGGAAAAGGAATTCTTAGGAAAATCCTACATCCTACCTAGACAGAGTACCTCTTAAGCTCCCTCTTCTGGCTACCATTTAAATAAAGTAGAAAAAATGTAAACATCTTCTAGGAGAGGTTATGTGAGAGAAGCAGGCTGACAATGAAGTTGATAAAATTGAAAGGAAAAATTTCTTAAAAAAGGGCTAAGCATAACTGATGCCTACTAATAAGGCTTTAGGACTTCTGACAGATTGGGGTAGGGAGGAGCGTGAGGCACAGAGCAGGGGCACAGATGCTACCGTTGACTCAAAACAGTGAAAGTCATTACCAAGCTTGATCATGTTAAGCATTAAATCGACATGCAAAAATGAAATGGCATTTAGTATAAAACAAATCAACTATAAACTATTATTTAAGACTAGAAAATTAATAATTTAAATATAGTTCACAGATTTCAGTAGACCAAAAGCTTATGCCACGCTATTGAATCTATTAGTTTCAATATTAAGGTTTATTTTCTTCCTCCAGAGTGAGGTTAAGTAACAATTTAAATAATTTTCAAGACGTATAAATGAACATCCATTCAGAAAGAACATTACTGCTTAAAAGTGGCTAAGAAATATTTTGTATGTAATAAATATATTTTATGTTAAGGTTAACAGGCACCATCTTGAGAGCAAAAAAGTATTTTTTTAACCAATAAATAAATTACATTCAAGAAAACAAGGTGTTTATATCTAAAGGATGATATATCCTTAAATGTTTTTCTTCATATAGCACCCAAACTTCCAAACTATCCAGAAAGTTTCTAAAAAATAACTCACACGTTAAGTCATAAAAATAAAGACCAAGAAAAAAATCAATTTAAGACAAAACTTACAGTTTACATTCCTAATTCCTCATTCAATAAAATACCAATTGCCAATGTATTAAATGAACTGTAAATATGCAATCAGTTAGTGCTGAAAACCTGAAATATATATATTTAAAAATCACTCTTTCTCAAAGTATTTAAAATATTGCATCTCTGGTGGCAAACCTGCAAACTATCACTTAATTTCTCTAGTTTTCATACTTCCTCTCCCAACCCCACCCCTTTATCCTTTAACAGCTACCCAGCACTTTTTGGGGGGTGGGGTGGGGTGATAAATGCACTACATCCCAAACACAAAACACTGACAATACTCCTTGGTAAACAAGGAAATCCCAGAACAGTCCAAGCCTACAGCTTTGCTCAAAAAAGTGTGGCACAGGCTACAATAAGGAAAGAAACAATCAATGGCCCTTATTGATGCAGTCAGAATGCTCCTGAGAGTCCATTACTGTTTGAGAATTTGCTGATGTAATCCTGAAGAAAGTTTCAACACACTTTGCGACAAATATCAGAGAATAAGTCTTTGATTAATAATTTTTCTATTTATTTCTGCCAAGGCGACTGAAAACACGAAAGCCTTTTCATCAGAGAGGTTAGCATAGATGTCAATTTCCTTTTCCTGTTTCTCTGTTAAAAGAAAAAGGGAAAGCTTTTAATACAAAGGCAGCAGATGCAGTAAAAATTTTTTTTAAAGTTTTCAAGTATTTCTTTAAATGACAAATAATACCAATACATACTACAATTTATGCTAAATGTAAAGTATTATGCTACTGAACTGAATTTTTTTTTTTTTTTTGGCCACCCCTACAACATGTTGAAGTTCATGCACCAGGGATCAAACTCACACCACAGAAGCACCCTGGGCTGCTGCACTAATATCACCGGATCCTTAACCCTGCTGTACCATGAGAGAACTACACGAACAGAAATTTTTAAATTACACAAAGAAGTTACTGAAATGCCATGAACTAAATTCTAAGACTAAATGGAGACTATACATATATTTCTATACACAAAGTCTAATATCTACATCATTTCTTAAGAATCTCACTAGAAGAAACTCACTATCTCAATCAGAGTGAACTGCCTCAAGCTGAAGATGGTCCCTTCTGAATATCAATGGTGAATATATTTATGAATCAGTTAAGTTCTTCACCATGGCCCTGCTATACAGAAAGTAAGAATAACCAATATTTATTTCTATTTTCCTCCTCCTGATTACAAATGTAAGCCAAGTCCATGGTAGAAAGTTTGAAAAACAGAGAAGAAAAAAGGAAAACCACCTAGTACCTCATAAGCCAGTTAAAATCATAACTAAAATCTTTGTATATTCTCCTAAATTATTTCTTCAGGCTCCACTATTGATCCCATTTTTATCTGTTTTTGTTTTGTTTTGACTTTTTAATCAAAGGTAAACATGAGGATTTCCCATCGTGGCTCATTGGTAACAAACCTGACTAATATCCGTGAGGGTGCAGGTTCCATCCCTGGCCTCACTCAGTGGGTAAAGGATCTGGCGTTGCTGTGAGCTGTGGTGCAGGTTGCAGATGAGGCTCAGACCTGTGTTGCTGCAGCTATGACACAGGCCTGCAGGTGCAGCTCCAGCTCCAATTCAAAGCCCAGCCTGGGAACTTCCATGTGCCTCGGGTGTGGCCCTAAAAAGACAAAGAAAAAAGTTAAACATGATATAATTTAGAGTCAAATTATTTTTTACAATGTTGTTACAAAAAAATACAAGTCCTCTTCCTCTCATGCACGTTTCGCACTCTCCAAATCCAACTACTTTTTCAGGTGTTCCTTTTGGTTTCTACCTAAGTAACATATTTATCTGATGCACCATCTTGGATTTTAAGTTTTAGGCATTATTAACTGACTTTCCACCATGAAAAAACAGGATTTTCTTTTCTGTCTCTTGCTCCCACCATACTCTTCTTATTCCATCTTTCCAATACGTTTTATACTATCCCAATTTTGATTTTTTGATCCCAATTTTAATGAGATCAACATTGTGTTTACATTATTCGTTTTTTCCTGAATGTTGTTTTTTTCTGAAGAGATTTTTTTTTTCCATTTGCTTAGTTTCCATTACTAACTGAATCCAAACTCTCCTGTAGTTGGATAAATCTTTCAGAATGTTTACACATAACAAATTTTATCTTCTTAAAGAAATTCTTCAAGAAAGTCTTCTGATCTGCTCCAATCTGATACAGTTGGCTGCTCTCTAGGCCTACTGCACAATTATCATCTTGAGATCCCACTTCAACAACAGGTTGGAGATTCTCATCTCTCTCAAGTTGGACCCTGTGTCCTAGGGCCAGGATACTTTCTTGGTTTATTTCTTCATTCTGATGGCATATAAAACTTAACAGTGGCTTCCTGAGAAAGGAGTACAGGAAAGCAAATTTTTTGAGACCCTGAATATCAGAAAGTATCTTTAGTCTTTCTTCATACTAATTCATAGTATGCCTGAGTAAAGACTCGAAGAGGGAGCTCCCATTGTGGCGCAGTGGAAATGAACCTGACTAGAATCCAGGAGGATGCAGGTTTGATCCTTGGTCTCGCTCAGTGGGTCAAGGATCTGGCCCTGCCATGACCTGTAGTGTAGGTCACAGACATGGCTTGGATCTTGTGTTGCTGTGGTTGTGGCATAGGCCGGCAGCCGTAGCTCCAATCTGACCCCTAGCCTAGGAACTTCCATATGCCATGGGTGCAGCCTTAGAAGAAAAAAAAAAAAAGGATTCAAAGATTTCCTCTTAAGGAAAAATACTGTCTTCCAACTAATGGTGCCACTTGTTAAGAAACCCCAATAACATTTTTATAGTTATTATTGTTAAATTTACATACAGTGAAAAATATATAAGTATACAACCTGGATGACCCACACTACAATCAAAATATAAAAAATTCCTCATGCTCCTCTCCAGTTAATCCCTCCCCACCTAACCAGCAACAATTGTTCTGTCACCAAAGATTCATTCTGTTCTTTAACTTCATATAAATGGCATCTTACAGTATGAATTGTTTCATGTCTAGCTTTTTTTTTTTTGGTCTTTTTTTGGCCGCCCATGGCATATGGAGTTTCTGGGCCAGGGATCAGATCTGAGCCTCAGTTGCTATGACAGCACCAGATCCTTAACCCACTGTGCAGGGCTGGGGATCAAACTGCATCCCAGTGCTCCCAAGACTCCACCAATCCCGTTGCACCACAGCAGGAACTCATGTCTACCTTCTTTCATTCAACTTGTTTTAGAAATTCATTGATGCTGTTCATACATGAGTAGTTTGTTCCTTGCCAGGCAGTATTCCCCTGGATCATTTTGACTCTGTTCTCTGAACATCTGAAGGATTTTCCCTTTAACCAGAGAGATATGATTTATGATGCTATGCTTTGGCATACATCTACCTTTCCATCCACTGGGCTCGGAATTTGGTGGGGGATTTTAATATGGAAACGCAATGTCCTTCTGGTTTGGGAAAATCACTTGAATCATTTCACTGATGACTTCCTTCTCCAGTATCTTTCAATGTTCTTTTTCTCCAGCGTCAACTTATAGATGCTAACATCAAACTCGTCCTCAAATTTATCTTTCCTATTGTATTTTTTCATTTCTTTTTCTATTGCTCTATATTCTGATACATTCCTTCAATTTTGTCTATAAGCCTTTTTTGTTAAAGTCTTACATTTATGCAAGTCGTATCTATGTGTGTGTATATATATGCAGGTACTTTTTTGACACCTGCAATTTCCTTTTAAATATCACCTTGCTCTTGTCTCATGACTACCATATCTTCTCTTCTTAGGAATATTACTGGCAGTTTTGAAGTCTTAGGAATATTACTGGCATTGTGGTGCAGTGGAAACCAATCTGACTAGTATTCATGAGGATGTGGATTCGATCCCTGGCCTTGTCGCTCAGTGGGTCAGGGACCCACCAGTGCCATGAGCTGTGGTGTAGGTCACAGATGGGGATCAGATCCCAAGTTGCTGTGGCTGTGGCATTGGCCGATAGCTACAGCTCTGATTTTGACCCCTAGCCTGGGAACTTCCACATGCCACAAGTGCTGTCCAAAATAACAAACAAACAAAAAAGAGAATGTTACTGGTAGCTTCAATTTTTTACTTCTTCCTGCAAAAATTCAGCTAAATTAATTTTTTTCCTTGTTGATTCAGTCTTAGCCTTTAATACCAGATGCTTTCTTCCATACATCTAGGTAATTCTTAGTAACATGTTCATATCTAGGAATAAGACCAAAAAAGCTAATTAGCTCATGCTTGACTGTGATCATCACTTTAGGACCATCTGACTGGGCCATTTCTTTGTGAAATCTGTAATGAAAGTCAATTTATTTTAGGCCTCTTCTCTTTGGCTCTCTGGATTCCCTTCTTCTAATCTCATATGGAAGATATAACCTTGACTGGAAAACTCAGTATTTATCATCTCTAATTTTTACCTAATCTTCCTCATCTTAAATTGGTACTCCTGTCCTCAAGGATGCCTGGTGTTCCCTGGACCAGAGATTCTGTTTTGTCTTATCTCTTTCAAAGGATAAACTTGAAGGGAGGAGAGGTCAGGGTAAGCAGCCCTAGCAGGCTATTAAAACAGACTTTCAAATAATCTTGTTTTTTTTTTTCAAGTGAGTTTAAATGTATTTTATTTTTAGACAACCGACATGTTTTTTTTTTCTTCAAAAACAATGCCTCTGCTCCAAAAAAAAAAAATTAATGTCAAAATAACGAGCTCAAGATGCCATTAGCCCCATTTGTCTAAGTCCTGGTGTTCTGTGGATGAAAAGCAGCTGCCTACAAGTGATGACGACAGGTGATCTGAAGTAACAGGCAAATTTGTTATCATTTTTCCATTTCTAAGCCATCTTTTTTGTTTGTTATTTATTTTTTTATTTTTTATTTTTATTTTTAAATGGCATAGCTAAAATTTGTTTTAAAATGATTTTTATTTTTTCCATTATAGTTGGTTTACAGTGTTCTGTCAACTTTCTACTATACAGCAAAGTGACCCTGTCTCTCTCTCTCTCTCTCTCACACACACATTTTTCTTCTAACATTATCCTCCACCATATTCCATCACAAGCGACTAGATATAGTTCCCTGTGCTATACAGCATGATCTCATTGCTTATCCACTCCAATGTGATAGTCTGCATCTACTAACCCCAAACTCCCAGTCCATCCCACTTCCTCCCCCTTGGCAATCACAAGTCTGTTCTCCAAGTCCATGTGTTTCTTTTCTGTGGAAAGGTTCATTTGTGCTGTAGATTCAGATATAAGTGATATTGCATGGTATTTGTCTTTCACTTTCGGACTTACTTCAGTTAGCATGAGAGTCTCTAGTTCCATCCATGTTCCTGCAAATGACATTCTTTTGTTCTTTTTCATGGCTGAGTAGTATTCCATTATGTATATATACCACATCTTCTTAATCCATTCATCTGTCAATGGACATTTAGGTTGTTTCCATGTCTTGGCTATTGTGAATAGTGCTGCAATGAACATATGGGTGCATGTGTCTTTTTCAAGGAAATTCTTGTCTGGATATATGCCCAAGAGTGGGATTTCTGGGTCATATGATAATTCTATATTTAATTTTCCGAGGTACCACCATACTGTTTCCCATAGTGGTTGTATCAATTTACATTCCCACTAACAGTGTAGGAAGGTTCTCTTTGCTCCACTCCCTGTCTGGCATTTATTATTTGTAGACTTGATGATAGCCATTCTGACTGGTATGAGGTGATATATCATTGTGGGGTTTTTTGCATTTCTTTAATAATTAGCGATACTGAGAATCTTTTCATGTGCCATCTGTCCATCTGTATGTCTTCTTTTGAAAAATGTCCATTTAGGTAGATATGTATTTTTAAATCTCTGAATATTTTGTATTTTTCACCTCTTTTTGTTACTGATTTCCAGTTCAATTCCATTGTGGTCTGAGAGCAGATATTACATGACTTCTATTCTTTTAAGTTTTTTAACTTGTATTTCATGTTCCACAATGTGGTTTATCTTAGTAACTATCCCATGTGAGCTTGAGAAGAATGCTTATTGTGCTACTTTTGGATGAAGTAATCTATAGATGTTAATCAGACCCATTTGACTGGTGGTATTGTTGAATTCAACTATACCCTTACAGTTTTTCTGCCTGCTAGATCTTTACATTATGACAGAAAAGTGTTAATGTTTCCATCTATAACAGTGGATTCATCTATTTATTTTTGTGGTTCTATCAGTTTTTTCCTCTTGTATTTTGATATTCTATTATTAGGCACATACACATCAAGAATTCTTATGTCTTTCTAAGCCATCTTTAGAGAAAATCATATACGGAGTCACACCATTCTCACAGTAGTCCAGCAGAGTAACTATGCCGTCTGGATTCATGTTTTCACCAATAAAGAACTGGTAAGTTTTTGAAATTAGCAAGGATGTGCTTGATTGGTTCTGCAGCTCCTGTCATAAAAGCTTTTACTCTTTCTGGGTCTCTCTGTTCTTCAAGTTTCCCTTTGATTGACTTCATGTAATCTTTGATGTACTTCTTGTAGGCTTCCTTTGTGAAGCTGGTTTCCTGCAGGTGATGGTTCACAACAACATCAACACCAGTGATTACTGTGCTTTTGGTACCTTCGCCCTCAGGCCCTTTAGTGGAGGCATTTCCACCAATGACCGAGTCATCAATGTTACCCTTTGTCCTACTGACCATCTTCCCCTCCATCTCCAAACACAGTTGGTCCGCGATCTCCCGGATCTTGTAGATGTCGGAAAACAACTCATCATGGCTGATGAGGTCCAGGTAGATGATCGTGATGGCGGCTGGAGGGAGAAGACAGCGGCGCTAGCTTAGCAGGAGCAAGAAGCTCAGAGCAAGCGAGGTGCAGCCAGAGCAGTGCTCGGGGGGGAAGGGAGCGCAGGCGGAAAAAGGACAAATAATCTTGTTTTTAGCCTCACCTTCACCTCTACCCTTTTGGATATAACTGATATAATCCCCGGCCTTAAGGCAACTGTGTAACAAAAATCAGTTTCTTTCTTAGCTTTTCTCAAAGGAGATTACAATTTAGGATTCTTGGCTCTGCTAAAGAAGTTATCACTTTCCAGAATTTTGCTGCTTCTCCCACCTGTGGGACTTTGCCCTATAAATAAAATCCCTTTCCCGAAGTTCCCATTGTGGCTCAGTGATAACGAACCCAATCAGGATCCACGAGGATCTGGGTTAAGTCCCTGGCCCTGCTCAGTGGGTTAAGGGTTGGGCACTGCCGTGAGCTGTGGTGTAGGTCGCATATGCGGCTCCAATCCTGCGTTGCTGTGGCTGTTGTGTAGGTCGGCAGCTGTAGCTAAGATTCAACACCTAGCCTGGGAACTTTGATATGCCACGCGGGTCAGGCCCTAAAAAGATTAAAAAAAAAAAAAAAGACCCCTTTCCTGTCATTTTACTAGGATTCTGGGAGGACACAGAGCTAGATGTGTTTATTCAAATCCACCATCTGTAATTTGAAGCCTACATTATATGTTCATTAATAAAATACTTAATTGCCCAAAATAATCAGTCAAAATGTCACTGCTACATTACTAATATCCAGAATAATCATACCTCCTACATATGAAGACTTATTTTAAACTAACCAAGAAATGTTAAGTTTAATGGTTCACTTTTATAATGCTAAAAGATTTCTTTTCCCATTTGTTCTTATTTTTCTCAAAATATAAAAAACAATAGTCAATTAAAAATGTGCTTTTAGACACATTGTCCAGTTTTTCCTTATTAAAATAAAGGTAAAGCTTGCTTCAAATTATTCAAGTGCCCTATAAGCAGGGAATCAATAAATACTGAATTCAAGTAGCTACTAAACACTAAGAAGCATATCAAAGAAGTCTATTCTAAAATACATAGACATTTCAGAGTTCCCATTGTGACTCAGTGGTAATGAACCTGACTAGTATCCATGAGGACACGAGTTCAATCCCTGGCCTAGATCAAAGGGCTATGGATCTGGCACTGCCATGAACTGTAGTGTAGGTAGCAGACACGGCTCAAATCCAGTGTTCCTGTGGCTAAGGCGTAGGCCTGGGAACTTCCATATGCCACTAGTGCAGACCTAAAAAGACAAAATAAATAAATAAAATATATAGACATTTCAAAAGTTCATATTTCCTATTAGTATTATATTTAGAAAACATGGTCCGTCTTAAAGCTTGGTAAAATACAGCCCGGGGCAAAATCTGGCCTGCCATTTGTTTTTATGAAGTCTTACTACACCACAGCCATGCCCATTCATTTATTCCAGCCACAATGACAGAGCAGAGTAGCTGTGATAAACTGTATGGCCCACAAAGCCTTAAATATTTATTATCTGGTTCTTTACAGAGAAAGTTTGATGACTGCTCGCATCTCTGGCCTACATTAAAAGATTCTAGTTTATTATACAAAAATTGCTTTAAGCACTTTGTTATTAAAAACATACTCTAGAAACAGCCCTCTTAAAATTTTCTATAATAAACTAAAATACTTAAATTTATAGCTAAACTAATTCTTTTTTTTTTTTGTCTTTTTGCCTTATCTAGGGCCCCACCCGCGGCATATGGAGGTTCCCAGGCTAGGGGTCTAACAGGAGCTGTAGCCGCCGACCTACGCTATAGCCACAGCAACGCGGGATCCAAGCCGCGCCTGCAACCTACACCACAGTTCACGGCAACGCCAGATCCTTAACCCACTGAGCAAGGCCAGGGATTGAACCTGCAACCTCATGGTTCCTAGTCTGATTCGTTAACCACTGAGCCACAACGAGAACTCCTAAACTAATTCTTTGTCAAGTTAATATTACATAAAAGATTCAAACCTACATATACAGAGACTTCATTTCCTCAAATAAAAAATTGTCACATTATCTGTTTTCTCATTTCCTCTCACCCACCACGAGAAGCATTCCTTTTTCATTCTTTAGGTTATATTCCCTTTACTTCAACTGAAAAGAATGTTCTGTTTTCTGGGACAAGCAGTATTTCCCTCTTTTATCTTTGATGACTTTTCTTTACCTAGTTTTCCTTCTGAAACAGTCTTTAGTATATATTTCCTGGTCATCCAATTGTTAAAGCACGTTTTTTGAGAGAATAACTCAAAGTCTCTGGAATATCAGCATAATAAAAGGAAAGAGGAAAAGGCAGCAAAATAACCCCAGGGAGTATCGAAGCACAGTCTTCAAAGAATATAGTCAAATACATTATAAACTTTAATCCTTCAGCCATACAAATCAAGAAATTTTTAACTTGTTTAAAAGCTATACCAGTGAAGTTATTTTCCCTTAACAGCAGTAATTTTAAGCACACAAAGCAGGGAGAAATAGTGAACAGGTAAAAAAATTTTCAAGGTCTAAAATACATTCATGCTTGAATACTTGAATATCTAAGACTAAAAAAAAGTATAACTCACAAATAACATGAGAAATTATAAATGCATTTCACTGAGGATGAAATTATTACTATTCTTTTTTTTAAGGATTAGAAGTGCTTCTCCTGCATCAACTATTTATTTATTTATTTATTTATTTCTGCTTTGTAGGGCCACACCCGAGGAACATGGAGGTTCCCAGGCTAGGGGCTGAATCAGAGGTACAGCTGCTGTCCTTTGCCAGAACTATAGCAACACCAGATCTGAGCTATGTCTGTGACCTACACCACAGCTCACAGCAATGCCAAAGGAAGGGACTGAACCTGCAACCCCAAGGTTCCTAGTCGGATTTGTTTCCACTGCACCACAATGGGAACTCTGAGGATGAAATTATTTTAACAAAGGTTTCTATAGTGCCTAACTACGTTGCTATTTATTTTTAATTGAAATATGACTGATTTCCTTGACAGAGGTTTTTAAAGAATTATAAAAAGCATCTATCTCTTCTTTTCATTAATTACTGGCTTCAAAGTCTCACTTTTAAAAAGATATTCATGGGTATATGGGGGTTCATTATAGACTATTCTTTTTACTTCAGTGTAATCGCTTAAATTTTCCAAGATAAGGGTTTTTTTTTTTAAATGTATAAATCAGGAGTTCCCTTTGTGACTCAGTGGAAACAAGCTCCACTGTAAGGATGCAAGTTAGCTGGATCCCTGTCCCTGCTCAGTGGGTTAAGGCTCTGGCACTGCCACGAGCTATGGTGTAGGTCAGACACAACTCAGATCCCATGTTGCTGTGGCTGTGGCTGTGGTTGTGGCTGGCACCTGTAGCTCCAATTTGACCCCTAGCTTGGAACCTCCATATGCTGAAGGTTCACCCACACACACACCAAAAAGTATAAATCGAGAAAAAAAAGTATAACTATTTTAACAGGCCTATCCAGGAGGTCATGTACAAATTATTATCGCTGAACTTTACTATCATCAGTTTCTAATGAAAGGTGAATTTTACCTAATTTAAGCCTTCAGTTTTTCAATAAGAATTAAATTTATGTAATTTTAAAAATTGAGTATCTACCTTAGAGGAAATGCTTCCCAAACTAAATATGGGTTTGGATTTTAAGTCCATGAGTTCAATGCCTACCAAATACTCTCTTCACTACTATCTAATTAAGATCTTAGAAAACTGTAATACTTAAAAAAAAAAAAGAAAACTACTTGGATTTACTCATACCTCTTTCTTCCTCATGTTTTTTGGCAGATGCACTTTTAGGTCTTCCTCTTCCTCGTCTGATATGATCTGAATGGCTGTTACTTCGAGACCTCTTTCTGTTTTCTAAATCCTTATTTACTGTAGAATTTATCTTCTCTCGCCTAACTCTCTCTGTTCGCCTCCTCTTGGCCTCATGCTTGTTTTCTGTATGGATGAATAAAAGTGATATATTTTAGGGCTTAGCAAGAATTGTTTGCCCATGTTTTCATTGCTTTGTTCTTTTTCTTTCTAAATAGCACTAGAGTTTGCTGCCTGGCATAATTTATAAAACTACAACCATAATATCTATGTTCCTCGCACTCTTGTAGGAAAAAAGGAAATTCAAAAGAATTCAGATCCACATTAACACACAAAGTAGGAGGAATCTTGTAATAGAAGACAAGTTTCTTTATTTGGCACCTTTAATTTCAGTCCCTACAAGTTCACACAATTCCACAGTGACCTTTCTGCCTTTTTCCTTCTCTCTGCTCTCAAGCCAAAAATTGTGAAGTATTACAAAACGAAAAATACATTCCATTCTTTTTTCTCCCTACCCAAATTAAAGAGTGAAATATTTCAAAAACACAGAAATAAATCTGACCTTAGCCATAATATATTAAGGTTACCAATAAAAAGCAAAAAAACAAAACAAACAAACAAAAAAAAGCAAAAAGGAGTTCCCTTCGTGGCTCAGTGGTTAACGAATCTGACTAAGAACCATGAGGTTGCGGGTTCGATCCCTGGCCTTGCTCAGTGGGATCCGGCGTTGCCGTGAGCTGTGATGCAGGTTGCAGGCGCGGCTCAGATCCCGCGCTGCTGTGGCTGTGGCGAAGGCCGGCAGCTACAGCTTCCGTTAGACCCCTAGTCTGGGAACCTCCATATGCCATGGGTGCAGCTCTAGATAAAGGCAAAAAGACAAAAAAATAAAATAAAATAAAATAAAATGCAAAAAAAGTATCTAAGGAAAACTTAAAACACTAGGGAAGTAAGTAGTTTTTACTTAGTCACAAATGAGGTCATTTATGACATTCTAAGAGCATTTTTATCCCAAACAGAATAGCAACAGAGGAACTTTACTCAATATGTTGATTTAATTAATACAAGGAGCCACCCCTCTTACTCTAAACAGATCAAAAGGCTGTTGATAAAGACAGACAACATATTTCTTTAAATTGCTTTAATACATATATCTGAACTCAAAAGCAAGAAAGAGAATTCCCCAAATGCCTATAATCATGGTGGTAAGGGACAAAACAATTAAGAAAATTCATATCCCAAGAACTAAAGAAAACCGTTTAAAAGGCTGTATAAATTGTATGCTTAATAGAGTACTATAAAAAATTTTTAATCTAAGTAAAAGGATAATAAGTTATTTCCAAATACCATATCCTTGGAAAATTAGTTAATTCCAGTTCTCAGAGTAGACATATATTAGATGACACAGAACATTTAATTATTCCAGATTGTAAGAAAGTTATCAAAGACAACCAGCATCTTGTTAAAGACCCAAGGGCTAGCTTTAAGAAGCTCCCACTGACCATCATAAGACAATTTGAGCATCAATAAAAATAATAACTTAATACACTGAAACATCGAAAAAAACAGCTCACTATTCTGAAAACTGAATTAAAGGGAAAGAATAAAGCATTTATCCTGTCTTTTCTATTCAAACTGTACCACTCACTGGGTAATTAAATGGCAGATGAAGAAAAATTTCTCATTTTAGAATCACTGTGCCTAAAAAAATAAAGAAGGAATGATAAAATCAAAGTATCACCATTTTCAGTTGAAGTGAGCTAAATGACCTGAATGCTAAACATCAATGATGGCTAACATCACAAAAAAAGATAAACAGACTTCACTGTGCCTCCTGATAGAATATCTACCTATTAAGTAGTCTTGTCAGGAAAAAAAAAAATTTTTTCATCAGGCCCTTGGATCCAAATTACAATTTATAAGGAAAACAGAAATCATTCGAGGAATGAGTTTAACATACACGATGGAGACACAAAGAGTAAGTCCAAATGGGCAAGTGACGCAGTTTAACATATAATCTGCAAGGAATAAAAGAGCAAATAACAGACAAGAGCCAAAAAAGATATCACCCATATGCAGTATGTGAACCATTTATGAGAAACCTGAAAATTTCAACACCAGTTGTGATATCTGATATTAAGAAATTATTCTTAATTTTTTATTGTGGTTATGCCTTTAAAGGTCTTTCAGAACTGTAAAATGAAATATTTGTAACTGAAATTATGAGATTTGCTTAAAAATAACGTACAAGAGAAATAGACTTAGATGTGGATGGGATAGGATATGCTCAAAACTTCTAAAAAAAAGTTTCAAGAAATAGTAACAGGTAAAGCTTTTTATTGTATGCCTTTTAGAGTTTAATACTGAATTTAGGTTTGTTCCTCAAGCTACCCATTTCTGCAAACTTCTTCAGTCAAACTTCACAAAAAAGAGGTATCTACACTTTCTGCCTTCAGTTTCCCAGTCACTCATCAATTCATTCCAGTTACCAACCCAATGAAACTGATCAAGAAGGACAAGAGCCTGTTAGCAAATCCAGTAGATATTTCTCTTTAATCATTTTAATACCACCTCTCAAAAATTCAACAAAGAGGACTACTTTTTTCCTTGAAAAAAAAATTTACTTGATTTTCAGTTTCTCTAGGTTTCCCTTCTCATCAGCCATTCCTCTTTATCTCCTCCTCCAGATTCTTTTTCAACCCTAATAGTAAAGTTCAAGGGCTCTGCCCTAAGCCTAATCCATGGACCCAAAACATTAAACATTATTGTTATAATGGTTCTAAAATTTATACTTTCAGCTCTGACTTCTTCCCAGAGCTCTAGATTGCCTACCTGATAGCTTGACTTGAATGACTCACAAGCATTTCTAATGTATCAAAAAATAACTCTTGATTTTCCCTCCTCCAACTTTCAGTATACTGGTAAAGAGCACAAGCCAGTTGTGAAAGCCAAGTTTAACTTGTAATGTGTGACTCAGCTTGTTTCTTTTATCATCACAAAAGTCCACATGTATTCCTTGCAAAATACAGCCACAACTTCTTCATTTCTCCCATTTTCATGGTCAACATCCAAACCAAATATAATTATTACATAGCTGCCAAAATTATCTTTCTTAAAAAATCAGACTGTATAGCTCCCTTTCTAAAAGCTGTCACTTTACTTCAAAGTCCAGTTTCCTGACCAAAGACTACAAGTCCCTGTAAGACCTGACATTCCCGTCTCACCCATCTCATCTCATACCCTTAGCCACTTGGTTCACTAATCTCCAAACACACTTTCCTTTCGATAAAACAAGTTCCATCCTCCCACTTAAGTCTCCGCATTTTCTAATCCTTCTGCCTAGAGCTCTCTTCCCAAGGCCCTTCACAAGACAGGCTTTATTTCCTTCAGATGTCAATTTATAGGTCACCCCCTCTCAGTCTCCCAGCCCAAGTTACTTTCTATAATCTATTACTATGACTGTAGTCTGCTATTTACTTACTCATATGCTCAATATGTCTCCCCCATAAAAATATAAGCTCTGATAAAGTTGGAACATTTTTCTGTCTCATTCACAGAAGCCAGAACATTACCTACACATACTAAGTAGCCTTGAATAAATAAAATTAGACTGAGCACATGCATTTATTTCACCATTTTCTCTAAAATCCCACTGAAATGAGAATAAACATAGGTGAAAGGTATAGGGAAAAAGGAAAATAAATCTGCAGTGCTGGAAACAAGGAGAAGGTGCTATTAGTGATCTGAAATTATAGAATCTCAGCAATTGGCAAGCTGACAGATTCTGATAAAGTAACCAGAATAGAAGAAACTCAAATCCAAAATAAGAATAAGAGGTGTACATAAATCATCACAAGTCAATTTTACAGATTTTGTATCCCAAACCCACAGTGCATCCCAAAATCCATTAAGAAAAAAAAAAAAAAAGATTTCTTAGATCTTTTATGAAGATCTAAGTAAATATATTATTCATTGAAAAGTAAAGTAAAAATATTCTAAGTAAAAAAAATAAATAAATAAGAATAAGAGATGGATCCTACAGAAGGGACAGCTGTCCTTCACAAAGACATTCCCAAGACAGAACAAAAAGTAAAATGGGGGAGGGGGGATGCAGGCCACACGGTGATCATCTGAGTAACTACAGAAATACTGTAAAACGGAGCTCCCATTGTGGCGCAGTGGCTAACGCATCTGACTAGGAACCATGAGGTTGCAGGTTCAATCTCTGACCTTGCTCAGTGGGTTAATGATCTGGCGTTGCCATGAGCTGTGGTGTAGGTTGTCAATGTGGCTCAGATCTGGCATTGCTGTGGCTCTGGCGTAGGCCGGCAGCAACAGCTCCGATTAGACCCCTAGCCTGGGAACCTCCATATGCCGCGGGTGTGGCCCTAAAATGACAAATGCCAAAAAAAAAAGAAAAAAAGAAAGAAATACTGTAAAACATTCGGGCCTACATATATAAAGTAACTGACATAAAGAAGTAAAGCTCTAGGCAACCAAGCAATGTTTAAGGGGACTCTGAACCTCCACAACACTGGAAGAAGCAAACAAACAAAAAAGGCAGCTCCTCATAAAAATGAAATACTATAAAGGATTTTACATTCTGCCCCAGAACGAAGCTTTCCTTTATTTTGGCAATCATGGATGTCAACAGCATCCCCTAGCTCACCTAATTTACATCTAAAAGCCTGCCAACAAGTTCCTCCCAATTACACACTAAAGAGATCTGTTGTCAAAACAAACCTTCAAAACAGTGTAAGATATTCGATACAAGTTATCTACACCGATAAATCAAGACATTCATTTATAAATATCAATTGGCAATTAAGGATTACCACTTATTTGAAGAAAATAAAAATGTGAGACAGAAGAAACAAGATTCAAACATGAAAAACAAAGGTAGTTCAAGAAACAAAAATTTCTTAAAACATTTCTAGCATTAAGATTTCTGGAGTTCCTGCCCGGGCACAGTGGGTTAGGAATCCAAATACAGTGACTCAGGTAGCTGTGGAGGTGTGGGTTCGATCCCTGGCCTGGCATTTTGGGTTAAAGGATCTGGGAGTTGCCACAGCTGAAGCGTAGGTTGCATCTGTAGCTCAGATTCAATCCCTGGCCCGGGAACTTCCATATGCCATGGGTGCAGCCATAAAGTTTAAAAAAAAAAAAGATTCATTTTACATCCTAAAATCTGCATCCTAAAATTCATATGGAATCTCAAGGGATTCCCCAAATAGCCAAAATAATCTTGGAAAAGAACAAAGAATCACACTTTCTGATTTCAAAATTTTGTCTAACAAAACTGGTATTCAAAAAAGTGTCGGAGTTCCCGTCACGGCTCAGTGGTTAATGAATCTGACTAGGAACCATGAGGTTGCAGGTTCGATCCCTGGCATCATTTCAGAGAGTTAAGGATCTGGGGTTGGTGTGAGCTATGGTGTAGGTCACAGATGCGGCTTGGATCCTGCGTTGCTGTGGCTGTGGCATCAGGTGTCGGCTACAGCTCCGATTAGACCCCCAGCCTGGGAACCTCCATATACCTCAGGTGCAGCCCTGAAAAGACCAAAAAAAAAAAAGATGCCTTACCAGAGACATAAAGACCAACAGAATAAAACAGCCCAGAACTAAATTCCTGAATATATGGTCTAACAATTTTCAATAACAGCAGCCATGACGATTCAAGGAAGAAAAAACAATATATATATACATACATTTGTTTTTTCTTTCTTTTTTTGGCCACCCCGAGGCATATGGAGTCCCTTGGCCTCCAAATGGATCTGAGTCACAGCTACAGCTGAGAAAATTTTTGGTTGTTTTTTTTTTGCTTTTTAGGGCCACACCTGTGGCATATGGAGGTTCCCAGGCTGGGGTCGAATCAGAGCTACAGCTGCTGGCCTACGCCACAGCAATGTGGGATCCGAGCCACACCTAACCACAGCTCACGACAACAGTTTCACAGGAACTCCCGAGAAAACAGAACTTTCAAGAAGTGATTTCGGGAGTTCCTGTTGTGGCTCAGCAGAAATGAATCTGACTAGTATCCATGAGAACGCAGGTTTAATCCCTGGCCTCATCAGTGGGTTAAGGATCCAGTGTTGCTGTGAGCTGTGGTGTAGGCCAGTGGCTCAGACCCAGCATTGCTATGGCTGTGGCGTAGACCGGCAGCTACAGCTCCGATTCGACCCCTAGCCTGGGAACCTCCATATGCGATGTGTGCAGCCCTAAAAAGACAAAAAAAAAAGTGATTTTGGGGAAACTGGATATCCAGTCAAAAATGAAACTGAACCCTTATCTTTTACCATAGACAAAAATTAACTCAAAATGGATTGAAGATCCAAACAGCTATATTTATAACCATATATAAACCAAACATAACCATAAAACACTTAGGAAAAAAACAAATCTGTCATGATAGAGGATTTGTCAATGATTTCTTGGATATGACACCGAAAGTATAGGGAACAAAAGAAAAAAGTGACAACTTGGACTTCATCAAAATTAAAAACTTCTGTTTTGTCAAAGAACTAGAAAGGCAACTCACGAAATGGAAGAAAATATTTGCAAAAATATATCAGATAAGGGGTTAACATCCAGAATAAAAAGAAATTCTACAATTCAACAAAAAACACAAATTCAAAAATGGACCAAGAATCTGAAGACTTTCTCCAAAGATAGACAAACAGCCACTGAATACATAAAAAGATGTTCAACACCACTAATCATTAGGGAAATGCAAATTAATATCACAACAAGATATCACCTTCATACCCATCAGGATGGCCATTATGAAAAGCACATAACAAGTGTTGGTAAAGATGTGGAGAAATTAGAACCTCTGTGCACTGCTGGTGGTAATGAAAAATGGTGCAAACAATATGGCAAGTCCTCAGAAAATTAAACCGCATTACTATATAATCCCATATACCCAAAAGGAATGAAAACAGGGAACTGAATGGGTATTTGTACACACAAGTTCACAAGCAGCATTTTTCACAACAGCCAAAAGGTGGAAGCAACTCAAGTGTCTATCAATGAATGAATAAACAAAATGTGGTATATACACACAATGGAGTATCATTCAGGAAAGAAATTCTAACATGTTATAATATGGATGAACTTTGAAGACATCATGCTTCAGACACAAAAGGACAAATACTGTATGATACCACTTATGAAGTAACTACTGTAGTTAAATTCACAAGCATTGAAAGAATAGCGGTGGCCTGGGGTGGGTTGAGGGCAGATGATGGGAGAATGGGGAGTTAATTGTTTAATGTGTATGGAGTGTCAATTTGGGATGATGAAAAGAGTTCTGGAAATGGAGAGTGGTGATGATTAAGCACACAATATGAATATACTTAATGCCACTACACTGTACAACTTAAAATGATTAAAATATGAAATATTATGTTATGTATATTTTACCACAATAAAAGACATGAAAAGGGAGTTCTCCCACTATCACTCAGCAAGTTAAGGACTCAACACTGTCCCTGTGAGGATGCAGGTTTGATCCCTGGCCTTGCTCAGTGGGTTAAGGGTTCGGCACTGCTGCAAGCTGCAAGTTGCAGCACAGGTCACAGATCCAGTGTCGCCATGCTGTGGCACAGGCCTCAGCTGCAGTTCTGATTTGACCCCTAGTCTAGGAACTTCCATATGACACGGGTGTGGCCCTAAAAAGAAAATTTTTTAACAAGATGAAAAAAAAGATCCAATGAAAAAGAAATTAGAAAACAAAATGAACTGTGCAAAATAAAGTTCAAAGGACAAATTAAGTAATGGAAACGGCTGAAGACAGGATTATATATCTAGAAAAGGAAAACATTTAAATTTCCTGGAACAAAGAATACAACAATAAGTTAACAGAAATAAAGGAAAGACCAAAGAAATCTAATACTTATCTATGATATAATTCCTAATTACCTATCCAATATTCATTTTCCAGCTCTTCCCTAAGAATAGAATCCTGTTAAGGTCAAGTGGGCAACATGTCCAACTAAAATATACACACTCTCCTGCAGGTGAAGTCGAAATGAAATTTAGTTCTGGCCAATGACATGTAAGTAGAACTGGATAAGGCTTCCAGGAAGTTTCTTTTGTTTTTTTGTTTGTTTGGCCAAACCCGCCGCAAACAGAGGTTTTCAGGCCCGGGATCAAACCCACGCCACAGCAGGGACCCAAGCCACAGCAGTGACAATGCTGGATCCTTAACCCTCTAAACCATCAAGGAAATCCCAGGAAGTTTCCTTTTAAGGAGGTAAGCATGGCTGGCATGCCACTTCGTCCCTCTGCCCCTACCTCTTTTTCCTGTTTGTAATGCTTATAGGATGCCTTGATGTACAAAGATTGTCTTGTAACAGTGAGGATGAAATCCACATCTTCTCAAGAAAGAGAAGAACTTAAGTCCTTGATGATATCACTAAACCACTAGTCCTGTACAGTAGTCCCTTTCCACTGGGAACTGGTTCTAGGACCCCCACACATACCAAATTCTGTAGATGTTCAAGTCCCTTATATAAAATATATACCATTTGCACAAACCAACACACATTCACCTGTGTAGTTTAAGCCATTTCTAGATACAGTACTTTTTGGGGGGGGGGAGGGGTTGTCTTTTTTGCCTTTTCTAGGGCCGCACCCACGGCATATGGAGGTTCCCAGGCTAGGGGGTCTAACAGGAGCTGTAGCCGCCGGTCTACGCTACAGCCACAGCAACGCGGGATCCAAGCCACGTCTGCAACCTACACCACAGTTCACGGCAATGCTGGATCCTTAACCCACTGAGCAAGGCCAAGGATTGAACCTGCAACCTCATGGTTCCTAGTCGGATTCGTTAGCCACTGAGCCACAAGAGGAACTCCATAGATACAATACTTAATACAATGTAAATGCTACATAAATAGTTGCTGGTACACAGGAAGTGCAAGTTTTGCTTTTTGGAACTTTCTGGAATTTTTTGGAATTTTTCTGGAATTTTTTTTCCTGAATATTTTCAACCCACTGTTGCTGGAACCTACAGATGTGGAAACCCACTGATGCAGAGGTCCAACTACAGTGCTAACTTCATCTTTCTTCATTAAATAGGAAAAGTAGGAGTAACCTGGTGGCTTAGCAGGTTAAGGATCTGGTGTGGCACAGGTTCAATCCCTGGCCTGGGAACTTCTGTATGGCATGGAAGTGGCCCCCTCAAAATAGGAAAAGTAAACTATCTGTCCAGTCCACTGTCGGTCAAGTTTTCTGTGGATGTTGATCCTGACATATCATCCAGTAAGGATATCAGAAGGAAAAGAAGAGAGCATATGGGAAAAAGAAATAGGTAAAAACTGCCCTAAACTGAAGACTTGAGTCTTCAGATAGAAAACTCTTGAGTACCAGGAAAGAACAAGAATAGCATTCAAGTCTGAGTGCAAAGTAAAGACACTCTCCACAATGAAAGACAGGAAATGTACCAACATGTGTCTTTTATGAAAATTTTTTCCAGGTCTGAAACAATTTTTTGAAAATTAGTTCCAGAAATAAAAACATACGGGTTTTAAAAAATGGTATATAAGAAAAAGTGAAATTATCCCTGTAGTACAACGGAAAGAAATTTTAGTATAACAGCTGTGTAGCAGACCTAAAATCAGGCAAGTCTTGATTAGAAGAAATCAGAGGATTCTATGGAAAATGTCTTAAAGATGAATATAGATATCATTTATGTAAACTATATAAGAATCTAAAAATACAGGCACAGAGATGAAGGTATGTATTTTTTCATCATTTTTGATGATAAATAAGGGAGTTTCCTCTGTGGCACAACGGGATCGACAGCATCTTGAAAGTGCTGGAACGCAGGTTCCATCTCCGGTCCAGCAAAGCGAGTTAAGGATCCAGCGTAGCCACAGCTGCAGCTTAGGTTATAACTGTGGCTTAGATCTGATCCCTGGCCTGGGAACTCCATATGCTGCAGGGTAACCAAAAAAAAAAAAAGCGTGGGGGGGCAAAACAGGAGCTCATGTTGTGGTTCAGTGGAAACAAGCCCAACTGGTATCCACGAAGATGCAGATTTGACCCCTGGCCCCACTCAGTAAGTTAAGGATCTGGCATTGAAGCCAAGTTGTGGTGTAAGGTCAAAGACACAGCTCGGATCTGGCAGTGGTATGGCTTGGGCACAGGCCAACAGCTGTAGCTCCAATTTGACCCCCAGCCTGGGAATTTCCATATGCCACAAGTGTAGCCACAAAATGCAAAAAAAAAAAAAAAAAAAAAAAAAACTATGTCCCATATACAGCAATTTTAAGTGATTAGCATGTAAGCAACAATGGTCTCTGAAACAAAACCAAACCTTCACTGTCAGGTAGTTCAGAATTGAGGGTCACTTACTACTGAACTGATGTTCAATCACTTTGGGTTTCTACAACACACTGGCAATGATCATTTTCTATTTTATTCCTCAATTCCAAAAGCGAGTTTGTCATTTACAGATACATTTGTACATTTGTTACAGCTGATGAATTGCACTAACACAACCACAATATTATCGCTCAAAGTCCAGAGTTTTCATTAGGGTTTACTCTCGGTGTCCTACATTCTTTGGGTTTGGACAAATGTATAATGACAAATAGACTTTGCTTTTTTTTTTTTTTCGGCCAAGCCTGCAGTATACAGATGTTTCCTGGCCAGGGATCAAACCTGCACCATAGCAGTGACAACACCAGATCTTTAACCCACTCAGCCACCAGAGAACTCCTAGATTTTGTTTATTTATCAGCCTTTCCAATGTAATTTGAAAATTAATTTAGGTTTAATATTCTTATCCCTTTTTTCCTTCCCCCAATAAATAATGGAGAGGTTGTTACTATCTAAGTTTAAGCTTAAACCCACTGAGAAATACATAACTAATACTCATAAGCCAGTCCAATTTCCTATTTTTTCTTTTTTATCTTTTCAGGGCCACACCCTCCACATACGAAGTTCCCAGGCCAGGGGTCCAACTGGAGCTGTAGCCTCCAGCCTACGCCATAGCCATAGCAACGCCAGATCCCAGCCAAGTCTGCGACCTACACTGCAATGCTGGATCCTTTAACCCACTGGGTGAGGCCAGGGACTGAACCTGAGTCCTCATGAATACTAGTCAGGTGTGTTACTGCTGAGCTATCATGGGAACTCCCCAATTTCCTACTATTTTAAATCTTTTTCTTATCTTTAGAGAAAGTCTTTTAAAAAACAGTATCTCATTTAGATTTTCAGGTAATTTTTTCTTTAGTTTTTATAATTAAAAAAATTTTAAAGGAAAAAGGTATATCCATGGTTATTAAACGCAAAATAGCACTCGTGATGTAATTAAACCACCCAGAAGACTCACCTAGAAAACCAAATTTAAAGATTTGGGAGAGTTCCCATTGTGGATCAGTGGTAATGAACCCAACTAGTAACCATGAGGATGCAGGTTTGATCCCTGGCCTTGCTCAGTGAGTTAAGGATCCAATGTTGCTGTGAGCTGTGATATAGGTTGCAGATGAGGCTTGGATCTGATGTGGTTGTGGCTGTGGCATAGGCTGGCAGCTGCAGCTCTGATTAGACCCCCTAGCCTGGGAACTTCCATATGCCACAGGTGTGGACCTAAAATGCAAAAAAACAAACAAAAAATATTGGAACAAACTGAGTTTGTTCTCACCAAAAACTGCTTCTGTCAGTATTTGGTGACTGACCAAATATGTGAAGAGATAACCACCACAGCAGTTACAGACTGATCAAATATTTGAATAGATTACTACTACAGTTCAGTAGGTTTAGTCCACAGTACAGATACTTTCAATTTTAGGAAATACAGGAGTTCCCATTGTGGCTCAGTGGTTAATGAATCTGACTAGGAACCATCAGGCTGCAGGTTCAATACCTGGTCTTGCTCAGTGGGTTGAAGATCTGGCGTTGTCGTGAGCTGTGGTGTAGGTCGCAGATGTGACTTGGACTCTGTTGCTGTGGCTGTGGCACAGGCCGGCGGCTACAGCTCCAATTAGACCCCTAGCCTGGGAACCTCCATAAGCCGCAGGTGTGGCCCTAGAAAAGACCAAAAAAAAAAAAAAATTAGGAAACACAGTATTTCCTTTCTTTTTTTTCCTTTTTTCTTTTTTGCCTTTTTGCCTTTTCTAGGGCCACACGTGCGGCATATGGAGATTACCAGGTTAGGGGTCTAATCAGAGCTGTAGCCGCTGGCCGACACCACAGCCACAGCAACGCGATACCCGAGCCGCGTCTGCAACCTACACCACAGCTCACGGCAACGCCAGATCCTTAACCCACTGAGCGAGGCCAGGGATCAAACCCGCAACCTCATGGTTCCTAGTCAGATTCGTTAACCACTGAGTCACGACAGGAACTCTCCTCCTTTAATTTTTTTATAAGGAAATTTCCCTTATGGTACAGGGGGTTAAAACCCTGGTGTTGTCACTGCAATAGCTCAGGTTGTGCTCCAAGATCCATTTGTGGCACAGGAAATTCAACATGCTGCAGGCTTGGCAAATAAAAAGAAAAAAAAAGGAAATTTCTTCAAATTGACAGAGTTAAGACTTAATCTGAAGCCTACTTTTAAACTCTCAGTCAACCATTCAATTTAGAAAAGAAATCTGGGAGTTCTGCTATGGCACAACAGGTTAAGGACCCAGTGCTGTATCTGCCACAGCTTGGGTCACTGCTAAGCCATGGGTCTGATCCCCGGCCCAGCCACTGTGGGTTAAGGATCCAACCCAGAGCTGTAGCTCCAATCCAATTCTCTTGCCCAGGGAACATCCATATGCCACGGGTACGGCCAAAAAAAAGGAAAAAAAGAAATGAAATCTTACATGAACAAGACAGTCAATTTTTTAAAATTTACCTTCATTTAACGTTGCCCTCTACAAAAAAGGATAAAACAATACATTCCTAACTCACCTGGAAAGGTATCAAAGAATAATTTATTGGAGTTCCCATCGTAGCTCAGCAGAAACGAATCTGACTAGGAACCATGAGGTTGCGGGGTCAAACCCCGGCCTCACTCAGTGGGTTAAGGATCTGGCATTGCCGCAAGCTGTAGTGTAGGTCGCAGACATGGCCCAGATCCGGTGCTGCTGTGGCTGTGGCTTAGGCTGGCAGCTGTAGCTCCGATTAGACCATAGCCTGGGAACTTCCATACGCTGCAGGTGTGGCCCTACAAAGCAAAATAATAATAATAATAATTATGATTACCATTATTAATATTGCCTTGAGGTTCTATGCACACATACAAAAACAGAGTATTTATTTGTAACACTCTTTTCCTCGTCAAAATTAATTTTAAACTTGTAAAAATACCTTAATTTCCATAATTGACTCAATTTTCATCTACATTTTCAGTTAGACAAAGTTTCATATACTGCTCTGATGTCCTACTTCTGTATTTCTATGTATGTTATGAAGATATAAAAATGATAACTATATTTGAAAAATCCTTCCTAGGATTTCTAGTCTTTGATGTTTCATGTTCACTTCAAGGTCATAAGGCTACTTTTATTAAACAACAGAACCTTAGGAAACTCCAAATTTAAAATAATAAAGAACTGCTTCTCACTCATCACTCCGACCTATGTACTCTGACAACCACCCTCTGCTGCTCTCCTACAGCTCACAGGACCTCCTACCCACTTCCACCCTTTAAGACTGAAGTCTGCCAAAAGTTCCCATTATGGCACAGTGGAACAAATCCAACTAGTATCCATAAGGATGTGGGTTCAACCCCTGGCCTTGCTTAGTGGGTTGGGTATCTGGCGTTGTTGTGAGCTGTGGTATAGGTTGCAGACACGGTTCAGATCCCATGTTGCAGTGGCTGTGGCGTAGGCCGGCAGCTGTAGCTCTGATTCGACCCTTAGCCTGGGAACTTCCATATGCCATGGGTGCAACCCTAAAAAGCAAAAAAATAAAATAAAGAAAGAAAAAAGATTGAACTATGCCACAGTTCAGTCCCTGAACTGCTTTCTCTTCCAATCCCAAAGACCCTGTAGTACCAGCTCATCCATTTCCATGATATTAACAACCATCTATTCACTGCTGGTTCAAAACCTTTATCTCCAGGAGTTGCCGTCCTGGCTCAATGGTTAACAAATCCAACTAAGAACCATGAGGTTGCGGGTTCGACCCCTGGCCTTGCTCAGTGGGTTAAGATCTGGCGTAGCCGTGAGCTGTGCTGTAGGTTGCATAGACGGCTCGGATCCCGCGTTGCTGTGGCTGTGGAGAAGGCCAGCAGCTACAGCTCCTGTTAGACCCCTAGCCTGGGAACCTCCATATGCCGCGGGTGTGGCCCTAGATAAGGCGAAAAGACAAAAAAAAAAACCTTTATCTCCAGCTGAGACTATTCCTTCAGCTTCACACTATATGTCCAACTGGAAAACAAACAAAAAAAAACCACATGAATGATATTTCACAACTATATCCAAACCTAACTTAATCTTTCCCTCAAAACTTGTCTTCCCCTTCATATTCCCTTTCTAATCAGTAATCCAAGTCAGAAATCTGGGAGTCATTCTTAAGTCTTCCTTCTCCTTCAAATGATTCTAACTCCTTAACACTTGTAGCATCTCTCCCGTTTCTCTGTTTCCTCACTGGGTTTCTTCCCTACCTCATTTCTCACCTTAATCACAGGTATATAGAAGGGGCTCAAGAATATTTCTCAAATTAAAAAAACAAACACACTTGTCTTACTAACAGCATGGACCATGTCTTAGTCATTTTGGAGACTCAGAACTGAGTTGACATTCCACCTCAGCAAATCTGAATGAATCATTCCAGGGTTCCCATACTCTTAAGGAATAAGAAATAGGAATCTATGTTTAACAAGCTCTCTATGTGACCAATCCAGCAACAGCTTTTAAGAACTAATGAATTAACAGTAAGTCCATTCTCATGTTGAAAGGGAGCAAACTCAAACAGAGGTAGAAACAGAATTAAACAGCTTCCTCTCACCTCTCTGTAGACCTAGGATAAACAGACCTCTCAAAGACATAAATATAAATAATTCTTGAATCATCTCCTACTTTAACCACTCTAACTCAGCATCCTCATTCAGTTAGCATATTACAATAGCTCACTTCCACCTTCTAACGCCACAAACTGTTTTCCAAGAGCAGTCAGAATGATCTTTCTGGGAGTTCCCGTCGTGGCTCGGTGTTTGACGAATCCGACTAGGAACCATGAGGTTGCGGGATCCATCCCTGGCCTTGCTCAGTGGGTTAAGAATCCAGTGTTGCCGTGAGCTGTGGTGTAGGTTGCAGACGCGGCTTGGATCCTGCGTTGCTGTGGCTGTGGTGTAGGCCAGTGGCTACAGCTCCGATTAGACCCCTAGCCTGGGAACCTCCACATGCCGCAGGTGCGGCCCTAAAATGACAAAAGGCAAAAAAAAAAAAAAAAAAAAGAATGATCTTTCTAAAAGGCAAATCAGAGCATGCCACCTTTCCCTCACCTCATCCCACATCCTAGAGGTAGTTTCTCTTCACCTTATAAGAACAAAACCCAAAATCTTATTCTGGTTTACAAAGCCCTAAATAATCTGGCCCCTGTGTATCCTTCTGGCCCATCTCACTCTCCTTGTCCTACTGTCTACACTGAAACCACACTGGCCTTTTTGTTCCTAAAATACATCAAACTTTTAACAGTCTTAGAATTTTTGCATTTGCTATTTCATCTGTCAAGAATGGTATCCTTCCTCATCTTTTCATGGTTACCCTATTCAGCCTCAGCTTAAATGTCACCTCTCAGAGAAGCTTCCAACCATTCAATCAAAAGTAGCTTTCTAGTTACACACTGCAGCACTTTAATTTCCTACAAGGCATTTATCACAACTTTATATTCTCCCTGCTTATTTGTTCGCTATTTCCTGCCACAAGAATGAAGCCGGCTCTGGAACAGTAGTGAACCTGCCTTGATAACAGATTCATTCATTACTTTAGGCCTAAAACTTAGAACAGTGCCTAGCATCTCATATATATATATATTTGTAATCAATCTACTCTTATTTGGGGATCACCAATGTACAAAGCTCTGATTTTATCAAAAGAACAATAAAATTTCATCTTTTAAAAAATATATCCACTGAATAAATCCGATCTGTCTACATTAGTAGGAAAATAAAATTCAAACAAAACTTTTTTAGATATTCTATATCAGAGAATTACAAAAAATAATCAATACGTTTAAAAATTATATTCACACCAAAATCAGATATTTTTTTTCAGTCACTAATTTAAAAAAAAAACACAAAAAAAACTTTAAAGTTGTTACAAAGTTTACCAGTACTATGAGGGGAAAAAACCCAAGTGTCCGTCAACCAGTGAACAGAAAAACCAACTGTGACAGATCCATACAAAGAAATACTACGGAATAAAAAGGAATGAGTTCTTACTGACATATACAAAAATACGGCTGAATCTTAAATTATGCTCGCTCAGTAAAAGAAGCTAGGCAAAAAAAGTACATACTGTATGATTCCATTCATATAACATAAAGTTCTAAAACAGTACCAGAAAGCAAATGACTGATTATCTGGGGTAGGCGGAACAGATTACAAGAAGGAGAGATTACAAAAAGGGAGCTAGAAAACTTAAGGGAATGATGGACATGTTCATTATCTTGATTGTGGTGACTGACTGATATAAACATGACAACACTTAAAACATACTTTAAATATGCACAATTTATTGAATGTCAATTATACCTTTACTACACACTTTTTTTTAATTTAAAAAAGTTAGAAAAGGTCACTCCCTTCAATGGCTCTCCATCTTCCAAAAATAAAAACACTACTTTGGAGTTCCCGTCGTGGCTCAGTGGCTAACGAATGTGACTAGCATCCATGAGGATGCGGGTTCAATCCTTGGCCTCCCTCAGTGGGTTATGGATTCAGCACTGCCATGAGCTGTGGTGTAGGTGGCAGACCTGGCTCGGATCCTGAGTTGCTGTGGTTGTGACACAGGCTACCAGCTACAGCTCCGATCGGAGCCCCAGACTGGGAACCTCCACATGCCATGTGTGTGGCACTAAAAAGCAAAAAAACAAAACAAAACAAAAAAACCCAATACATCAATAGATTTTAATTTTTAACTTCAAAAACTGAATAGTAAATTCATAAAAATTTTAAATTTCTCCACTGAAAAGCTAAAAATGTGGTAAACTCTCAGAATTACCTGTAGAAGATGGTGATTTTTCTGGGTGTTTTGCATTTAAAAGTTTTCTGCTAATAAATATGTAACCACAGGGACAAGATTTACATGCAACAGGAACCTGTAGAGAAAAAAGAAAACAACGCTATTATTATTTTTCTGCTAAAACTTCTCAATGTTTACATAGTCTCCTGAACTGAATGATAAGTTATTTAAAGTAGGAATCATGGATTTATTTAAACCCTACCTCCTTAAAACAAATTATATGAGGAGTTCCCATTGTGGCTCAGTGGTAATGAATCCGAGGATGCGCTTTGATCCCTGGCCTTGATCAGTGGATTAAGGATCTGGCATTGCTGTGAGCTGTGGCCAGCAGCTGCAGCTCTGACTCGACCCCTAGCCTGATAACTTACATATGCCTTGGGTGCAGCCCTAAAAAAAGGAAAAAAAATTATATGAGATGGGTATTGTGCCCTCTACATCTCCACATTCTCCTAATGCATTATAATACCATAATTATAGTAAATGCTTGATGAATGTACCAATGTGAATGAACAACAGAAAACCATAATAGAGTCAGAGCCGAGGAAAATACACAGGAAATATAGTAGCATTTCCTAAAATATTAGTTTGACAGCCGTTTATATAGAATAAATTGGAAAAGGGGGCATGGTTGGGAAGTCATGAAAGTAATCCCAGTGTAGTATTATGAAGGCCCCACAGGAATATTTTAAAAAAGAACTGAAAACAACCCAAGTTCCAACATGAAAGGGTAAGACGCCAATTACCGCCAACAAAAAAATAGTTTACAACAACAAGTTTGAGGGGCAAAAGTATGGTACAAACAAAAGAGGGTGTAGGGCAAAGTAGGAGTCAACATCTAGGATCTTATAGTCTCAGCTCCAGGAAGGACGTTGGATAAAAACACTGTTTCTAAATACATAAAATATTTGAACAAAGTGGCTCCTTTCTCCATTTCAAGTCTGTATTTTTTAAAGCCAAATGTTACTGAAAATCACTGAAAAAAGTTTCAGATTTCTTTCGACAACTGTTTCACTACTTTTTTTTTTTTTTTTGCAGCAGCATCATATGCAGGTTCCCAGACTAGGGGTGGAAGAATCAGAACTGCAGCTGCTGGCTTATGCCACAGCCACAGCCAAGCCAGATCTGAGCCGCACCTGCTACCTACACCACAGCTCAAGGCCCTGGATCCTTAACCCAACGAGCAAGGCCAGGGATTGAACCCGTATCCTCACAGATACTAGTCAGGTTCACTGCTGTTGAGCCACGATGGTAACTCCCTGTTTCACTAATATTAACCTTAATAATCTTGGACTAAAGACACGTTCACCAAAAAACAAAAATTAATCTCAACAAAAAGGAATCACAGAATAACTACAGTCAGAAAACTGTAATTCCCTTTGTAAAATAAATTCCATTTGCCTACTGTTCTGCTTATGTAAAAGTTCAGTTACAATTGTAAAGTTTTCACCCATACATGTACAGAATGACTTATAGTCTAGAATATTTGATCTAAATAATCATAAGCTACTAGAATTTTCGCTGAATTCCTTTTCTTTATTAAAAATACTGAAGAATTCTAGTTTGTATTTATGAAAAATAACAACGAATCCTACAAAAATAATCAAACTCCTGATACGTCTAACAGCTTGCTTTATCAAGAATGTAATGAGATTCTTTCAAAGAATGACAGAAAATGTAATGTTGCATTTCTTAATAGTGTAAAATCTTCCAAAAATAGATGTTTTACCATTTTAAAAATTTCACATCTTACAGAAACCAAGCTCAAAGGGACTGACTCACTTCCTTTACACTTAAACACATCATTAAAGGCATCCTCATTAATATAAATTTTTTAAGTTAATGCTGTCCAAAAAAACACAAACACGTTCTTATTCAACAGCTCCTTTGCTATTCAACAACCATTTTCTTTCAGCTACTGAAACTCAGTAAGTTGAAATTTAAGTCTTTGTCTTAAACACACAAAAATTTACTAACCCATATCCAGAATTAATAGAGTGCTACAGTTCAATGAGAAATGTACATCTGGCTTTGGGATGACTTAATGCAACTGACAGGCTATTTTATATCCCTTAATGAAAGAAAGTGTCTTATGCTCAAGAAACATTCATGTGCCTGAGCTAAAATCACCATAAAGTCCTTTTTAAACTGGAAAGTTCCTTTCCCCTACACCATCCTAATAAATAAATAAATAAATAAAATAAATAAATAAAAAAGATCCACCTCCAAGGACCCTGTAAAAAGAATTACTAAAGAGTGGACCATTTCAGTACTATCAATCCCTTTATACTATTGTATAATTTAAATTCAAAGTAAACACTTAAACTTCCTTTAAATTTCAGTTGTAATGCCAAAAATACTAGTAATGAAAGTTCTAATGTTATAACTTTCAGAATTTTAATTTTTTTAAGGTTTTTTTTGTTTGGTGTTTTGTTTTTTTGGCCTCACCCACGGCTTGTGGAAATTCGCAGGCCAGGGATCGAACCAAGCCATAGCAGTGACAACAAGGAACCACTATGCTACCAGGGAACTCCAACTTTCAGGATTGTAAAATGGAAGAAAAAAATTCTAAGTTTTGTTTACTGATGGTTTCTTGTACATAAATTTATTCCTTGAAAATCAAGTAATTAGATTGTTTGCATGTTTTACAAGTAAAACAGGTTTTTTAAAAAACTGCAGAAAACAAAATCCTGGTCCTAAACTGTTTTACTGACTTTGAAAAGATCAAGAATAAACACATTACAGAATAACCATTTACACTCTTTGCTGCAAGAAAGTAATCTATAGCAGACACATTTGCTAAATGTCACATAAACATAAAAATTTCCTATAAACAGAGGGAAAGAAGCTGATCTGGTTTTTTTAAAGGCAAAAACAGAATCATACACAAAAGATACCAGAAAAACAGTAAGAATCTTGACTACTACTACATTCAAAACGGCTCAGTAATTTGAGTTAGTGGATGTGAAACCCTTTGAAAATGAAAAGTATTGTGGTTTACATGTTTCATAATTGTATTTTCAGTAGAGACATAAAAAGGGGATGTTATAAAGCAATTGAAAATCTAGGTCTCTTATTTGCTGATCTCTGTACCTGTTTTTAAACTTATACACACAAACATTTGTAAATCTAGTCAACTGGGACAATCTTCTCAAACTTTAAAGATTTTACATTTCTGCTTATAAACTATATCTAAATTATAATTTAATATTCTTTTTTAATTTTTTAAAAATATTTTATTATAGTTGATTCACAATGTTCTGTCAATTTCTGCTGTACTGCAATAATTTAATGCTCACAAACAAATCAGAATAACAGCAGTATTCTACTGTTTTTTTAAAAACTGGCTTTCTGGATTATAATTCTTTTTCATTTATAAGAAACTTCTATTTTCAAATAATTAGAAAGCTAAAATTAATCTATAATTTTCTTTAATTTAGTTACTTTTAGTAAAAGATAAATCGGTTTTAAGAATCACTCACTAAAACTTGGAATCAGTCCGCATACATTTAGAATAAAGACCAACACAAACCAACATTTTAAATTATATTGTAGCTTACTATGGACTGAACTGTGTCTCCGCTCTCCCACCGTCTCCCACAGCCCAGCAACAAATTCATATGGGAGCCCCAAACTCCCAATGTGATGCTATCTGGAGAGGAGATAATTAGGTTTAGATGAGATCGTGAGGGTGGGGCCCTCATGATAGGATTAGTGTCCTTAGAAAAAGAGATACCAGAAAGCCCTCCTTTCTCCCAGGATCTTGAGACTTCTAGTCTCCAGAACTGTGAGAAAATAAATTACTGCTGTTTCAGAAACAGAATCTATAATATTTTGCTATGGCAGCTGAAGGGGTGGTCGTGTAGCAACAAAATTAATGTGAAAGAAAATGCTGTTCAAATTTTGTTTAATGGTTATAGGGACTCCTACAAGTATATCATCCTTTCCTCTGTCTTTAACCAGGATATTAAAAACAGGTTATTTTTTTCCCAAAAGGTTACTTTATGCCAAGTACAACAAGGTCAGGATTTGTAATAACTGGTGCCCCACAGAAACGGGAATGCATAAGGCATACCATGTAAAATTTATATTTCTACACAATTAATTGGAACAAATGGAAATGATTTAAATACTGAAATAATCTGCAAGGAGACTTAAAAAGTCCAATTTTTTTTCCAGAATTCAGTAAATTTAGCTTAATGGTAAGAATGGAAATTTAACTCTACTTTGAAAAACATACTGAACTGTTTTTTACACTGCATATTCAATAAACTCATAAGATCAATAAACTGTAATTCTCCCTGCACAGTCTTCCTCTGATCAGCATATCTACCACCACCTATAAAAGATACTGAAAACATGTAACATTTTCTGTTAAAAGATTTGATCAACCTTTAAGCTTGTTCCTTAAAGAACGCACTAAAATCAGCTTATTTTAAGTCTTCAGCCATTTCAAATAGCTCTTGATTAAAAAAAAAAAAAAAAGCAGCAAGAAAGAAAAAGGAAGGGGGAGGAGAGAGGTAGTCATTTTGAAAAAATTCTTTCAGTGGAAAAGAAAAAAACACACCCAGATCAGCATGTTGGCATGAAATAAAGGCACTTACTAATGCTCTTAACCAAGAGTTTTAACTCATTAGATGGTAACGTTTAGAGGAACGTGTATTTATTCTAGTAGAAAAAAAAGAGGCACGCTTAAACTAAAACACTAAAACGAGATTTTTAAAAATTACAGCTATGACACCATTAAAAAAATGGTGTAGAAAGCAGTCATTTAAGATTCATAAAACCACATAAATATTTTTTTAGGAGATATGGAAACAGAAATGCCAATTTTTTAACCGTGAATACAGAGGCGGGTGGGGGGAAGTGAGGAGCTCCCCAAAAGAAAGGGCTTCAAAGAGGCGTTATTCAATAACGTTCCATTTAAAACAACGTACAGAAAAGGACCACAATTATTCACGTCAAAAATATAATAAATATATTTAAGAGAAAAAAACTCCAATTTCGCCAAAACTTACAAACTATTACATTGCAGCCCCTTTTGTCACATGAACCCTGGTCGCGGTGGGGACAGTTTTGGGGGATCCAGCGTATACAAGTGAAAGGGGAACAAAGCAACACTGCGTGGCAGGACGGGTATTTTGGAGCCAGGAGCCTGGACTCGGAGTCGGGCACATCGGGTGTTCGCGTCGGGGCAGCAGGGGGCTGAAGGGGCCGCATTCGCCCACTTGGGCCACTGACCCCTCACTCCTGCTGCTGTCACCGGAGCCGGCCTGGCGACTCGGGGAGAGTCCGGACAGGGCGCCCCGTCGGCTCACGACAAACCCACGCCCCCCTCTCGCGGCCCGGCTACAGGGCAAGACCCTCGCCCCTTCTGACCGCCGCCAGGTGGGCACCGGCCGGACTGCGACACCGGACGTTTCCCCAGCAACCCCTCCGCTCCGCCCGGCCGGTTCCGGGCTCCCACCGTGGCCACCGAGCCCAAGGACCGGCCCACTCGCTCGGCCGCCGGGACCCCAGCCAAGCGGCCTCTCCTCCACAGCCAACGGCCGCCGGCAACGGCAGCCCGCCCGCACGCACTCGCCCCGCTGGCCCTCGTGCCCGGCCCCCGGCGCCCACCTGTTGGTCGCATTCCGGGCATGATTTGGTGGCCATCTTCACTTTCTTGGCTCGAGTTGCAGACATGCTCCTTCTGGCGGTGGCGGTGGCGGTGGCGGCGGCGGCGGTGGCGGTGGCTGCAGCGGCGGCGGCTCGGGCTCCGCCCCTCGTACCTCAGCAGCCCGGCCTCCGCGCGCCGGGTGCCTGCTGGCCGGACCGAGGCTATACCGGGTGCGCGCGCGGGCGCGTGCGTGCACTCGCACGGAGCCTGCGTGTAGAGGGGGCGGGGCGCGGCGTGCGCCGGCTCCAAGGTACCGCGGAACAAGCTCCCACCCACACCGCTCCGGTCCTTGAGTGCGTCTGGATCCTCAGATTCTCACGAGAGGAGATAGTCTGGATCATCCGGCAGGACAATGGGCACGCCCTCTCTCGGCCCGACGGCGGGCGTGGAGGCGTGGTTTGGGCGGGGCTCGGTCGTAACGGGCGTTGGGCTTGACCAACGAATGTACAAGTAGGAATTGTCGTGCTGCGGGGCACGCCCCCTCCGCTGGAGAAAGGAGCACGTGAGAGTGAAGAGCAGGTAGGAGGTTAAGCTCTTAGCACCGATGGGCATTTGATAAGCTTCAGTAAGTCTAATCATTGAGGAGCTGTAATAGACATCTGACGCGTCTGCTACATGCCTGCCTTGGGCTTGCTCTGCGAGGTGTAAAAAAGTTATTAAGTCAAATAGGTTTTGAGGGCCAGCTCTGCCAGGCAAATGTGAATACTAGGAGCTGCCTGTTCTCAAACACAAACACGCAGTCTAGGAGTGTAGACGGCCTAACATTCGAATACAGGGGCGCTGGGTTGTTGTTGGGAAGAGTAAATCGGTTGACTGGAGTGTTACATCAAAATTTAAAATCCACCTCATCTTTGATCTTGCAATCCCACTCCTAAGAATTTGAAGAAAAGATATTCTCCACCTGTGTCCAGGTGCATTTGTGCAAAGATAATGTACTTTGCAGCACTGCTTGTCAGAGAAAAATCGGAAACAGCCCGGGTGTCAGTCAGCAAATTACTTGGGCAAATTTAGGTATGCATACAACAGAGTATCATTGCAGCTCTTCAAGAGAATGAGATAGTTCTACATGAAGTGATATAATGATCTCCAAAATAGTGTAAATTGACAAAGCAAAGTATAGAACATCTTGCTTAAAATTGTGCAAAAATAATATAACATTGCATATATATATTAAGAAACGAGGAGTTCACGTCGTGGCACAGCAGTTAATGAATCCGACTAGGAACCATGAGGTTGTGGGTTTGATCCCTGGCCTTGCTAAGTGGGTTAACAATCCAGCATTGCCATGAGCTGTGGTGTAGGTCACAGACGCGGCTTGGATCTGGCGTTGCCGTGGCTGTGGTGTAGGCTGGCAGCTGTAGCTCTGATTCGACCCCTAGCCTAGGAACCTCCATATGCCATGGGTGCAGCCCTAAAATGCAAAAAAAAAAAAAAAAAAAAAAGGGAAACTGGAAAAGGAACTGGAGGGCAGGGAGAGGAAGAAGACATATTCCAAATCCTATTGCATTATTTGAATTTTCTACTAGGTCAACTTGATATGACCTTTTCCCCTGCAAAAGGGAAAAGGATTTATATGCAGCTACTGCAGAAGTCCCCTGACCCACTGTTGAGGGAGTTGGTGATCCTAGAAGGTTTTCTAGAAGAGTTATCTCCAAAACCAAATCCCTAAGGATGTCAGGTGGAGTTGCCCAATCAAAGGTGAGATGGGACAGTGTAAGCAAAGGGACAGAGGTCAGCATTTTGGTGTCTTGAGTACACCGAGCACAGAGCAAAGAGTTAAGGCTGGAAAGGTGGGCCATATCTAGCTATGCCACAAGGTCTTTGCTACCATGGGAAAGATTCTGCTATCATGACTCAGATGAAGCCAGTGGGGCAGTGAGGGTTTCAAGATGGGAAGTAACGGATTATATTAGATGTTGATAATGATTAGGCCAGCAAAATGCCTCAGGTATTAGACCTGAGGCACAGGAGAGAGGATGGACAATAAAGAAAGAGAGGAGTGGGATTTTTAAAATGTGAAGACCGGGAGTTCTTATAGTGGGTTAAGATTCCGACTGGAGTGGCTCGAGTTGCTGCAGAGGCTCAGATTCAATACCTGTCGGCACAGTGAGTTAAAGGATTCGGTGTTGTAGCTGCAGCTCAGATTCAATCCCTGGCCCAGGAACTTCCCTATGCAGCCATAAAAATAAATAAATAATAAAAATAAAAAATAAAAAAAACCCATGAAGCCCATAATATTAAGCAAAACTTGAGAAGCTGTTTTTCTGGGGGAGAGGCGTGGCCATGGACATTCCCAGAGTGACTCTCAAAGCAAAGAAATGGAGGGACAGAAGTAGCAGATGAAGGTAGTACTTCAGTTTTCCTTAGAGAGTGGTGCAAGGCATGAATGGGAACCAGGCACTGTAATCCTGCCCCTGAGGAGTTTTCTGAAAATTTCAGTGGACTAGGTCCTTTTTATTGAAGTCTCCCCAGAAGGCCATCTGGCTGGTGTGGGTGTTAAAAGAAGTCTTTATATGGAGTTTTTGAAATGGTTAATATGCCAGATTCCATCCAGGTCACCCTTTCTCTCTAACCATCTTCTTTTGTGTGTGTGTGTGTGTGTGTGTCTTTTTGTCTTTTAGGGCCATACCTGTGGCATATGGAGGTTCCCTGACTAGGTGTCCAGTCGGAACTGTAGCCACTGGCCTACGCCACAGCCACAGCAACGTGGGATCCGAGCCGCATCTGCGAACTACACCACAAATCATGGCGACACCAGATCCTTAACTCACTGAGTGAGGCCAGGGATGGAACCTGCATCCTCATAGGTACTAGTTGGGTTCATTAACCACTGAGCCATGACGGGAACTCCTCTAGCCATTTTCTAACCAAGAGTGGTCATATGTATTATCTCTGGCCAATAAAATATAAACCAAAATCTGCTGAGTGGGATTTTTGGAAAGGCTCTGAGTTCTGATAAAAACAAGACGATTCATGTCAAAATCAAAACAATACAAAACCTCTTTGTCCTTTGCCTTTCACACTTTTCTTTTTGAAGCATGAACATGAGGCCCTAAAGGTAAAGCAGCCATCTTATTGACAACGAGGCAATGAGGTGTTATATTAGCTATCATTACATAGCAAATTACCCCTGAAATTAGTGGCTTAAAGCAGTATATCTCAGTTTCAATGCATCGGGAATGCAGGTGTGGTTCTGCAGTCTCATCTGAATGCTCATGGGGTGATCCACTTCTAAGCTTACTCATCTGATTGTTGGCAGGCCCCAGTCCCTATCACATGGGCTCTTCACAGACCTGCCTTGAAACATGGCAACTGGGAGTTCCTTTTGTGGCTCGGCAGAAATGAATCTGACTACTATCCATGAGGACGCAGGTTTGATCCCTGGCCTCGCTCAGTGGGTTAAGGATCCAGTGTTGTCATGAGCTGTGCTGTAGGTCACAGACATGGCTCAGCTCCAGAGTTGCTCTGGCTGAGGTATAGGCTGGCAACGGCAGCTCCTATCTGAACCCTATCCTGGGAACTTCCATATGCCGCGGGTGTGGCCCTAAAAAGAAAAAAGAGAGAGAGAGAGAGAGAGAAAGCAAGAAAGAAAGCAAGCAAGGAAGAAACATGGCAACTAGTTTCCCCTAGAATGAGTGATCTGAGAAAGAATGACAGAGAATACGTATGACAGAAGCCACATTCTTTTTATATCGTAATCTCAGAAGTGACATCCCATCACTTTGCTATATTTTGCTAGAAGTCAGTCACTAAGTCCAGCCCACACTCGATGGGAGGGAATTATACAAGGGCAAGAATACCAAAAGGCGAAGATCACTAGAAGCCATCAAAGAGGCTGGCTAGCCTCGGTGTCATGCACGATTCCATTATCATCAATCTGCTAAGAAGGGTGAACAGAAACCTAGAAAGTGCCTGGGTTGCTCAGTGGTGATTAGCTGCCCCAGTTGTGATCTGCCTCCCTAGATTCCCTATAATATATGAAGGGGAAATTAGCTCAAAATAAAAGACCAATAACATCAAATGTTACTGAAAGGGAGTATAAATCACTGTAATCACTTTGGAAAAGGGTCTAGGAAAACTAAGTAAACACATAGGCCACAACCTGTATTTCCGATCTTAAGTACTTATCCAGGAGAAATGAAAATATATGTCCACAAAAAGACTTGTGCAAGAATATTCATAAGAGTTTTATTTATAATAGACTCAAAATGGCAGGATAAATACACAAGTGTCTATCAAATACATAAACAGATTAAACAAATTGTAGCATATTCACTTAATGGAATATGAGTCAGCTTTTTTTTTTTTGTCATTTTAGGGCTGCACCCGCGGCATATGGAGGTTCCCAGGCTAGGGGTCTAACAGGAGCTGTAGCTGCCGGCCTTCGCCACAGCCACAGCAACGTGGGATCCGAGCCGTGTCTGCAACCTAAACCCCAGCTCACGGCAACACCAGATCCTTAACCCACTGAGCAAGGCCAGGGATCAAACCTGCAACCTCATGGTTCTTAGTCGGATTCGTTAACCACTGAGCCACGAAGCGAACTCCCCTGAATCAGCTTTTAAAAGAAACAAATTAATGATGCGTACAACAAAATGGATGAATCTCAAAAATACTGTTCTTAGTAAAAAAAGCCTTACACAAAAGAACACATAACTGTAATTCCTTTTCTATGCAGTTCTAGAACAGGCAAAATTATTCCATGATAGAAAAAAATCAGAGCAGTGTTTGCCTCTTAGGGGATAAGGGTGGAGATTAAATGAACAAGGGTATGAGGGAACTTTCTGGACTGACAGTGATTGTATCTTAATAGGGGTTGTATTACACAAAAGTTTGTGTTTATCAAAATGTATTGAAAAGTATACTTAAGATTTGGGCATTTTGTTGAATCTAAATTTTACTTCAGCAAGAACCTTAAGCAAATATTGAACTTTAGGAGTTCCCATTGTGGCTCAGCAGAAACGAATCCAACTAGTAACCAAGAGGTTGCAGGTTTGATCCCCTGGCCTCACTCTGGGTGTTACGGATCCAGAATTGCCATGAGCTGTGGTATAGGTCACAGATGCAGCTCCGATCTGATGGTGCTGTGGCTGTGTTGTAGGCTGGCGGCTACAGCTCCGACTGGAGCCCTGGCTTGGGAACCTCCAAATGCCACAGGTGCAGCCCTAAAAAACAAAACAAAAAAATGAACTTTAGGTAGTGATATATATGCTGAAATGTTTAGGGTGAAGTGTGCTTATGCCTGCAACTTACATTGAAATGCATTTTTTTTTAATGGCTACAAGGATAGATAAGTTATAAAGCAAATATAATATAGTAAACTGTCAATGATACAATCTAGCTGGTCATACAGTTATCCACTACAAAATTCAAATATTTTGTATGTTTGAAAAGTTTCATAAATTCTGGGAAACAAAACCTACTTTTTATTTATTTATTTATTTATTTATTTATTTATTTATTTATTTATTGTCTTTTTACCTTATCTAGGACCGCACCCGCGGCATGTGGAGATTCCCAGGCTAGGGGTCTAATTGGAGCTGTAGCTGCGAGCCTTCGCCACAGCCACAACAACGCGGGATCCGAGCCGCGTCTGCCACCTACACCACAGCTCACGGCAACGCCGGATCCTTAACCCACTGAGCAAGGCCAGGGATCGAACCTGCAACCTCATGGTTCCTAGTCAGATTCGTTAACCACTGAGCCACGACGGGAACTCCCAAAATCTACTTTTTAAACCATCATCCATTAGGTTTTCAATTATCTGCTGTCAAACATACTCCGTACTTACACTGATTCCAAAACAAGGGTTTTCTACAGAGTGGATGATACTGGCCCTGACGCTTACTCATTCATTTAATACTTTTACTAGGTATGATCTTGTGAGCAAAACTATGTGAGCAAAACTATGTTCCTGCTCTCGTGACTCTCATACAAACACATACTATTTTACAAACAAATACGTAACTACTGGGGTCACAATTATGTGTTAGGTTTGCCGGAGGAGGAAGGTGCAAGGCCAAGTTGGTAAAGCAAAAGAGATTTATGAAGGCATCAGAGGGGCAAGGGCTGAGCTCAAGATGGTGCCAGCCATGACTGTGAGGAGGTGCTGGGATTATAAAGGATCGGTGGCAGGAATCTGTGGCTGGACTTCATGGTAGGAACTTGTGGCAGGAACGACAACAGAGAAGGGAAAGGTCAAGGGCAGGGGTAGGTAGGGAGGGTAGGTGGTCGGGTCCTGTGACAGAGGGCAGTTAATCCTGTAGGTGGTTGATCTATGCTCCACATTCTGGGAAAGGGTATAGATCTTGTGCTGGGCTGTATCCATGTCTGCAGCAGGTCTCCAAGGTGAACAGTCACATTCGGGGGGTGGGGGCCCATCTCCATCCTCCTGGGAACCTATCATTATGAAGGCACTATCCTGGAGTTCTAATGCCACTGACAAGGGGATCTGACCTGTGGTAGGTTAGGGCAATCAGGGAAGACTTCCTGGAGGAAATATGCATGATGGGTAGTTTTAAAGAGGATAAGAGGAATAGCAAATATTCAGCCATAAAGAAAGCATGGGCAAATTAGCTGAGGTTAAAAGGAAGTGAAAGGAGGCCGTTGTGGCTGAAGCACCAACAGAAAGAGGAAGAGAGACTCCAACACACTGAGGATGGGTGCTGGAAGTGTCCACTTTCCACTGTCTTTCAATGCTACTTCTGACCTTGCTCAAGATTTTTTGTGTGTGCTGCTCAAGTGGCTAGAAGTGCTCCAGTCTTACAATAAGCAATTAGACCGAGCAGGAATTTCTTTAATAATAGGTTTTATGTACTTGAGAAACCAAAATGGTCATTCAAAGTCATTTTTTATCCCTTTTGTAATTACAACCCAAGCTCCTGAGGCGGGGAGTAGGGGATGGTGGTGAGATGTAACAGCCTCCACTGCCACGCCTCTGACACTCAAACAAACCGAAGTTTCTACCAAGGGGCCCTTTAAACATTTTCTTTCTTTTTCGGGAAAGGAGAACAAGAGTGTTGCGATGCTTGGGACGTCTTGGTGTGTATGAAATTTCTCATTTTTCTTGAAAACCCAGTATAGCTCCTAAAAAGTTCTAAATTCCTGTAGCTCCTCCTTTTTCAAAGCAATGGAGAGAATGGAATACATATGCAAGAAAGGACTGGCTCTGTGTGACAGAATCAGTATTACTCTCCAAAAGCATCACTGAGCCATGTGTGCACGGCTTTTCATGTTAGAAATATGCTCTCCTTTCTTTAGTCAAAAAATGTTTTCTGAGAGCCTCTGATGACGCAGCTTATCTCCCTGAAACCAGCTTTACCCAGACCTTTGAAAGACTGACTCCTAAGCATCCTTTACATACATATATACTCTGTGTTTCTCCACCTTCCTCCAAGTGAAGAAACCTAAAACTCAGGAGCAGCTTGTAGTTGACCAGTGTCTTAGGTACCTTTCAGCTTTCATGTTCTTGCCACCTCTGGGAAGGTGTCAAGTTGAACTACATGAAATTGTCTTTTTATAGGTCACAGGTTCCCAGGCTAGTGGTGGAATCGGAGCTGTAGCCGCCGGCCTATGCCACAGCCACAGCAATGCCAGATCTGAGCCGCGTCTGCGACCTACACCATAGCTCACGGCAACGCCAGATCCTTAACCCACTGAGCAAAGCCAGGGATCAAACCCACAACCTCATGGTTCCTAGTTGGATTCGTTAACCACTGCACCACAATGGGAACTCCAAGAAAAAATTTTTAAAGAAAAGCTTTATTCAGCCAAAATATGCAATGTTAGCATTGCTTTCTCCAAATATTAAACGATATATACCATATTTACAAAATTTGGCATTTTAAATATTTATTCAAATCCTCAAATTACTGTATTTCAATTGGAGAAAGTTTTGTTTCACAGAAGGAATTCCAAATAACAGAAAAGGTGGTAACCAGTTGGAAAAAAGTCAGGTGTGGCAAAATTTCTTAGGTCAATTCAGTTAACTTCCCTATGATGGTTTGTGATTTCTGTGGTCACATGCTGTCATCAGGGGGAAAAGTAGAGGGCCAGGTCTGCTAACTAGAGTGCTTTTAGATCAATTTTTGATACATAATTTCAACCATCTGACAATAAGATGCTACTGTTTTACTTGGGTTAAAAAGCAGTAATGAAACACTCCCTGCAGAACACTGTGAGTTCACAGGAACTTCTTTGATTGCAGTGATTTTGTTTTTTTGCTTTTCAGGGCTGCACCTGTGGTATATGGAAGTTCCCAGGCTAGGGGGTGAATGGGTGCTGCAGCTGCAGGCCTGTGTCACAGCCACAGGAATGCCAGATCTGAGCTGTGTCTGCGACCTACACCACAGCTTACAGCAACAGTGGATCCTTAACCCACTGAGAAAGGCCAGGGATCAAACCCCCATCCTCAGACGTACTAATCAGGTTCATAACCCACTGAGCCACAACAGGAAGTCCTTGCAATGATAGTTTTAACACATGTTCAGGAACTTCATCAACATCCAGCCATTATCCAGATCACTTTCAATGTCATTATGACCCTCTCCAAAATAGGTCTCTGTTCTTTCAAATCTCAAGAGATGAGCAAATCTTTAACCATCTGAATATATGACCGTCCATCAACTGGTGTGGTACCTACCCACTTCTCCAGTTTTTTCACCTTTCCCATTGCAGCCAAGTGTCGAGACACCGTTGTAGCAGAAACTCCTAAGTCTGCTGCAAGACCTTGAATCGCTGTTTTGGTGTTAGCTTCCACCATGGCTCTCAAATGATTTTCGTTTAGAATAGATCTGGGTCTCCCTCGAGGCTCATTTTTCAGACTCAGATCCCCAGATCAAAATTTTTCAAATCACCATCGGAGGGTCCTTTCACTCACAGAGACTTCTCCAAAGACAGCATTGATGTTTCTGCTTGCCATGGCTGCACTATGTCCTAGTTTAAATTCATGTAAAAAAAGTATTTGAAAATCTTTCAAAGACATGGTATTGTTCATTTCTGTGGAGAAAATAAAATAAAAACTCAATAATCAAAGGAAACTGAATAGCATAGTATCGTTACAAATACTAAACACAACAGAAAATAGACCTGATGTCAACTTTACAAATCATGATCAAGTTTCAGCTGGTCAAATATCAGCAATTTGATTTGGAGAATACATGCTTTTATCACTGTACTCTGCTGCTATCCATTTATATCAGGTGAATGATACTTTTAAATCTTTTGGCTTTCCAAAAGGAACACAATTTTCAGTAATTTTATAAGCATCTACTATGGAAGAAATGCTTCTGAACTAAAATACAAGTACTGCTTTTTTTTTTTGAAGTAATATATTATTGATTTTATTGTATTTTACTTAGGATTAGTGATATCGAGCATTGTTCTATGTGCTTATTGGCCATTTGTATATCTTTTTTGGAGAAATAGCTACTTAAGTACTTTATCCATTTTTTAATTGGGTTTTCAGTTAATGTCATTGAGGTGTCAGACTTATTTATACATTCTGGGTATTAATTCCCTATCCTACATATGATTTGTAAATATCTTCTCTTATTCCCTGGATTGGCTTTCAGTTGATGATAGTGTCATTTAATGCACAAAAGTTTTCAGTTTTGATAATATGCTGCTCACCTAATCAAGTACTGCTTTTAAATCCAGGAACTCAATACCTACTAAACAATTTCTCAGCACTATCAAAGTATGATCTCAGATCAATTAAATGCTTGGGAAAAGATTCTCCCATAGTGGGTTGATAAATGCCTGTTTCTTATGTTTTCTGATATAAGTATTTTTAGGTCTTCTGCTTCCCTGTCTCATATGATCCGAATAACTGCTACTTCATGACCTCTTTATGCTTTCTAAATCCTTGTTTACTATAGAATTTATCTTCTTTCCCCTATTTCATTCCTCTTGGCCACATACTTAATTTTGTGTACATGAATAAAAGTAATATATTTTAGGGATGTGAAAGAACTTTGTCTAAGTTTGCATCCCTCACCCCCCACCTGCAGTCATGTATTTTAAATAGCATTAGAGTTCACTGCCTACCGTATTCTTTAAAACTACAGCCATAACATACATGTTCCCTAAACCATCTAAAGGGTTCTTTTTTAATTTACAGAATTCAGATGTTCACAGTGTTTGTGCGGGAAGGGGGAGGTTTCTTTTTCAGCAGCTTTAATTTCAGTACATATTCCTCCATAGCAACTTTTCTGCCTTTTCTCCCTCCCCACCCCTGCTTCCAAAATAGTGATGTGGAAAGTGGATTGGCTAGTGATTGCCCGCACCTAAATTCTAATTTAGGCTACTCCAAATAAGTTGGTAATTAATCTTCTATTACAAAAGGAAAAAAATCTGACCTCAACCCTAATATATTTTTATAAAAAAGTGAGTAGCTTTATTTTAGTCCCTAATATACTGAAAGGAGCTAGCCTGGTGTTCCTTAATGGAATAGAAATAGGGAAAGGAGTTTTCCTATCAATACAGTAGGTTTAACTGATGTAAGAAGTCACATCTTCGGAGTTCCCTTCGTGGCTCAGTGGTTAACGAATCAGACTAAGAACCATGAGGTTGCGGGTTCGATCCCTGGCCTTGCTCAGTGGTTAAGGATCCGGCGTTGCCGTGAGCTGTGATGCAGGTTGCAGGCGCGGCTCGGATCCCGCGTTGCTGTGGCTGTGGCGAAGGCCGGCAGCTACAGCTCCTGTTAGACCGCTAGCCTGGGAACCTCCATATGCCGCGGGTGCGGCTTTACATAAAAGGCAAAAAGACAAAAAAAAAAACACGTTACTTAAGATAAAAAAAAAACTTGGAGTTCCCATTGTGGCTTGGTGGGTTAAGAAACCAACTAGTATCCATGAGGATGCAGACTGGAGCCATAGCCTCGCTCAGTGCGTTAAGAATCCCGCGTTGCTGAAAGCTTTGGCAAAGGTCACAGATGCGGGTCCAGTTTGACTCCTAGCCTGGGAACTTCCATGTGCCACCAGGTGTGGCTCTAAAAAGAAAATAAATAAAGTTACAAACCCAATAATACATTGTCACACACTTGAAAAAAAAAATTATTTTAATACAGAGTTAAATCCAAAGAGAAAATTTCTCAGATGCATAAGGAGGGAAGGATAGACCTCAAAGCCACAGTGGTGAAAGGACACACGAATAGAATTCATATCTCAGAACTACATACAAATGTAACAAACTGAAACCCATTTTAAGACAAGTTACAGTAAGATATTTTAAAACATGCCTTAAATGTTCAAACAGAAAACATAGGATAGAATCCAAGAATAGGCAATTTGAAAAAGAAAAATTCCACATATTTAGTTGTCATGCCTCCTTAGCCTCTTCTAGTCTCTACCAGTGCCTCAGTCTTCCCTTAACCTTCCATGACCTTGACTCTTTTGAAGAATACTGATACATTATTTTGTCAAATGTAGCTCTTTTTTGTTTGGCTGACATTTTCTCATAGACCAACTAAGGTTATGTATTTTTGACAAGGCTACACAGAAGCGATGTATCCTTTTTAGTGCATGGTATCATGTGTTCCATGATGTCAATAATATGTTTTATTATTGTGATGTTCACCTTGATCATTGACTAATGTAAATTTTGGCAGGATTCATTGCTGTTAAGTTACCATCTTTCCCTTTGTAGTAAATGAAAATCTTGGGGGAGATACTTAGAATCTATACAAAATTTTTATTTTCCCTCAAATTTTTACTCATTTATTTTACTATCAGTGCATTTTGTCTGCAACAATAATTACTGTTTAGCTAATGCTTATTTTCTACTCCCTGCAATTCTTCCACAGTTATTAATTGAAATTGTACAGTTGTACTATAAGGAAGAACTGTCCTTTTGTTGTTGTTGTTCTTCTTCTTCTTCTTCTTCTTCTTCTTCTTCTTCTTCTTTTTAGGTTGTACTTGCAGCATATGGAGGTTCCCAGACTAGGGGTTGAATCAGAGCTACGGCTGCCGGCCTGCACCACAGCCACAGCAATGAGGGGTCTGAGCCCCATCTGCGACCCACACCACAGCTCACAGCAACGCTGAATCCTTAATCCACTGAGCAAGGCCAGGGATTGAAACTGCATCCTCATGGATACTAGGCAGGTTCGTTACTGCTAATCTCCTCCCCTCATTTTTAAATGTCTATCAGTATGGACTCATGGATATTTACTTTATTACTCTATGGATTATAATCCAATGATATCAGTATTTCTTTTGCTCAAATTGTTCCAGTTTTGGCCAGCGTGACTCCCATACAAATATTCCCCCTTTTCTTTTTTTAAAAAAAGCATCTTGAGAAAGAATGTATATATGTATGACTGGGTCACTATGCAGTACAGCGAAATTGGCACAATGCTGTCAATCAACTATACTTTAATTAAAAAAAAAAGCCACTGGTACTAGTAACTGAAACAAAACAAAAATATAAAGCATGAAAAACAACAACAAAAAGAAGCAAAACAAAACAAAAAAAAAAGCATTTTGTTATTATCTAGCACCCTCAAGATGTTCCAGGTACCTTTCCCCATCTCAGTCCTATAACTGACCATTTCTCCAAAAAGCCCTGGTTCCTTTTACTGGAGAATCATACTTAGAAATAAAAAACCGGATGCTAGATTCATTTATTACTGCTGAGGTGTCATTACTTCTAGCCCCTCTCAGTGGACAGAGTTAGGAAATACATGTACATACCAATCCACACATACAGTGATATCTCAGATTCCATTCCAACCTGACAGAGTTTATTTTAGCCTCCTCCTTTCCTTATTTATGAGAAACAACCAGTTCTTATTATCTAAAAATACCTACCTATTTGTTCGGTTAGAGTGTACACACAAAGCAGTTTCAGAATTGCTAATCTATACTCCTGTGAGAAGAAATATATTTACTGACTAGATTGCATCATAATGCACGGTTCTTCTGATGTCTTTACCATTGCATTTACTAGATTGCATCATAATGCACAGTTCTTCTGATATCTTTACCATTAACATCACAGTAACCAGTCCAGATATTTTCCAAAATTACGTAGGTTAGTTCTTTTCTTCCTCATCCCCTTCAATATCACTCCTTCCCCATTCCCACTACCCAGTTCCCATTTCTCCACTTCCTTGCACCCCTTTCCCACCTACCCCCTTAGGTTACCAATCACTTCCTTTTCTGGATTAACCTCCTGAGACCAATTTTGCACAAATGAGCAAATACGTGTATATTGACTTATATCTCCTGCTTCCTTACATAAAAGGTAGTGTACTGTACTCCTGTATTTTTTTCACTTAACTGTATATTCTGGAAAACACTCTGTGAGTTGATAGGTGTCATCCTTAATTCTTTTTTTTTTTTAATAGTTCCATTATTCCATTGTACCAGTATACCACAGCTGAATTACTTTCCTATGTTTGGGCATTTAGATTGTGTCCAATATTTTGCAGTTACACACAATGCTGCCGTGAATATCTGCATACAGATGTTTTCATGGTAGATTCCCCGAAATGGTCTTGCTAGGTCAAAAGGTAAATAAATACCTATGTGGTATTTTTAGGTATTGCCAATAACAATTTGTATTTTCACCAACAATGTATGAGGACACCTGTTTGCCCACAGCTTCACTAACAAAGAATACTGTTGTATTTTTAAATTTTTGGCACTGACAGGTACTGTCCTAATTTGCATTTCTCTGATTATGAGTGAATTTGAACATGTTTGTCATATACCTGAGAGTCACATTTATGGCTTATTTTTTGTCAGTTGTCTGTTCATGTCTAATTCTCACTTTTATATCAGGTTGCTAGAACTTTGTCTCTCAATTTTTTAAAAAACTCAGTGAATTCTATTATATTTGTAGTTGCACAACCATCATCACAACCTAATTTTACAACATTTCCATCCCAAACCCGAGCCCGCCCATTCCTCCCCCCAACACCCGTCTCCTTTGGTAAGTTTTTCAAAGTATGTGAGTTAGTTTCTGTTCTGCAAATAAGTTCATTGTATCCTTTTTTTAGATTGCACATGTAAGTGACTGATGTGACGTTTGTGTCTCATTGTCAAACTTCACTTAGCATGATAATTTCTAGGTCCATCCATGTTGCTGCAAATGCCATTATTTCATTCATTTTTATGGCTGAGTAATATTGATGGACATTTAGGTTGTTTCCATGTCTTGGCTATTGTATATAGTGCTGCAGTAAACACTGGGGTCCATGTATCTTATCTTTTCCTTTTTTTTTTTTTTTTTTTTCTCCTAGGGTCACACTTGCAGCATGTGGAGGTTCCCAGGCTAGAGGTCTTTTCGGAGCCGTAGCCGCCAGCTTACGCCACAGCCACAGCAATGCGGGGTCCGAGCTGCGTCTGCAACCTACACCGTAGCTCACAGCAAGGGCGGATCCTTAACCCACTGAGCGAGGGCAGGGACGGAACCCGCAACCCCATGGTTCCTAGTCAGATTCGTTTCTGCTGCGCCACGACGGGAACTCCCACGTATCTTTTCGAGTCATGGTTTTCTCTGGATAGACACCCAGGAATGGGATTATTGAGTCAAATGGTAATTCTATTTTTAGTTTTCTGAAGACTCTCCATACTGTTTTCCATAGTAGTTGTACCAATTTATATTCCCACCAACAGGGTAAGAGGGTTCCCTTTTCTCTACACCCTCTCCAGCTTTTATTTTTTGTAGACTTTTTGATGATGGCCATTCTGACTGGTGCAAGGTAGTACCTCATAGTAGCTCTGATTTGCATCTCTCTAATAATTAATTATGCTAAACATATTTTCATGTGTTTTTTGGCCATCTGTCTGCCTTCTTTGGAGAATTGTCTGTTTAGATCTTCTGCCCATTTTTTGACGGGGTTGTTTGTTTTTGTTTTTGGTAGTGACCTGAAGGAGGTGTTTGTATATTTTGGAGATTAACCCCTTGTCAGTCGATTCATTTGAAAACATCTTCTCCCATTCTGTGGGTCGTCTTTTCATTTTGTTTAGGGTTTTCTTTGCTGTGAAAAAACTTTTAAGTTTAATTATGTCTCATTTGTTTGTTTTTATCATCCTTACTCTAGGAGGTGGGTCTGAGAAAATATTGCTGTGGTTGATGTCAAAGAGTGTTCAGCCTTTGTTTTCCTCTAAGAGTTTTATAGTATCTGGTCTTATATTTAGGTCTTTAACCCATTTTGAATTTATTTTTGTGTGTGATATTAGCAATTCTTTTACACGTAGCTGTCCAGTTTTCCCAGCACCACTTATTGAACGGACTGTCTTTTCTCCATTGTATTTTCTTGCCTCCTTTGTCATAGATTAGTTGACCATAGGTGTGTGGGTTTGATTCTGGGCTTTCTACCCTGTTCCACTGATCTATATTTCTGTTTTTCTTCAGTGATCCATTGGTTGTTTAGTAATATGTTTAGTCTCCACGTGTTATTGTTTTTTGCAATTTTTTTCTTGTTGATTTCCAGTCATATAGCATTGTGGTCAGAAGAGATGCTTGATATGATTTCTCTAATGTGGCCCAAAAAGCAAAAAAAAAGGAATGAGTTTAAGGTTAGGGAGTTCCTGCTGTGGTGAAGTGGGTTGAGAATCTGACTGCAGTGGAAAGAGTAGATGCAGAGGTGAGAGTTCGATCCCTGGCCCAGCACAGTGGGTTAAAAAGATCTGGCATTGCCATTACTATGGCTCAGATCCAGTCCCTGGCTTGAGAATGTCCATATGCTATGCATGCTGCCATAAAATTAAAAAAAAAAAGAATGCAATTGGACCCTAACCCATACCATATACAAATATTAACTCAAAATTCATCAGAAACCTAAACGTGGAATTCCCGTCGTGGCACAGTGGTTAACGAATCCGACTAGGACCATGAGGTTGCAGGTTTGATCCTTGGCCTTGCTCAGTGGGCTAAGGATCTGGCGTTGCTGTGAGCTGTGGTGTAGGTTGCAGACACGGCTCAGATCCTGCATTGCTGTGGCTGCGGTGTAGGCCAGTGGCTACAGCTCCGATTAGACCCCTAGCCTGGGAACCTCCACATGCCGCGGGTGTGGCCCTAAAAT